>CAHIKZ030005604.1:615000-955000 GCA_903632075.3 Acanthosepion pharaonis
ATTTCTCCTTTGTCCGTGTTAATTTTTTCTTTACCCAATCTACGCGCGACTTGTGTTTAGCAGTTAAAGCAGGGGCTGTCTTTCTGTTTCGATACACGAGTTTGGTGATCCATGGAGAAGTTGACGAACTCTTAGAGTGATGGGTAAATTCTGAGATTTTTGCAGATCTCTTGAGCTTGATTGTCCTTTAGAAGCTTCTCAAAAACGTCGACGTCTGACTGCATTTATAATTTTCGATGGACGACCTGGACATTTTCTGGTGCCATACAATTCAGGATCCTTTAGATAATTTCTTATAACTGTTCAGGACCTTGACAATTCTCTTGCAATGAAACTTATAGATTTTCCTTCCAGTTTATAAACAGAAATTTGCCCTTTTTCATTTTCATTAAAAGGGGAGTTCCTAGGCATTTTGCAGTAACTGTATTCAATTATGAAATGTTTAAATAGGACTCACGTGACTTGAAATCTTTTTATAATCTGCACATGCACTTCCTTTGGTATTCTGAAGTAAACCAGATATGCAAATTTTCAAAACTGTCTTATAATTATTTCCACCCTCGAAAACGAATTTTTGTTAATAACTTATTTTTTTGTGGAAAGTTGTTATAAAATCGAATATGTATACTAGTACCCATCGGATGTAGGTACCACACACATATTTTCAGAGGAATTTGTGCAGTAATAAGAAAATTATTAACAATTTCATGAGGTGTCTTATACTTATTTCCACCACTGTATTATATAATATATTATATTATATATTATATATTATTATATTATTATAATATCATGATATTAGGTATCATCTTATGCTATTATTATTATATAAGTTTTATCTTATATATATATATAAATCATTATGTTGCTGAAGGGCTCTGCCACACAGAGAATTTTGGGAAACCCTGCAATAAGGAATATGTAATTCTATATTCTTTTAATCTTAAGTAGGTGGGTTATATTTTCTACGACCGTAAACTAAAAGATATCCGCCAAACATTTTGAAACGAAATTTTCTTTTTCTTTTTCCGTTCTTGTTCTTCAAAAACAAAAGCATCATGAGACGACAACCAGAGAAGAATGTGGATCTTCGTTGGATGAAGGACATTTTTGGGTAGATGTATCTGTGTAAGTTTTTTTTTAACGCTTTGCTTCCTGGTCGTTACTTCATTCATCCACTGACTACGTCAACCAACGCCCATATCTTCCCATCACTCCGATTCTTAATCTTTTTTTCTGAAAAGTCTTCAAAAGACGGTAGGTGGGAATCGGGACGTTTTGCGCATGACGGATTGACGGTGAATACGAGGAAACAAAAAAAGCACCAATAAAAACACTGAAAGCAAAAACGAAAAAAAAAATATAATGGCAAAGCAGGAGAAACAATTTCTTACCCAAAATAGGATCCCATTATCATTTGCTTAGACAAAGTTCTTCTCTGCTATTTCAGTTTACACTAAATGAAACCACATGAGACACTGTCTGAGCGTTTTTCATTTTTTTTTTTTTTTTTGGTTTTGTCTTGTATTTTTTGTTTTTTGTTTTTGCTTTGTTTTTATACCTACCCAAAAAGCGGACCTACCTTGCAAATGTATCTACTCAGGAAATGCCTTCAAAATAAGGAAACAAAACTTTTTTCAGGATATTTTTCGTTAAAATGTTTTACAAATAAATTTTGAATACGTCTTGCTTGCATATTTCATATACAAAGAAAAGCGTTTAATAATAGATAATGTTGTCCAACGGTTAATATTAAAATCAGTTGTTTTGTACCGGTTGACTTTTTATGATAATAATATCAATTTATTATTATCTAAAACATCACTGCTTATTATAATAAATGCTCCGATTATTTTTAAAGAAGTTCATAATAATGAATGTGAATTGTTCAAATTTTTATAGTGTTATCATACGATTATTTTATCTAAACGGTCCTGTCTCAAAGTGACCATAATAAGCGGCTTCTACCAACCAGTACCATGCAGATGAGTACAGAGAATGCGAAGGCCCCCGCCCGGGCCTCCATATTGGGAGGGCATCAAATCAAAGAGTTAAATAAAAAAATTAATTTATATTTAATTTAAATAAAATGTTTATTTCATGTTTCTTCAGTTTTTACATATTTAAAATGTCTTCATTTTTCACATTTCTCAGTACTAGGCCCTGTAGAAACTACTTGAATCTTCGGGACATATAATCAAGGAGTTGGCCCTGGGCATCACCAAACCTCTGCATGTCACTGTTACTGATTCTCTGATAACATCTCATGCAATAGAAAGCAGAGGGTGAGACGGCCCCGGGCATCCATATCAGAGGGTATCGAATCATAAAGTGAAATAAAAATTTATTTAATTTGAATAAAGTGTCTATTTCATGTTTCATCTGTTTTTACATATTTAAAATGTCTTCCTTTCTCCCAGTTCTCAGTACTGGGCCCAGTAGCAACCCCCTATTTAAATCTTAGGGGCATACAATGAAGAAGCTGAACCCGGGCATTACCAAACCTCAACAAATTTCCGCATGTCACTGCTCCCAACGCTCTTTTTTTGAAAACTTCGGACTGATTTTTTTTAATATCCCGTCACTTCACGACACAGACGATCAAAGCCTTGTAGAAAGTAATGTTCCCTGATCACTGTGATAATTCAAATGTTCTTTTCTGGGTGAAAACGACGAGGACATCAGCAGGAACTATTAATAATTGAACTGATTTTATCAGTGTTTTTATCAAGAGTTGGTTTACCAAATTCAAACAATGCTCGTCTGAGATGAAATATTAAAATGGGTTCAGTTTCTTGTAATTGAAAAATGTTCGGATGATTTCAGTCATTTTTTTTTTCTCCGTTTTATGTCCGCTTTTTCGAATTCCGGATAATCGATGTACGGATAATCGATGGAAGTACTGTACACCGAGCGTACGGAACGAGGTTTTTAACCCCGATGCTACAACGAATGAAGAAAAGTCCGGGTCATGGTGACGTACATAAATAATGCACAGATAAATCAAAAAAGCACGTGGCTTATTTTATAAGTTAGATGAATTCACTGAAATATTTTCTTTCACTTTGCTACGAACACCTAGCTCGAGACAAAGAAAAAAAAAACGAATAGGAAAAAACAATGTCAAACTTTGAGTAGAAAGTAAATGAAAAAGAAAGAATTTATATTGACATTGATAAAAGGGAAAAAATACCAGTCTTGAAGAGCGTAGAGAAAGAAATAATCTTTTGTCCCGGTCAACATGACCGCATCTGCTGTTTCATTCAAATCCTTCAAGGGTAGGATGACAAAGAGAGAAGGAGAAGTGAGAGAAAGTGCAGGCAAACCCTACTCTTTCTCACCCTCCCTCCCTCCCTCCCTAACTATATTCTTTTTTTTTTTTTGCTGAAGTGCCTTGGTCATTTTTCAATGAAACGAAATTAAATATACAACAGAATTATTGATAAATTATTTTATTATCTTTAATATTTCATTTTTTTTTTATTTGATACTTTTTCAAAAGTTTTGAAAATTAAATTCGATTTTCCGTTTGTTTCCGAAAGCGGGTTCCATCAACCCCGATAAATATGTTCTACTTTCAACACCCGTTGAAAACCGAGTAGGTGTGGCTCAGTAGAAGAGCGTGGGTCTCTAGTAGTCAGAGCTTTTATCCTCGGCGTCTGTGACACAAGTTATAACAACTTTTCAGAGATGCAGGCAAAAATCTGGATTTCTCCAAATTAAGATAATAAATGGTATTTCCTTGTTTTTCAATAAAATATTTTTGAGAACAACGAAAAGCTTTACAATTTACATGCTTTCCATAAAAAGGGATTACTTTTAAAAATGAAAAAGATTTGATTTCAAACTACATCCAACTAAGGGATTTTTTGTATTTGCTGTAAAAAATCTTCCATATTTTCGTACGAGATTTAATCTCTTTCTCTCGAAAAGTGGGAAGAAATGATAACTGAATGAGTGGATAGATTTTTGTACGACAGTGTGTATGATTACGTGGAGAAACAATAATACTCAGACTTAGTGAGTTCGACTATTATTCAGGGACTCTATACTTGTGAACTTGAATAAAAAATTAGTAAATAAATATTCAGATTTTTTATTGATGTAATTTAATTAATACGATTTATTTAATTAATGCCAGTCTCTGATAGCTTTCTTTGGCTCTAAAAAACTCCCATCCCCCTTTTATTTTTTTGAAAGTGGGTGGATGAACCGTTTCCTTCAGCCTATTTATACTATCAGAGCTAAAAGCAGACAGCTGCCTAAAAGCAAAGGTGTGCGAGAGTGGGGGTCACTCTTGGGGTTTGCACAGACAACATTCGAATGTTTCTTTGAGAAAACCCTCCTAAAAAATGGTTCTCGCTCTCGACTCCGATCATCCTTTCTTCTTTTTTTTCTTCTCTCTCTCTCTCTATCTATCTATCTATCTATCTTACTCTTCTTGTCATTTCGTTAAAGTATTTTACAGCTTCTCTTCTTAGACGACGCCCATCACGAGTTCCTTTTCTTCCCTTTTTCAATTCTTATCTCTCCCATTTATTCTCTCTCTCTCCCCCCTCGCTCTCTCTTCCTCTAATTTTTTTCTTTTCAACTATTTTTATCGACTGATGAAAAAAAAGAAAAACTCTCCAAAGATAAAGATACCTTCTATAATTTGAAATAAGAAGAGTCATAACCATTGACATTCCAAAAGTTATTTACTAAACTTAGCTTTAGCACAAGGCCACACGTAGGAAACACCTAGTGAAGAACAAACTCACTATTCAGTAGTAATTGTTAGCCATTACTTCATCTTGAGACACCATACAAAAAATAAGCTTAGTTTAGTTTTGAGTTTTGACTAAATAAGAAACAAACTCATTATTCAGTAGTAATGGTCAAGCAGACGAACTCGTTAACCATTTCCTCACCCCTTTGATATTCCAACAGTTGATCAGACTATGGGACTCATTTTCTGTTGTTTTGAATGTTGTGCTAGTATGGATGTTCACGTAACTTAGTGATTATCGGTTTGGCAAGTGGTCTGGGCGAAAACAGTTCAAATTCCAACAGCGATTGTAGCTTTCGCTTTTGTTCAAATACCCTTGGAAAGGTAGGAATCTATGTCTTGGAAACCGATCTTGGAGAAGCACAATTCTGAATTTAAAACCCGTAAAAAAAACTACTTGCTCCAGAAGCCACATCAGCTACGTCTAGCTTGGTAAAGCTGTGGCCCTTGGCTCCACGGAGGAGTCTACAGAACTTACATCATCAACAACGTTTATATTATTTTCTTTTCTGTTCACTACCATTTTCTAAAAAATAGAGGCCCTTTTTTCTACTCTTACCTGAAGAATGTAGAATTGACCGAAACGCTGTAGTAGCAGCAAAAAAAGAACATACAAAAAGAACGAATTCAATAGTCCGAATATCTTTGAGAATCGCCAATGTCAGATCGTCTATCGGGGCAGACGAAAGGATATTTTTCCGTTATGAGCCTGTGAAAGAAAATTAAATATCAAAAGAAAATATATAGGAAAATATTGCTAAAGGGAAAATACTCGTATCGATTCTGTGTTATAAATAAATCTGTGTATGGCGTGCCTCTTGGCTTAGTTAGTTTTGTATATACCCCGGACGTCAATGTCCAGAACACGAGTCTAGATAAAAGGTCAGAATTTTGAAGTCTGATTTTCAAGGTAGGTATATTCTTTTACTTAAAATATCGATGCAATATAATCTTAAATGTCACAAGCGATTCTTCGAATGTGAAAGTTCCTATTAATACTCATGGTTAACTCATAACTGTCACTCTCCGGTAAAGAAGAGGAAAATAAATTAAAACCAAATCATTCAATTTTATACTGATTCGAAGATGTTGGAACTTCCCGAAATAATATCTTCAGATGATTCATACTTTTTTTTATTGACGCTAAAGCATAGCTTATTACGACACAAGGTCAAAGTGGGGAAAATTTGTAGGGTGGGGGATAGGTAAATTTCGTTGTGTCTATCCTATAAGCAATATCTACTTCTCTTCGTCGTGAAAATGGAAATTTGAAATCATGGTTTCTTTCTTAAGTTTTAATTATTCAAACGCTGTCCACTGATGTTAACGAGAAAATCACATCTTTGCTGCTGGATACAAGTTATTTAAAAAGCTGATTGGTTTGTCTGGCAAAAGACCACCGTAATGAGGAAAGAGGTGAGGAGTAAACATAAAGTACAAGCTATTATGGTTGCGAGACATACTTGACAGCTATCGCACTGCAGTATGCACCCTATTTTTATTTACATTATCCTTACAAAAAGATCTCATGTATAGATTTATGTTTACGATTGTCACAAAGGATCCATTTCTAATCACAAGTCACTATTCGGTCAAAAAATGGATCATTGGAATTTCAGATACAGCATCGAACACACTTCAAAACTGCTGCCAATCATTATCTGAAGACATTTTTCTGACACTTTGACATGGGTTTTGCTTGTCTAGAGTTTTCAGATGTTGATTGTCAATTGTAGACGGACGTCTTCTACCACCTTGAATTTCAAGACTCATATCCTCACTGCAGAAACCAGCTCCATACTGTCCGATCAAAAGTGGATCCTTCAACCCCTTCCCCTGTTAACGTTGACAGAAGTTTGAAAAGCATTATGACCAAACCTGAACTCATTGAAGTAACCGCATCTCTCTTTTTTTCATGTTCAAGATGAGCCGTATATAATGTTTTAAGTTAAATCCTGAAAGATACTGATATAATAAGTAACAAAAAGAACACTTTACTCATTAGGAATGAGTAATAAATCTTTGTGAAACTATTATAATTTATATATTACAAAGCAATTAAAAGGTTTATTCTAAAATATGACATTATCTTCTGAATAAAATTAATATACAGCGTGTTGCAGCAAAATCCGACACTTGACAACAAATAAACGAAATAGGCAATAAAAACAAAAGTTGTATATGCAGAGGCCCAACAGTTTATTTAGCAACAGAGTTTCATACTACATTATTTTTCAATGTAACCGCCGCCGGCGGCGACGACAATCTCAAGGCGGGCGCGAAATGAGTCACACGCTTTGGCGACCATGTCCTTGTCCATAGCGGCGAACGCCTCCACGATGGCAGCCTTTAGAGAGTCGACCGTATTGTGGGCGTGCTTGTTGGTCTAGGCCTCGATCACGCCCCAGAAGAAATAGTCAAGGGGTTTGTAGTCGGGTGAGGAGAGCGGCCACAAGTCCGGTGACCAGTGGTGAGGAACATTGTTGAGCTGTCACGCCTGGGTCGCCATGGCCTTGTGTGCAGGAACGAAGTCCTGCTGGAAGACGTAGGGGCATCCGGCGGCGATCTCGTCCATCTAGGGCTTCACCACGCTCTTCAGCACCTCCTGGTAGATCTCAGCGGTGACTCTCAGGCCCTTTTGAAAGAAGAACGGGGACATGACGTCCCTCTCGCTGGAGATGACGCCAAGGACCATGACGGAGGAGGGAAACTACGTATGCTTCACAACGGGAACCTCGTCGATGTCTTTGCAGATCCACCTGTCGTTCTGACTGTTGTTCGTCTGGTCCTGGATGAAATTCTTTTCATCCAGGACCAGAACCTCAGCATCCCGGCCGACCCGTGCTTGAGTTCGTTCAGCAAAGCCGCCGCCTTGACCTTCCTCGAATCTATGGAGGCATTTGTGATGAGCATGCGGTGTGACTTGCAGTAAGAGGAGTAACCAATGTACTTCTTGATCGTTCGGCAGATCGTCGATTTGTGACAGCCCATGTCAGCGGCGATCTTGGTGTAGCTCTGGGATTATGGTTTTTATTGCCTATTTCGTTTTCGAAGTGTCGGATTTTGCTACAACACCTTGTATATAAGTTCACAATATTTATCGTAGATCGAATCGGAGATTCGTGATTTTCTCACTCGTGATATCTCGGATAAAATCGGTTGTACTTAGGAATGTCTACTTGGTTTATTTTATTCTGTTCAAGTATAATTTCACGTATAACATTAGGGTCGTAGTTGTAGTGGTGCTTCATGGGTAAGACAGACTGACGGAGCCCAACCGTCTCTAGTCTGGCTTGAATTCAGTCTTTTCCTTCTCCAAACAAGGCTATAGGACCCAATCTGTCCGGCTATTTACCCATATCTGGGGGAGAAGAGATGGATTTATACCTTTCCCAGGAATAAGTGAATATAATAAATTCAAACTATCCATTATTCCTTCTCATCTTTGTCTCTTTTCTCTCTCTCTCTCTCTCTCTATATATATATATATATAATTATTTATTTAAAAATATGATTCCAACACGCTACATAAGAGGTCTCATGTTTCAAAACAAGAGCCGAAAACTTCAATATAATTATTTGAATTAAATTGAATTAAAGTAAGCTCTGTTCCATCTTCAGTTCTTTCCTATTTTCTATATATTTTCACACACGCACACACACACACACACACATATATATATATATATAATAGCAATTTTCAGGCCTAAAGATTGCGTTCTAGCATTAAACAGATTATCGCCGCTCTGTGTTGACCTCAATGTCCACTCCTATATTTACATATGCACTCTCCCTTTTACCCATATATATATATATATAGAGAGAGAGAGAGACGCGTATATAATTTTTGTCGACAATCAAGACAAAATAAATAATTTTAATCTTTATATTTTGTAAAAATTGTCCAGTTTTGGAATGTTACTTAGAGGCGCAGCAAATTCTATAACCGCCTAGGCGGCACAAACGCTGTATTTATCTATCTATCTATATATACATATATATATTATAAATTAATTGATTTAAAATATATATATTAAATTTTAATACTGTTAAATAAAGTTCGGTGTAAATAAATAAATATTATAATCGTCTAGACTTGTATTCTCCACGTGCTTTTTGAGAAAATTGTAATACTTCTATTTTTAGAATTAGCGGTTAAAGAGCCACCAAAATTATTTCTTCTTTGTGAATTATTGCGGTTTCATTTTTTTTTTCATTTTTATTTATTTTTTGTATTTAATGACCTATCAAACGACGTGGTCTCAATCCTCTTGAAAATTTTGGAATTATGTTCATTGGGAGCCTCCCGTTTTCTTATAAAAGGAGACTGACCCGCTGTTAACGCAGAAAGCACTTACACTTCAAGGCATAAGGAAGTGTCAAAGCAGAGGGGGCGAGGGAGACATAAATCACTGTGGAGAAAGAAAGACGAGCGGACAGTAAAATATCTCCGAGAGACAGTTACAAGTCTCAGAAGGGTAAACCACTTGAGCTGCTCCCAGAAAAGTATTGAACTTTTCAGTAAATGAAAAACATAAAGACCGTAACACCAACCAGATCAAACCACAAAAAAACTCCCTTCGTGTTGAGATTTTTCCGTCGTAGGAATTAGGGGGGGGGGCATTTTTATATTTTCTGCATTATGTAATTTTTTATTTTTTATTTTCATTTTCAAAAATTGTAATCTTTTTGTCATGTATATTTGATTTGATATCCATAATTAGTTTTTGTATAAAAGGAATTTTTTGTGCAACCTTTTTTTGTATGTACATATTATATTTGATGTTTTTTTTTTATTTACTGTAATAAATACATGTTCTTTTAAATTTCACGTAGTGATTGAATCTTATTTGCTGGGTCTTGTTCAACCTTAAGGATAGAGAGGTTACGTGTTCTCTTTTCCCATTCTATTCCTACTAACTAAATTTATATATATATATATATATATATATATATATAGATAGATAGATAGATAGATAGATAGATAATATTAGTGGTTAATACACGCACACACAGACACACACACACACATATATATATATATATATATATATATATATATATATAGATAGATAGATAGATAGATAGATAGATAGATAGATAGATAGATAGATAATATTAGTGGAAGAGGATAGAATCCAGGTAGAACTCAATGTCCAGGGCAGAGTAATAATATATTAAAAGGCTTAAACACTAATATTCCATGGTTATAATTTATTACATTGGAATGGTAATTACGATCCAATTCATCAAACATTTGGATCGTAATTATGATTCCAATGTAATAAATTATAAACTATGGAATATTAGTGTTTAAGTTTTTTTTTATATATATATATATATATATATATATATATATATATATATATATATATATATATATATATGTGTGTGTGTGTGTGTGTGTCCGAAACGGATGGATATGTATCTGCGCTTAGCCTCGGATTGTTTATATGGATGTGTTTGTATGAAGTAAAATGCGTACACCTGCATGTATGTGTGTCTATGCGTATGAAAGTGTCACCCCAAACAAACACAGTAGTAGATTCCCCACCCACCACCAAACATAGTCAAACAAGCATAAACAGATGCAATTTTAAAAAAATAAACCAGTTTGCCTGATGATCATAAAAAAACGTGAAACCCAACGTCACAAACTCATATCCATACAACTGAATATATATATATATATATATATATATATATATATATATATATATATAATGCTAGCAAGAAGGATTCATCTTGTTATTACTTTATAACTCAATACTACCATGCTGCAATGAGATGAAGAAAGATGGGCCTTTCCTATTAGCTCCCTCCTCTTTACCCACTGAATAGCTATGAAAGATAAGATTTCAAACCCTGATAGACCAGTTGACATTTTTCTTCAGTCATATACATTTACTATGTACATACATACATACACCGTGAATCAATAGTTAGCAATATCGTCTGATAAATCATTACTTCTACAGTGTGTTCGATCCTCACTAGGTCTCTCACACTTGTGACCTCATGCCGGACAGAGATATAAACTATTCTTTGGTAATGCCATGTCCCTTTAGAACGTAGGACGTCATAATTCTCAACAAATTCCTTTTATTCATTATCTATAAATTGTCATTGGGAAAGATAGGGGAGTGGTTTGCCGTTGCCTTCTCGAATGTTATAAATTCAGAATATTCCTTCTTCTAGACTGACTGCTAGCCAAGGCTAAAGAGCCCAGTCTACTTGTTATTTAAGCTGGGATGAGAAGAAATAGATTCATGTCTTTCCTAAGGGCGAAAGTGAGTGCAGCAAAGTAGACCAGAATTTGAACCCAGTTCGCCGATCTATGGAGCTTAGATAAAAAAAAAAGGCTAAAGATGAAGACGATTTTCTCTCTCATGCACGCTCATCGTTACATTATTTACAATCTTTGTAATTTCGTCAGCGTGAATGTTATTGTTATATCTGTTCTTTTTCTTTTTTTATGTTCTGTCTGCCACTATCGTCAATAGATCGATACCTTTTCTTTTGCGTTTTTATTGTCTACTCTCAGTCCTCTGCCATCATTATCATAGTTGTGACATTGTCCATCTATATTAGTTTCGCTTGCCTGTCTTTATCTGCTTTACCTGCCTATTTGCTTACCTCGATTACTCGCATGTACTCCGATGTTCGTGTTTCTGTAGAAAAGGAAGAACAAGGTGTACTCGTTGCTGTCGTAGTCGCAATGTTAATAGTGGCGGCAACAGCATCACTATAATCAGCACTATCATCATCTTCAGAAGCTTTAAGCATCAACCTCCCTGACTGATGATAAGGAGAGCTATCGAGTTACACAGCGCATGGTTTTGTATCTGCCGAAGAATACGAGACACGAACAGTCATTCTCACTAGCAGACAATCTCGCCACAATCAGATACCGAACCTCGGCCATATTATTGCCTGTTCCGTTCTTTTTAGCCATTACAACCTTTATTTTCGACCGTCTCCCAGGTAAGATTTTATCATTATTTTATATTTGCTTTTTTCGACATTGCTTTTTTATAGAGTTGTAATTGTTGTATTATTCAGTGTTTGTTTGTTTTTTTAACATTATTTTATTTTAAAACAACCTTTTTATTATCTATTTTTATTATTATTATTATTATTATTATTATTATTATCACCATCTTTTCCATAGCTTCTGTTTTTCCTTTGTCTTGATTTTATAATGTGGGGAAGATTCGCCGAAAATTTAAAAACGATGTGTCTTGTCTTGAATTTGAAAGAAGAAGAGTTACTTTTCCTTCCCTTTAAAATGCTTTTTTAAGTCTTAATTTAGCAATGTTGTAAATAATTTTGTTAATTATATTTTTAAACAGTGATTAATTTTATTTCTTATCTTATTAGCACTGTCATTGTGAGATTAAGACAATAAATGAACAAAATATAATAATTTCATCACTAAACAACCCTTTTCTCAGGCCTTTCAACATTCAGCTCGGCTCGTTAGGTCAACTCATACTGCATCCTCGTTTTCTCGTGTGTACTAAAAATTTTGAATCGTATTTTGATGGAGTTTTATAATTAATTACATTTGTTGTTCGAACTATGTTCGAATGAATTCACTTTTTATTCAATTTCTAGTGCTTTTTGTTTCTCTTTTAAATTTTTATTTACTGCGTGTTGTCGACTGACAGGTGAGGCTTTGCTACTACGTCTCCTAATTTTACCGGTATTTTTTTCTTACAAAGTCTATTCACAAGAAAACAAATAGAAACATTTTTGGAGGTTTACGTGTACAGTGTACACGCCATGTGCAACTGTGTACCTAACGTGTCATCTTACATAAAAAGTGTGTATCGCAGGGGTATCGGATCTTTACAAGACTGATCAATCACTCAAGAAACGAGCGGAGTATGTGCTTCACAAAGGTTAAGTGATGACAAGACGAAATGGGTGCTTGAAACCTTGTATTTTCTCTCGCACACACTCTTTTTTTTATCTTATTCACGCAATTGCTCGCTTCATTTCATTTTTGTGAGATGAGCTTTACGAAGGATCGACTGTAAAAGAAATGTTTGTTTATACAAACTAGATGAGAGTCTTCTTTTCTTTAAAAGTGAAAAGCTTACCATTTTTACAGAAGACTTCAAAAAGCATATTCTTTTAAAATTCAAGTATTTACATTTACAATTTACTTTAATGAATGAATCAAGAAGGGTAATTTACAAATTGCATATGTAAGCTATGTTTACTTGTTTTTTAGGACAAAGTAAATAGGCCATAATTACTGTTTGATGGATGTCATTAATTGCTTTTTTTTGTTTTTTTGATTCCCACTTTCAGATGAGGGGCGGGTTTAGAGATCCTTAAACTGTAACCATAAAATTTGTTTTTGCTTTATAGTTTTAATTTCGTCGGCGAGATGTCATATCTGATAAATAAATAAGATTATTATAAATTCTAAAATAAAACTCCATGTTTATTGTTTTAGTGTGAGAAATTAAAAAAAATCTCTAAAGTTAAAAAAAACAAAAAAACTTCCTTATTAATTCGCTCGCTAAATTATTATTAAATCCGACAAAAGCTGGATGCGTTATTATAAAGCTGCAACAAAAATGTGTTATTTTTTGTTGCAGCTTTATAATAACCCTAAATAAATTGCATAATTGATTTTAAAACGTCACGGTTTGTTAGAAACACACGCTCCGAAATGAACGCACCTGAGACAAGCTGAAGCACGATGCATTTTTACAACTGCTAATTATTGAAGAGCATTTTTTCACAAGTAATCTTTTTTCTTTCTTTAATTTACTTTATTTTTAAAAAACGAATGTTATGTATTTCTTTAACATTTTGTTGTCGGTGAAGAACACTGACAGCAATTTTTTTTTTCTTTTTACGATATATTTGAACATTAAGAAATGCCGGTTCAATGGTTTGAAATTCAATACGCAAAGCAAAAATCTTGCTTTCTTCTATCTACTACTGAAGAATCTGTAATAAAAATATTTACTTAATGTTTTACTTTTTGCTATACACTTTATAAATGATTCTCTCAAGTAATGTTTATTTAAAAAATAAAAAGAGGAAGAAAAACCGTTTCTTTTAGCGGTGATAAGAGTAAAAAAAAGAAACAGTATTTCTTGACGTCTTTCCCCAAAGCGTGACTCACTCTGCACTTTAATTTTTTTTATTCTTAGGCCGCTAAACACTAACTAAAAATATTAACAATATGCTTCATTTTATTTTTAGATAAAATATTTTTGTTTTTTTTTTCTACTTAAAAAGAAAATAATTGGAAATAATATTTTTAATTGTTGTAATATAGAGAATTCTACCTTTGTTTACGATACAGCATCGTATTTTGACTAAGCTTTTTAAAATCTTCCTTTTCCTCCAAATTTCAAAAATCCGTTTCTTTAGTCATTTTTAAAAAAAAACTTTCTTTTGTAATGTAATTGCAAATTTCCTTTTTCACTGGTTCTGTTTTCAAAAGAACTTCCTTTTCTTATTTTATTTTTTTAAGCTATAATTTAATTAAGTCTTTATTTCCCCCTCCTTAATACTACTACTGTGTAAATTAGTGTACAGTAACCCCGTTCGTATCTTCTCGTGTCTGTTTTTAAAAGTTCCTTCTCTAACACGAGAAAGATTAAAAATCCGAGAACTGCTGTAGTAACAACATCCAACATCTGTAATTTTTTTTTCTCTCTCTCTCTCCATCTTCACGTGTTCAACGTTGCCTTTGTTTTCGGATTGCTTCCTTCAACTACATTTTTACCAGATTTCATAAACGAAATCCTTCTTCAATCTAGAAATACTCTCTGACGGCCGCAATAACATAAATAAAAACTTTAATTTAATTATTAGAAAGAAAAGAAAAAAATGAAAAATTTTGATCAAACCAGAAATAACATTTTTGCAAATATGTTTTTTAAGGGGGGGTGTTCCGTTTTAGCAGAAAACATGTTTGTCGTTTTACGACAAGAAGGTGGTTATCAGCAAATATTTCCATTATTACTTTATTTTGTCTTAATATTAGTTTTTACTTTCTTAAGAAGCATTTGAGATATTCTTTCCTCGTGCCTTACACTTACTCTTCTTAGGCGTCTTCAATCAGAGAGAGAGAGAGAATGAGAATGAATATGCCAAGTCTTTTTTGTTCCTTTTGCTTTGCAATAAGGCCTGGTATAGAATTGTCTTCTTTTTTTTAAATTTTTTTTTTTATTTTAATACCCTCCTTTCCTTTGTTACTTCCGTGTATTCATATTTCATAGTAAGTTATGAAAAAAAAATATATGAAAAGTGCGAAAAAATAAAAAATATATTTTGAAGAAAAATTGTTCTGTGAAATTACTTTATTGGTTTATTCAAAAGAAGACACATTTTTTTTTCTTTCCCAGACAATAAGAAAAACTTGTGGTGTATTTTCCACGTTTAAAACTTGGGCCCCAAAACAAAAAGATGCATGCCACATATGAGGGCTCTGAAAAGGTTTATCGAGCCTTATACACTGTACACTACAGTGAAGAGTCAGAGTAGTAGACAATAGTCTTCTTAAAAAAAAAAAGCATTTTTAATTTTAATTAATAACATTTTTAATTTAAAAGAAAATGAAAAGTAAAAGACTCAGGGAAAAATGCAAAATTTGAAAATATCAGTCTCAGATTCCGAAAACTGTCGACATCAGTCAACGATGCCAACAAAACATTGGAAACAAAAGAAATGGTTTTGATCACAGCCGGTTTTTGTTTCTTAGTCATCATTCTAACAAGTGATTGTGAATAAATACGAACTTTTAGGGAGAGAAAAAAACTATTGACATCGCCACATACGTCGTTAAGGTCAGTCTCCATATAAAAATTCAGTTTTCTCAAAAAACGAACGAAGGTAAGTTATCCGCAAGAACAACTAAAAAACGACAAACTTTTTTTTTTAAGAGAAAAAATAATTCTTTGAAGAGATATTTTGTTAAAAATTACTGCTATATTGTCAAATGTCAATCAAACATTGAAAAACATGCATGCTCAACGAAATTTGATGTAGAAATTTTTAAAAATCTTTGATGTAAGTAAGATTATCTTTTCTTAATTGATTGACTACTGGGTTGAATGAGTTTCTTATCGCAACAACTACTTTGTCTTCTACATGATTTTTTTTTAGTATCAGTTTGAAACTGATGGTACTAAACTAGTTGGTAGCAGCATTAGGAAGAAGTTTTAGCATCTTTACAATGTGACATAAACCACTTTTTTAATTTTATATTATTAAAAAAAATTTTACGTTTTTAATAGTTATTCGGCGCGGAAAAGAGGAACGGGCGAGCCAACCAAATTCAAATTCTGGCTTAGTCTGTTTTGTTGCGTTCATTTTCGCACTTATGTCATTTGGGAAAATTATGAATTCATCATATCCCCCTCCCCAGTAATGACTTAACAGGGTAGACTGGGCTCACTAGCCTTGGGTGGCAGTCAGAGAAGGACTACTTTGAATTCAAAACTGCGGCGAAGGCAACCATTCCATTACGTTTCCCCAAGAAGTCAGCAATTCATTCACAGATAATAAAGAAAAGGAAACTGTGGAGAGCCATAATCGCTTACGCCCAGAATGGACATAAAACAAAATGAAAATTATTATCGTTGACAAAATTGTTAAGTTTACTTATTTTCAAGATCGCTTTACCGGAGTAAAGTTTAATTTTATTGAAAATCCAATATTTTTTAATGTTGCCCATTTACAAGGAGAGAGAAAGAATTAATTTTTAAAATAGTTATTTTTTTGCTACATGACCGCGCATGTGTGCTAGGATCTTTTTTTTGTAAGATTGTCCTTCGTGGAGAGCATATTTATTTTACTGTGTTTAATTTTTTATCTATAAAAAATATTTTCATTGAGTTTCTTTTTTTTTTTTTTTTTTTTTTTTTTTGGTTATTTGTTGTTGCTGATTTAACTAGGACATTTGTTTTGTTTGTTTTTTAACCTTCCTAGAACTTGAAATTGATATGCTGTTGTGTAGTGTAGTTATTGTTTAAAAAATGGTGTTACTGTTAGTGTTACTGTAACAGTTATTGTTAGAGATTTTTTGTGCTTTCATCATAGTCACTTACTTGGCTTGTATAAACACAGAGAAATGATGCCCAAATGACACGCGTCTGCTACTTTACACGATTGAGAAGATAAGTTTTTTAGTTAGCCATCTGCGCCAGTGGTTGGTATTCGACAGACAGAAGTTCAAATTTTGATTGCTCAAAGCAAACCGATGCCCCCCACACACACACTACTTGGAATATTAGCGCAATATAATCTTCCCAACCACCACTAAAAATTTTATTTCATTTGGGTTTGTTATTACAATTATAATTATTTTAGTCAAAAAATTTAAAAGAAAAAAAAAGCATTTACTGTAAAAAAAATGAAATGGTTAGCGTGCAGGTCACGCAATTTCTTTCACTGTGAACTCGATTCTAAGCAAGCACTCAACTCAAGAAATATGGCTTTGTCACTTGTGCCAATATTGGTATTGCCCTTGAATCTCTAATCAATCTGCCATTCAAAATATCCGTGCGTCATGAAGTCTAAAAGAGGACAGCAGAAATATCTGGATGGCAATTGTTTTTGACATGACATCATTGGTTTAATTTGGATTGATAACCGAATCAAATAAACGAAACCAGAACATCTAAATGCTTAATTCTGTAAGTGTACTGTACTGTATTGTTAATACTTACGACCCCGTAGTATCAATACAGTATCGATACTACGGATACTTGTAAAATCGGTTATATACTCAATGTCATAAATTAACCACGAAAAAAAAAAAAAAAAAGACAAATCTACGGTTGTACGTCTCTCTCTCTCTCCGCCTCCTCCTCCTTTTTTGTAATTATTATTTGTAAATAATAATTTAAAAAAGAGTTTCATATAATTTTTCTGTTTATATTTATTTCGCTTATTAAATTGGTTGCGAAATGCTAAAAACTACTATTATTACTTTCTTACACGCTCCAAAAAAAACACGTTCAAATACTGGTGTGAGTGAAACTAAAGACGGCAGAAAAAGAAGAAAAAAAAAAGGAAAGTGAAGTCTGTGCGTGTTGCCTTGGTAAAAGAAAATTTAGTTGATTCTAGAAAGTCAGTACAAATAGCTTTTTGGGGTCCTCATTTGCCTTTAGTTACAAACAATAGTACACGTGCTATTTGTGGAACTTACACGTGTGTCTGTGTGTTCGTGACTTGTCTTTCCCAACCAATGCCCTGTTTGGCTTCTTCATGTTCATAATTCTCTCTATATCCGAATACAGGGTTGGTATAGATGGAATAAAATTCTGATAAACAAAAACTTTTTTTTTTTTTTTTTTTTTTTTTTTTTTAAAAAATAAATAAATAAAGAGCTCAATACAAAATAGAGCAAATAATATTTATTTAAACATTATAACATAAACATGTTATAACATCACTACAAAAATAGCCATTTTGTTTCAACACTTCTGGTGTCTTACCAAGTGAAGGTGATGATTGCGAAATAAACAGTTTTTTTGAAAATTCAAAACCAAATCGAAACTCCCCTCAATAGGGAAAACTATGTTATGTAACCTATGACAGACAATCAGAATACATTGTATTGAGGGGTTTTATGTTATATATATATATGATATCACTTTCTCATGGCTTTCATCTAACACATTGAAATGGATAAATTCTGTATTAAATTTTTGACAGTTTTTTGGAAGGTTTTTTGTAGCTGTTGTTACAGTTTTAAATTAAAACTCAGTGTATACCAGAGTTGAAGAAGACTGACAAAGTTTTCATCGGTTAAAATCCTATTCCCCATATTATGTAATTTTGGATTTTATTGTGTACTAATTATTTTCTATTTAATAATAAATACATTGAGCTCTTTTTGCGGATCAGTTTTAATATTTTTCCTTACAAGAATCCACTTGGATTATATACCAACAGATTTATTACTTTTACTATATTTATATGATATATATATATATATATTATATTATATTATATTATATATATATATATCTTACTTATTATAAAACGCAGATTGTGTGTGTCTGTAACGTTTATATATTGGATCGGTTTCCTACATTTTTCAACCGATTTCAACAAAACTTCAAAGGACTACATAAAATTACCTTGTGGTGGTTCTAACATCGCCAAAAATGGGAAAAATATAATTGTTTTTGCACAAAATCAATTTGAAAACACGATTAAGAGACATCATGAAAATGGAAGGGGGACAACTCACATCGGGTTGTTTGTGTATGTGGGTTCCTTTAAATATGGGAGCGGATTTCCTATATTTTTCAGCCGATAAAACAAAACAAAACTTTTTTTTTTTTTTTTTTTGGCAGGTAGTGTTTCTTATTGTCTTGCACACTTTTTTCCTTATTTTTAACATTCAGAATGCTTTAAAAATTCCATTTACAAGATGTTGTATTTATAATAAAATTCTATTCAATCGGGAGACTCATAACAATTGAAAACAATGTTTTTGTTTGAGTTTGGGTTTGACCAGTTTGTAAAAAAAAAAAAAAAAAAAAAAAAAAATCTAATTAAGACATGCATGTCCATCAACCTTAAACAATAATCTAACAATCTCTACTGATTGTACGAATACAAACATCAGATAAATTCTTTATCTTTAGGGAAAGATAATGAAATCTAAACATACACAAGTCCTAACTAAAAATAATAACCAGAACGGGAAACTACTTTAAATACACATGGTGTCCAATTTTTTTACTGTATTCAATAAGTAAAAATCATAAATTGTAAAAGATTATTTAACAGAAAGGCTACCAAATGAATAAGATTTGGTAGATCATAATTAATAAACCCAAATAAAGTTAATATTTTTTGTATTAGAAACAACGAGTGGAAAATATATTCAAATCAGAATTCTAATTATGAATCACCACAAGCAAAATATGCATTTTTTTTTACTGTATTCAATAAGTAAAAATCATAAATTGTAAAACTAAAAGATTACAGAAAGGCTACCTACATTTTTCAACCGATTTCAACAAAACTTCACTTTGTTTTTTTTTTTGGCATGTAGTGTTTCTTATTGTCTTGCACACTTTTTTCTTTATTTTTACATTCAGAATACTTTTAAAATTCCATTTACAAGACAATTGTTTATAATAAAATTCTATTCAATCGGTAGAGACTCATAATGATTGAAAACAATGTTTTTGTTTGAGTTTGGGTTTGACCAATTCGTAAAAAAAAAAAAAAACTAATTAAGACATGTGTGTCCTTCAACCTTAAACAATAATCTTTGTCAATTTTATTTTTCAGTCTTTATGATGGTGGATACTTGATCTATCTCTTACTGTTATATCCCCGGGCAATGCCGGGCTCTACTGCTAGTATATATTATATATATATTATATATATTAAATATATTATATATATATATTAAATATATTATATATTATATATATATGATATATTTTTAAACGTTTCACCACAAACAAGGAGTAATGATAGAGGAAAGGATGAAGAGAAGGATAGGGGATAGATTAGGGGATAGATCAAGGGATCTGGAGATGTTGATTGACATTACATTTGAATAGTTGGAGATTATAGCTATTAGGGAAACAAGAAATGGGGAGGGAGTTCCACAGGCGAGAAGTGCAAGACATGAAGCTATTGGAGTAGAAGAGATAGCTACATTTAACAGTTTTGACAGTGAAAGTGTGAGAGCGAGATGCCAGCCTAGTTGAACACTTAAATTCATAAAGTCTGGGAACCAGTGAAAGCAGCTCATTGAAGCAGTTACCATGAAAGTATTTGTAAAAAAGACAGAGAGGCGACAGCACATGTGAGAAAGCAACTGCAGACAAGATGCCAGATCAGGGCCAATTACATTGCATATCCATCTCTGGATTTTATCAAGAACCTTGAGACAAACAGAAGGGGCCCCAGACCATATATGGCAGCAATACTCCACATATATATATATATACGACTGTGCCCCCACAAGCTATGACTACTATCCCCAAGCCACTCAGTCCAGAGCATTAGAAGCCAGTTCAGGCAATGATATACAAGTGATAGAAATTAGGAGGATTTAAGATAATTACAATTAAGTAATTCATCAAGTCTAGAAGAAACCTCAACAGAATATGTATATAATTAATTATTCCTTGAATATTTCCAGTTATAGATGACCTGGTCTTTGGCATTCCTTGATATCTAAATAGTATGACTAAATCTGGCTCAAAAATATAGGTACAGAACCAATTTACCTGCAAATGGTAATCAGTAACCTCAGTAGATCTGAACAAAATTAGATATAGTCACTTTCATTTATCATAGTTCTTGCACTGAATTCATATTGAATATGTTTTATTGAACTTTCAAAAAGTCCAAACTTTTGAAAATATCATTTTTGTATAATGGGCCAGAGATTTGAACATGTAGTTCCAGCAGAATGGTTCATCTGACGTGGTTCTAGAACTTACAGTACTGGAAAATTGATGGTGCATCAACATTGGGCTTTTCCCCATGTAATTTCCATCCCATTATTAAAGTTCACAATAGGCATAACAGCTCTTTATTTTACTGTTGTGACTACCTGAATAGTAAGGTTATTATGAGAGAATGGTTTGCACAAGTGCATACTCTCTTTTCTTTCAAATATTGTAGCATGCCAAGAATGAGACATTAATTGTCAGGATATATGGCAATAGGACAGAATGCAGGGAGAAGTGCGTTCATGCATTTTTTAATGGAAAGGTATTAATGTTAAAGTGGGCATAAAGAGTCACAGCTGAAATTTAGAATTCATTTTTTCTTGCTGGTAACAACTTAAATTATTAGGATTCCCCACCCCACCACATATTTGGTAGAAAAAGAAGGAAACTTACACATTTGGGATCTTTTCACCCCAAGAAATTATAAATTTTAAATCAAACTTTGTTTTTTTATTAATTTTTTGGAACTCTTTTGAAATTATAAATTTAAAATCAATTTCTTTAGTTTGCCTCACAACTCCAACCCACAGAATGAAAAATTACCAAAAATAAAGGAGTTATTCACATTCTGTAAATGTGGATGATATTTTAGCTACTTACAAGGAATTTTTTAAGAATTTTTTTAAAGAAAAAAATCTATTTTCTGGCTTTTTATTGAGGTGAATAAGGACCTCACTTTTAGAAATAGCACACCCAAGTCGCCCACATTTGGAGCAATTACAATGGTCAGCCCAACCAGAGTGAAGTGGAAGACCTTGTTCTGGGAGAATTTGATGTGAATTTTAGTAAATATAAATTCTTTTTATTTTGGGGTGAATTAACAGAAAAGATCCGAGATTTGTTTAATTTCAGTCTTATTTGTTTTCATGATTATTTAAAACAAAAAAAAAACATAGAAATTCATTATTCCTCTGAAAGTCAAAATAATAATGGTTAACATAAAAAAGGTCCATTGAAGATTTCACATACTTCAAATGTTTTATAGTCAATAAAAAACAATGTCTCAAAAGACAACAAGAATCATCTTAACAAAGCTAAAGGTGACTTTTTTTTTTGACTTTTTGTTGACTCCATAACATTTACAAGTCTAAGCAATTACAGCCTCAAAACTCAAGCACCCTGGTTAAGAACTCCTCTCATAGTATAACTAACTTAAAATCAAAAAGGTCCTTCAACTGAGTAGTGTCCTGATATTAAAACTACTTTTTCTTTTATTTCAATACAGACTTTTACAGCAGACCCAAAAGTGCCACTCCCATAAAAGTGTCACCCTGGGTGAACCACCTCATCACCCCTACCCCCTCTAGCAATGCTACTGAATTCATAATCAACAATTACTTCCGACTTGCATCAGAGAACTTTTTCTTCACTTGTCTTGTTTTGGTTGTTCTGGATATAACCACAATTTTCTACATTGTGGATTCTCATAATAAAATAAATCCATTGTTTATCTCCATTGAATATCTTCTTGAAACATGATGTTTTTCTATGTTGAGCAAGAAAAGAAAAGGGTAGTGTCTAATTACTGATAAAAGTTCTTTTCTTTTGTGTCAAAGCAATTTTCCTTCCTTCAGAATTTCTCCTTAGGCTGATGTACTACAACTGAATGACAGCATAAGTAATAAGCAGCTGAGTAAATCTCAAATATACTTCTAAGATTTCCTTAACATTGTACAAAAATGATATTAACAATTTTTATATCAGCTTTAATTATTCTCTTCACCACTGAGATTTGAAACCTTATCACAAACTCAAAGTTGGCAATTTAATTTTTTCTACTGGCACATACATATAATAATAATAATAATCCCTGTTGCGGACGCCTGCTCAGGCAAATTTGTGTTTTTTCAACACCCACAGAGCCCACCTGTGGTTTATACTGCAACTATATTGAGCAGACCTTAATTACAAGGCTTATGGCCACATCACATTCCCGTACAATCACCAAAGTTAAGCAATGTCAAGACTGTTTTGTACCTAGATGGGTGATTGTTTGGGAATACCAGGTGCTGTAAGCTTGGATGTGCGGGTGGTGTAACGGATAATGGCCTGGAATTGTTAATTGGAGAGCCAAGTTCCAATTCCCATTAGATTCATTATATTCACTTACATATAAATACCCTTGAGAAAGGTATGAATCACCCTCTTCTTCCTCCAGCTATGACTTGTAAGACTTGTATCACTAAAACCATTATCATCTCCAAAAAAGAATAAACTTGCATACAAAATATTTAGATTTTGGCATTACATGACCCATTGAGGTACTGATATGCCGTAATAGAAAAACAACCAATCAATCTTTATGGTATAGAGCTCATAATCTGTTATGATCAACAGTTTGAATGATGCCTCTAAACTCAAAGCCTCAGTCATGATGATTTGTGACTTTGTGTTATCACAGTCATCAATGGCCTCTGAACTGTTCCAGCTATCCAATTTCACTTACAAGGCTTTGGCATTTTCCAAAGGTACTGCCGGCTGGAATCGCCTCTGCCTTGAAGAAGTCACCTTCTTGACAAGTCCACCACATTGAAATTCAAATACAAGTCTCAGTTTTGGAAAGCAAACATTCTAACCACTCACTCATACACATATATATTGTTAGATTTTATTATGCAAGTCAATGTTTTTCACAATAAAAAATAATGCTGAAAAGTTCTAGACCCAACTAACTTCCCAAAGTTTGCTTTATTTTTTTTATAGGCTGAGAACTTTTCAGTATGCACTTTGTATATATAGCTATAAAATTTAAAGGTAATTTTGTACACATATTCAGTGATGCTGATAGGTTTTTATTGTAGTCAGTCCCCAGGACCCACAGGTGGTAATTTAGTGGGTGTTCCTGGGAAATTCAATGGGTTCTAACTAAAATTTCTTAATAAATTGTTGTATTAAACTGCAGGGCAACAGACTAATGTTGTTTTTATCATCATCCCAAAAACAATTTTGATCTTGCTGAATCACTTAAATTGACAGAACAACTTTGTTTTCTATCTTAAATTAAATCAATAAATTCAAAAACAGTATTTACATTTAATAATCGCAGTTCACTTAAGAAAATAAGTTTTTGGGGAATTGACTCAATTATAACAAAGTTGTTTCTTTTAATTAAATTAATAAATTCAAAACAAAAATAATAATCACGGTTCAGTTAAGATTAAGAAACAATATTTTTTTGAGAATTATAAGAAAAAAATTTTAAATTGACAAAACAAAAGTTTTTTTTTTTTTTCACTTGATTCAATAAATTCAAAACTAAAACAGTATTTACACTTTAATCACAGTTCAGTTAAGAAACTATATTTTTTGATAAATATGTCAGAACAAAGTTGTTTTTTTAAATTGACAGAACAAAAATCACATATGCCATCACCCAATAAAAGAAGAAAAGAGTAAGTGAAAGAAAGGAAGAACTAGTAAAAAATATTCAAAAGAATAACATCAAATGATTAATGTGGTTTATTATTTAAAATTACAAAAAATATTGGCTTCCCTACAGTCTGTACCAAGGCATACAGGAAAATCTTTAGTCTGAAGACATTTTTGAGCTCTGTTGAAAAAAAATGTTATTTGAACAATGAATTGAATGTTAAATACAGATGTCTCTGCTTCTGAGCTAAAAAACGTTTTGCACTCATAGTTTTAAAAAGTACATCAGCGACAAAAATACAAAATAATTTTAAAATTAAAATATCTTTGTACTAATTAACATCAATATCTAGTTCATTTGACAAATGATTTGTGTTTGCTCAAAGAAACAATAGTTAACATTTTAAAATTAAATGAAATTGATGTTTTTGTTATTGTTTACTTATCGACCAATAAAAAATTCCTTTATGTCATAACTGTGTGTATGAGTTGGTTTTGTTTGTGCAAATGAGTAACTTTAGTAGTTGCATCCCTGATGCACGGATGAGAAAGTTACTGCATCCTTTAAGATTTTTATGCATCAGGTATCCATCCTGAGTCCATATCAGCATCTCTGTATATGTGTATCCATCTGCCTCACAAATACCATATGCTATTTCACATCAAAGAAAAATTTCAATATACTTTGAAAAAAATCCTTCAAAGCAGTTGCACACATTTAAAATAATTTACACTACAGACATCTTTCTTTCAGACATCTTTCTTTCAGACATCTTTCTTTTGGTAAGAATCTGTACATAAAATTTCCTTACTGTGGATGTTTTTGTTACAATTACTTCTAAAACAATAAAAGACTTAATTAAACACAAAAAATAATAAAACCTGAAAGAGAAATTTATTCTATTACCTGTAATTAATAATTGTCACAAAGAATACATTTACTAGTTTAATTTGGTGTAAAAATAATAGCCATTTTATTTTGTCCCAGGCAATACCTGATTGCCATGCTAGTTCCTCATAAAAAAAAGAAAGGTAAAACTCCACCCATCCCAGTCACTGTTGCCAGTGCCAATTTTTATGGAAATATCAACAGAATGCCAAGTAAATATTCCCTTCCGGAATATCTCAGATAGTGCACTCTCACTCACCCTTCTTGCACCTGCTGCTTTTGCTACCTGAGCTGTAAATTACACCTTGGATGTATTTTCTGTTCTTCTCTGTTCCCAAGTAAACAAATTTTGCCATGAAATAACAACATAAAGAAAGATTCTTTATTTCAATTCTTTTTCTTTATTAATGTTATTTTGGATCCTTTCTGTTAATTCACCCCGAAATATTAATTCATCCCAAAATATTAATTCACTCCAAAATAAAAAGAATTTTTGAATCTTTTCTATTAATTCATCCTAGTGTAATTTCTCTTTTTACTCGGTGATATAAAAACCAAAATATAAAATATCACCTTGTTGAAATTGTCTTCTATTTCCTTAAACCAGTCACTGACATGTGCAAAATGTTATTGCCACTGATTTTAGTCTAACTAGAAACAGTACCTGCAACAGAGTCAAGTTATTCAAATATATTATATTTGAATATATTGGCAGCCACAACCTTACCAACATAAGATACACATATGACATAGTACTGATAGCAGACACGGAAAAGAAACTACAAAACCTCCTACAGAAGGTAGCGAGGGAGAGCGAGAAGAAAGGACTAACCATAAACTACAAGACAACAAAATGCATGGTCATCAGTAAAAGGATGAGCCCTAAATGCAATTTGCAGGTTGGAGATACTAAAACCAAACATGTGCAGAAGTTTAAGTATCTGGGAAGTGTTCTGACAGAGGACGGTAGGTGTGACGCTAAGATCCAAAGATGGATTGGGATGGCCAAGGATACATTCCAGAAGCTGGGTAGGGTACTGCGAAACAGGAGGATGTCTAGGGTGACAAAGAAAAGAGTACTGAGCTATTATGTGACATCTGTCCTCCTATATGGCAGCGAATGTTGGATGGTATCCTCAAGGATGAAGAAGAGACTCGAGGCGGCAGAGATGTGGTTCTACAGAAGGATGATGAGGATATCATGGACCGAGAACGTGAGCAATGATGAGGTCTTGAGAGGATGCAAACAAGGTGGAAACTTATGCTTAACATTAGGAAGAGGCAGATGAAATTTCTAGGACATGTGTGGTAAGCAGTGCATGACATACGTGGTCTGGGGGAGTTGGCAGAAACACAAAACCTGTTGAGAGTCACAAGGATAGGAGGAAGTGGAGGCCCATGATTGCCTATGTACTGAAAAGACACAGTACATAAAAAGAAAAAATCATCTGGAAAATTATGCCAATGTATCAAAGAGAAAGAAATAAAATGGTTAAGTAAGCAAAATCGATTTTACTATTTGCTCTAAATATCTCCTGTTATTATATACTTTGTTTCCAAAGAATAAATACTATGAAAAGTAAAACATATATTTAGGAAAAAAAAGAAATTGCTTTTTCAAGGTGCACAAATATTTTTCTGCTTGAACATTGATAATAGAAAAGAAATTAAATCCTTATACCAAATGGCATGATGATGGTGGTGGGGTCTGTAGGACTATTTGGACACTTGCATAATATTGGGTCAGAACAAAAGTGTGTAGTACTAAAACTTCCTTGTTACTCACATGTTTAGTCAATGGGATTCTCAGCATCTTTTTGTAGAACTCCATTTCAATGACTTCATGTCTCTTCTTCATTTATAAGGAGATTATCCAACATTCACTGCCATATAGTGCAGCAATCACTGGATAAATTGGTACTGGGATGCACAGAAAGAATTAAAAAAATTTTTTCCATTTTATTGACTATCATGGTCTTGTTTATTGTGTTTTGCTATGTGCATGACCAACTTTGCCCTCCTCCCCACATTTTGTAGAAAAATTGTTTTGCATGCAACCTCATCCATGGCACAAAGATATTGGGGGCTGCTGATATAAAGGACCTATATACATAACAGTTTCATACTTCTTTCTTTGTTTCTAACAAATTTTTCCGGTTTCTTAATACTTTGCTTAACTTTTGGGAAGCATCTTTCACCATTCCAATACATCATTGGATTTAAGTGTGAGGCATTTTCCATCCTCTGTTAAAATGCTTCCTAGATATTTAAATTTTTGTACTTGCTTGAAGTTCACATCTTAGCCTGTTCTTTTTACTGACAACCATACATTTTGTCTTTTTACAATTCATGTTTAGTCCTTTCCTCTTACTTTCATTTACTACCTAGGGTGTTGCTATCTCATTACCTTGACTCTCCAAACCAAAAATGAATAATGATAAAACTTGCAGAAGAACCAAAACCAGACCAACCATATATAAAATAGACTCCAATTTCTTCATCTCCTTCACTAACATGGGGGGGGGGCTATGATCAAAATATCCAGCATTTGAACTACATCTTCAAGAGGTCAAACCTGACTAGCAAGATGTCATATCCAAATGTGAACTCCACCTCAGGATTTGACACTCTTGATTGGTTTCAATCAGTCAGATGAGGTTACACTCTCCTATGCTTTCCTGATAACTACAATATTGATCTCTTCATGTCTACAGTTAACCAATATCTAACCTACATATCCTTAAATTATGCACTTCCTCATTCCCCCTCCCTTACAGAAATGTTAGTAACTCTCTACGATGAGTGGCCCTTGTATTGGGTGAACCAACCGTATAAAAACAAAAAAGTCGCAATTGATCTGTAAAATTATCTTTCCAACCATTATATAATGGTCGTCATGCAATAATCAGGACAATTATGATTTGAAATTCCAAGATGTCATTTTTCGTTGTTTTGGTAAATGGGTTTCCCAAACTTTCTCAGGTTGGATGTCTCTGGATCTTTTGATACTAAACTCACTGTAAGTGGGGAAGAGCAACCAAAACTGTTGTGAAATTGGTTTTACTTCTCTAAAATGAACTTCTGAGGAACCTAATTCCAGAAAAAAACTAAAAGATATTGTTCTATTCCTTTAATGGAAGACTTTATTAAGAAGATCTGCTTTGATATGTTTGCTTATATTTGAAAGGTTTATTCTATCTTTATATCTTATTTGTTTTTTGTGTTACAGTTTAGTCGGAATGGTTTTCTCTATTCCCAATGCAGTAGTACATGCCAAATTCTTGCAAGTTCTCTAATGGAACGATGAGAAATATTCCAAGAAATATGGCATTGTGTTTCGTAATCTCTACCCATAAATTCCTGACAATGAATAATGAATTAAATATGCACTGCTTTTTCAGATGTCTAACTCTCCAGTGTTCTTCCTTATCCAGTATTTTCACTTCGTTCCACCAGGACTGATGACTACCCCTTTCCCTCCATACATGATTAGCTATGCCCGATTTCATTATCTCACCCCTCACTACAGCTTTTTTGATGTTTCTCCAGCCTTACTTTAAGGGTGAAGCTTGTGTCACCTTTATATTCTCTGCCACAACTTCAAGGAATCAAGTACACACAATTCTTGGTCATGTTCTCCTCCCTGTTAAGCTTTACTTGGCAGAGATTTCTTTGTAGAGAGAAACTACTTCTGAATATTGTCTTGATGTTGTATGGACTGCAGATCTTCTGAATCTTTTCTGATAAGCCCTTGACATAACATAGACAGACCGTGGCAATTTTCTGGTCATACTCCTTTTACCTTCTGTTCCCACCTGTAGTTGTTGTCATGTTCATCAAGGAGTTGTTATTCTGAAGGGTACATTTGATGCTGATCATTTCTTGTTGGTATATGTCTGGGCCCAGTTTTGTAGGTATCAAACAATTCTTTTCTTCACACTGTATGGATAGTGGGAGTTGAAGTTGAAGTATTGTCAGGTGAAGTTTGTCTTGTGATATACAGATACTTTGAACTTATTCTTTGTGCAAGACATTAATCCACCCAGGAAGCCTAGCTGATTAGTCTGTTCTTCCATTGTGAAATAGATCAAAAGTCTTATTGAGTTCACATAGTCCAGCACTTATTTGTACAGAGTATGAAGGTGTCATTTACGTATCTCAGCTATACTGTTGGCATTAGTGGTGTCATTTCTAAAGCCAATTCCTCAAAGTATTCCATGTATATATTTGTCATCACTGGTGACAACAGTTAACCCATAATCCTGCCTTCCTCCTGTTGGTATATGTCAGACTCTAGTTAGAAGAATGTTGTCTGTACACAAAACATCCACATTTCTATCAGATTATTGGAATGTTAGTATGTTCTCCCAGGGTTTCAATCAGTTTCAAACCACTCTCGGGATTTCATCTGTAGGAAACCTTGGTGAGCAGGCTTAATCAGAAGGCAGGTTAGGTTTAAAGCTCAAAGTTCACTACAGCAAATGGCCTAGTGGATAAAAGCATTGGTTTGTGAATTTGGTGACATAATGATTGTGAGTTCAATCCCTGAGTCAGGCAGTGTGTACTGACAAAAAATAACTGAAATAAAAATAAGAACCAGATGAAATATCCCTAGACATGAGCAGTGGAATGAGAACAGTATATCCCTGTAGATTAAATAAAGGATTCAGTTCAGAATTCCCAATAGGTTACCCAGATCAATATATGCCTTAGGAAGGCCAGAGAGTACAATGACTGAAACATTGTGATAACAACAACAATGATGGCAATAGTCTAAGTAGTGTAAATAAAGATAACTCCCCAATCCAGAAAAAAATTGTCAAAATATCTTAACGCAAATATAACTAGTCTTATGGGTGGATGTGATTGTAGCCTAAATCATTCAACAAGTTTTTTTCTTGTTCTACAAAATTAAATAAATGAAAATTATGACAAGTAAGCATTAAACTAACTGTTTCTAATATGGGTGGGGGGATTATAGGATTATTTCACCTTGTCTACTAGGGAACTTTATATTCCTGCTAAGTGGTGTTGCATAAAGTAGTATAAAAGGAAAATGTACAAACCCTTTTACTCTCTGTTCCTTCACTACTTACTTGCAGGATGCCATAGGAACAAGTATATCTCATTTTCCCTCTCAGGTGCTTCTTAGCCCCCAATGAATCACATGTTGCATACAACACAATATTATCACTATACTAACTCCTGTTCAAAAAACCTACATAAGACCACAATAATATTTCCACTATCACATAAATTTACATTAATTTATTTTTCCCTTGTTGGTTTCAATCTGGAGGTGTGGGTGACTGCTAAAAATCCCCTTCCCCAAATTTATAGACAAATCCTACATATGCATGCTGGGATTTCTCCAAGCCCATAAAAATGGATAATTCTTGGTTTTACCCACACATTTTTTCTTTCTTGCCTTGACGTTAGAAGATTATAACCTCTTGACTGCATCCCTTTTGTGTGGGAACACTGTTCCTGTTTTGTGAACGTTTTTACTTTGTTACTGTCATATAGTTGCTTTGCTTTGCCTTGCTTCACATTGTTTTGTCGTGTATTATTTTCTCTTGATCTTCTTCTTCTTCTTATTGTTATTGAGAAGTTTGTCAATTCTGCTTAACCATGCCTGCTTCCTCAACATTCCTTCAACACAATAAAATATCCCTCTTCCATAAACTGGTCAATGTTGCTACAAAACCCGTAACCTAATGTCATTACGAACTGATGACTTCCATAAGAAAAAACAGTAAAATTTTGTCTCTTATGCTAAATTCTGATTAATATTGAAGTCATTCTGTATAAAAAAAAATCTTTGGCAGTATTTAACCTTTGTGCCTGCAAAAAAAATGGAGTGTCAAAAAGATCGTTATTCCCTTGACACCACTGTTAATGTTTACAACAAAGACTCCTTTGACAATATTTATTTACAAGATTATAGAAATAGGTGAACCAAGTATAATGCAATACTTATTATCTACCTTTTATTTATTTACTATTTTATGAAGAAATAAATTTGAAAAGAAATATTTTTATTCAAAAATTTATAAAAAATTATAAAATTATCAAAATATGTAAACCAACTACAATGTAATATTTATTATTTACCAATTTATAAATAACTATGAAAACAAATTTTTTATTCATTCTAGTAAATAAATTCAAATATTTTTATTCAGTCTAATAAATAAATAGTGTTTAATATCTTTATCAATTTCTGGGAATAAAGAAAATGTAAAAATCCATTTTCATATGTTTGGGTTTTATTAAAATTTTAATCATCACTTTTAAAATCAATAAACATTGCCAAGTAATAGTGGTGTCAAGGGAATAACCTTTTCAAAGTTACATTGTCGAAACTTTGTATATAAAAATTAATGCCATGTGTACTTCTTTGGCTTATGCTGAATTCCTTTTGGATAATTATTTGATTTGTTATTATTTAAGTTTTTTTCCTGTTTTTACACTTACATTTAATTAATTATTTACTAAGGAGTAGTGAATTAGGACCCAACTTGCAACAGTAGCAATGTCTACAAAACTAGTTAATTAAACCATAGCAATGCATTCAATATAGTTTTCTTTCAGTATGAATATGGAAGATTAAGTCAAATTTAAAGTAATTAAGAAACATCAAAAGGGATTTCTAGATTTGTGTCACACAATGGATAAAACTTTTTAGATTTAGCAGGCATTCATACAATTACAAGATTTGATCTGATATATAGTGTATAAAACACAAAACCCATTGTATTTCTTCAGAAACACTTAATGTCTTTATGTCTAGGGCTAATCATTATCTTTCCGACATATCTTCTTAAACTACACTTCTCGTAAGTGCAACAACCTAGGACACCACATATAGAAGTATAAATCATCCCCCATTACCTCTGTATTCCATTAGTAAGGAATAAGTTCCATTCAAACAGCTTCTTTCCAAAAACTGCTGTTTTGTTGAACAGGCTCTTGGCAGGATTTTTCCTAATCACTACAATCTTCTGGACCTCTTCAAGTCTATTTTCCTGCATAATCCCATGAACTTCCTTTCTTGCTGGTTCTTGCACTCATACAACAGCACACAGTAAGTAATCTTCTACCATGAGTGGCTCTTGCGACTTGTATTGGGTCAACATTAATACAATTTTTTTTTTTAAACTTAATCAGTTACTGTATACTTTGAGTGGCTTATGAGCCTTGTATTGAGTGAACAATTAGTAAAAAAAATAATTTCTTTTGTATTTGAATGCATTTTTTTTTCATTTTTATTTAACAAAAAATTAAATCAAATTAGAGAATCCCATAAAGAGTTTTTAATTCTTCAATTACAAATATAGCTGCCCTTGATTCTTGTCATTTCTTTTTGTGAAAGAATCTTCAACAGAGAACACAATGTCATCCCCTTTTTTTGTGTGTGTCTGGAGCTCTTTTGTTCATTCTGTGCCTGCCAGAAAGTTACCCACTGAAAATGAAACCAAAATCAAGAAAGTGAAAGAAAATCCTAACAGCTGAATCTAGACATATTAATGTTTTTTTTTTTCTGCCAGTTGTTCCTACCCAGCTATTATGACACTCCATCCCCAAACCTGGCATCAGCCTGAGTATTTTGCTTATCTTTCTGGCTCTCCATGTGTGGGTGTCGGTACATTCAGAAAATCTGCCTGCACCTGTTCAAAATGAAGGGAAGATGACTTCCGCTTGTGTTGTTGCATACATAAAAAGATATACTGAAAGATATATCAAAAGATATACAGAAAAATATACTGAAAGCTATACTAAAAGATATACTGAAAGTAATTCTTAAGGTTTGTATTAAATATTAATAACACAAAACATAAGAGTAATGATAAAAATTAAAAGTCTAAAATAATCATCCCCATAACTATTATAATATTATGTTAGTAACGTCTGATAAGAATACTGTAGGGGAGTTATAACTGAGTAAATAATTATAACCTCTGCCGCTGATATTTATATATACAAAAATACTCCTAAAAATGTGAAACAGCAAGACATGGAAACAAGAAAAACGAATATTATTTATTATCTGGTTGTTATGTGGTGTTAGAGACTCAAGAGGCAATAATACTGAGTAAATACCGATTGAGCCTCAGAGTCGGTAAAAGCACGTCAGGCTAAATGACGGTTCCGTATAGGATGCAGGTTTGATTCCTGTCAGAGGACAAATATTTTCTATGAAAATTTCTCAGACATTCAGGCAGGTAAATGTTGTTAATACTGTTTATTATAAACAGAACATTTACTTAAATATTTGTATCTATAAAAAGAATGTATAAACATAAAAATGTCTTAAATAATTATCAGACTTTGTCCATTTCATAATGTGTGACGTCATTTGTTTACATTTGAATACACATCGAACAGATATGAATGTATGAGAGAAAATCTTGGAGAATTGTGGTTGAAAAACAGTAAAATCGACCTTGCTAACCAAAACGCTACTCTGTGACTCAGTCAGTAAAAGCACATCTGGCTATATGACGGTTATGTATAGGATACAGGTTCGATTCCTGTTGGAGGATGCATATTTTCTATGAAAATTTCTCAGATACTCAGGCCAGTAAATGTTGTTAATACTGTTTATTATAAACAGAGCATTTACTTAAATATTTGTATCTATAAAAAGAATGTATAAACATAAAAAATGCCTTAAAATAAGTAAAGTGCATACAGTCTTTTTCATATATTTTACATATATGGACGAGTATAATGAGTGTCCAGATAATTTAGTTGGAAAATACAAGAAGCATCTTGGCTTTTCTTACCTCAAATATTTTTGAGTGCTAAAAGATAAATGTTACTATGGCCTGAAATGGAAAAGGAGCCAAAATTTTTGTTGATGCATGTGTTGACAGTCTGTCCATGTTGATTGTTTGTCAATAGTGAGAATGACACATGTTTGTGTGTGTAGAGGAGAAGAGTGATGTCGATTCTCATTAGTTTATAAAATGTGAATTAATTATAATTGTTAAAATTATTTTACTATAATTATTTTTGACACCATAATTAATTTTTATTTATTTATTTTTTATGTTCACAACACAGTGACAGTATAATTAATTTTTCATTTATTAATTTCTTTATGGGCACAACAATACAAAGACTACATTTTTTCATACATAAAATAAGAGTTTATTCACTTCTGGACTCAATATCAAATGTTAATTTACCATCAGCTTAATCAAGGGTATGTGGTTTTGAGTCTTTCTTTAAACATTCAATCTTCATCTTGCGATGATGTGAGCACTTCTTCCACACCCTGCTTAGGTTGGGCATCTATATAACTTTCTGTTATCTAGTTGTCTTGTGTGTGCAAATTTATCTAGGTTGATTTTCTTTTTTATGTTGGTGCAGACATTGTTTAAGGTTTGATTTTGTACTTTGTAGCTTTGAGGTCATCTTCTAGGTCAGTCCTCAGGATTCCGAGCATTTTTGACATTCTGAGGTGACACCAAGCACAAAGCTTGCTTTGGCATCTTAACTTACTGTGACTCCCAATATGTATTTGGTGAACCGAATACATATTGGGGGCCACCACGGATCAACTCTCTTTAGGTTAAGATTCCTGATGGACATTTTAATTTCAAATCAGACCTCTAGTAATTCCTGGTGTGAATCAAATATTACACTTCCAAAATACAGTCTCTGGTTTTTCAGCTGTTCACTTTCAAACTGACTGGATGCAATCAAGGTTGACTATAGAGCTAACAGCTTTTAACTGCTTCTGCAGTTATGGGAGGGGGAGTATTTTGTCCATGTACTCACCCCCTCTTCTACATCATTCATCATGGCGTGCTAGTAACAAAACATTTCATCTTGGTACCAGATGAAATCTGTTCATACCTTTCCTAAGGACCATCATCTTTTCACTATCTTTGACTATAAGAGATTACACACCAACAAGAGATAAGTTAAGTTTGCTGGTCATTTTATGCCAGATCCATTTATTTAATTCTTATTTTTATTTAATTCTTATCAAAGTTGAGTTGTGTTTCAAAGTTGTGTTTCAAGGTTGCATTGTATTTCAAGATAGTGTTGTACTTCAAAGTTGTGTTGTATTTAAATAGTTTGTTGAGTTCAAAATTCGTTGAAAAATGCACCCCAACCTTCCCTAGACTTAACCTCTTTTTCGAACGTAACTCATAATTGATACAATAATAGTTAATAAAAATGAACACACTACTGCCCCTGTCTAAATGATTTGATTTCTCTGTATCCTTGGGAAAAAAAATTATGGATTGTATGTGCATTTAAAACTCAGTAAATTTAAAAATAATTTATTCCAAAATTTGCTTGAAGATGAAACAGAACTAATGCTTTTAATTCAATTATATAATTAAATTTGAAGTTTTTAGCTTCGGTTTTTGAAACATGGCAATTCCTGTGTAGCAAAGAAACCATATTTTAAATCAGTTAATTTATAATATTTATGTTCTGTAAATTTACACTGAGCACTGTTTTGTAAAAATAAAAATATCAATAAGAACACCGGATTATATATCTTAATGTTTTTTTTTTGTTTTTTTTTTTATATATTATATATATATATATATATATATATATATATATATATATATATATATATATATATATATAAAAAGAAATTTATATTTATATATATATATATTTTTTACATATTTTATTGTATAGTCCTACCCATTTCAGGAAGTCCATGATGTTTCTGAGTTCAAACAATTCCGTTAGGTTCTTTGCCTTGAAATATTTTTTCCTAATATGAGTTCTGCTTCTAAATTCTTCCAGGATATTTTACTGTCAGAATAGATCCACATGTTCTTGTTTAAGTATGTAGACTTGTGTTAGTTGTGTGTGTCCTATGTGCAGTTGACTCAGGATGACCTCCTCTCTTCAGTTTATTTTGTTGTTTATTGTCCATTTTCCCAAAATGGGTTTTATTTTAAATAATTTTTTTTTTCTTCATGTCTTTCCCATAATTGCTGTCATTTCTTTTTTACCAACAAGAGATAATTCTTGCCAAAGTGACTGTATTTACTTTTCCTATGGTAACCTGTAACAGGCCAGTCTGATGCTACTGAAGGGATTCCTTGATCACTGTCTCTCACATCTGTCCAGAGCTACTGATCTGCTCACATATTCAGATGGCAACGATCTGTAAGTGGCTCCCTCTCATCAAGAAATCTTTGTTTATCACTCCAATGTCATTGACACTATTTACATTTACAGGAAAATCTTTCATTAATAAAAAATAAAAATCTCTAATTAATAAAAATTTTTTAGTATTCTAATTCCATTTACATTATTCAGACTGTTTTCTTCATCTTTATTGCTATATTCACAACGTTTTGACAATTGTATGCTCCAGCCTTCTTCAGGTGATATTTCTAAGAATTTCAAACAAAACCTTTTGTTTAATTCACAGGGTTAGATTGTTCTATTTCCATCAATCAACTATTTCTTTTATCCCAGTAGATAAAAATATTGTTTGAGTGATCCAAAAGTAACTTGACCCAAAGATTTGTGAGTTCAATACCTGGCCACAGCAAGGAGAACAAAAATTTGGAGAGTTATCAAGGGGAATTAACGGAAGCTTGAGATATCCAAAGGCTTGGCACGTGGAATGAAAACAATCTACCCACTGTGGACTAAATACATCACCTGAAGAAGACCAGAGCATAAAACGTCCGAAATGTTATGAATATGGCAATAAAGATGAGGACATCAGTCCAAATACTGCAAACAGTTACAATACGTCATCTCAGAAATATAGACATACTTTAATACCAGTTTATTCAGCCTAATCTTTGGTACTGGCTTACGACAAATTAAAAGACTGCTTAATTAATGAAAAATCTAAAGTCTATTCCAACTCTATACTTCTAATGTCTTTGCCTGAACTCTGAAATTTTATTCACTAATTTTTTTTCTTTCTCCTCAATAAGAGTAGTTTGGTCCATCTATTGTCTGGTTCCCTGATCTTTTGAACAGGAGTAGAGGTTTATCCCTTTTTTCCAGTTTAGGATTGGTGTTCCAATTCCTTCTAAAGTCTACTTCAACTTTATACCACTAACCTCTCTATCTGAATTCTAGTTCACCCCTGATCTTTTGAACAGAAGTAGAGGTTTATCCCTTGTTTCCTGTTTAGGATTGGTGTTCCAGTTCCTTCTAAAAATCTTTTCATTCTCTTTCACTCTCAGTGGCATTATCACTTTGCTTGCGGTGAACTGATTAAAAAAAAAGCCATCAAGATAAGCAGAGTCTCACCCAAAATTCATTATGTCTAGCCCTGCTTTGACCTTTAGGCCATATCCATTACAATGAAAACAAGACAAGGCAGATCTAACAATATCATGACAGTTACAAATACATTCTCTGCCCTTTCTACTCATCACTTGATTGTAATAATAATAATAAATTCTAATGCATCACACCAAGTAAAAGATAAGTTAAATTATCTGAAACATAAAAAATAAGTATTAAACTTTAATTATTTTCATATACAGAAAATTGTATTCATCAAAAAAATTGGAAATAATACCAAAATTTATCTGAAAGTTCAAATCATGTAGATGGGCATTAGATAAGTATTTGATATAACTATGAAATGCTCATTTATAAATAGTGGTTGAAGATAATATATATCTGCACTTGCTGATTAAAAATTTATTTCAGTTGAGCTCTCTGGGGAGGAAGTGTGGGTTTGTAAACAGTGACTATTATGGCTAATAATGCAAGACTCCTCAGTAAATTGAATCAAGTTCTCCCAGTCGCTGTGTGTTTATCTAAAAAATAAATACTCTTAAATTCACCTTCATCCCTGCTGTGCATGAACGGCTTAGTTGTAGAATCCCGACTGATGCCAATTCAGTTGGGTTTTGATCTAGCTAGAGGCAACCAGACATCTAGCCACACTGATGAGCTGTGATACAGCAAAACAGTCTGCCTGTGGATGACATACATATATATATATATATATATATCTCCAAATGTAAAAGAACAAAGAATAAAATTCAAATGTTCAAAGCATTAATTTAAAACAGGGCTCAATACAAGAGTAGAGCAATAAATATTTATTATAAACTATTACATTAGAACATGTAAGTAATTACTACAAAATTGTACAAACACTGAAACAAAATGTACAATTTTCGTAATAGTAACTTACATGTAATGTAACAGTGTATAATATATAATATATATATATATATATATATATATATATATATATATATATATATATGAAAATAATAAGAAAGAACAGTAAGATTTATAATCCAGTGTTCTTAGCAATTATTTTATTTTAAAATTTTACAATTTTAGTTTTGAAACAGAAATTTCTGTGCCACAAAGGAATCATATCTTTAATAAGAAAAATAATTATTATATATATATATATATATATATATATATATATATATATAATTAATAAAGAATAAAATCCTAAATCACCTCATATGGGGATTAGCCTATTTCAGCAGATGAAAACACCAGTCATCTGTCTCATCAACACCGGCATGAGGTAATGAGTTTGTGCCAGAAATAGAAATTTAACTGTGAAAGCTAAAAAAAACCCAAAAAAAACAACAACAATCAAAATACTAATACAGAATTGATCCATTTCAATGTTTCAGTCACACTAAAGGCTATTCACCATATGAGGTGATTTTGGATTTTATTGTTTATTATTTGCTCTGTAATAATAAATACATTGAGCTCTTTCTCATAGTGATTTCATTTAGTATTGTACAATTCTTTTCTGCAGCACTTCATCCAATTAATCTGAGGCAATATCCACACACACAAATAGATAGATACATAGATAGATATGAACAGGCTTATACTGATAGACATATATAAACAGGCCTAGATAGATAGATAGATATATAGATATGAACAGACTTAGATAGATATGACCAGGCATAGATGTGACACTGGGACTTTAGGAGGCTAATCAAAAAGAAAGAAAAAGATGAGAGAGTTTAATAACTGGATAATAATTGTTGAAATTCTCATTAAGATGGGTAGAAAAGCTGAGAAGAACATTAAAAACGAAATGCATTGAAAAATCATAGTTCAAAATGATAAATGAACTCTTGAACAGTTCCAAGGAGAATCAAACCCAAATATAACTAGAGGGAATTCAGTAAGATTGAGCAAATCTAAGACTTCCCCCTCCTTCCTCACTTCCCATCGATAAGAAAGAGACAATGTATCTTCAAAGATGTCAAACAGAAAAACATGTTGTTGATAAAGAAATTACATTGTCACTGAAATAACATGTAAAGATCATTCTGGACAATGATCCAAGAAAAACATCTTATTTGAATCGGCCACCTGGAAGAAAAGCGTCCCAACAAAGGTAGAGTCTAGCTTGATGGGTTCATTCATTTTAATTTCTGTGACATTTGTCAAAAATTTTATATCCAACATTAATTCAGATTCCTTTGGATACAAGTGATAAAAAAAAATTAATTACTAGCCCTGGAGTGACCATAAGCAGCAAACTGAATGGTCTGGTTGAGCAAGAAATCACAGCATGAGACAAGCTGATGAAGAAAGATTAATGACTAGAAATTTCTTTTTCACCTACCCATTCTGAAAATTTGGATTTGTAACAGGGATGCTATGCCAGCCCTTGGGATTAGATGCTGAGAAAATGGAGGAGGGAGAGATTAGCAACAATGGTGTGAGATGAGATGTGGCAGGAGTTGGAGTTAAGGGGTGACTTGATTCCTCTGACCACTCTCAAAAGAGTGCTGGACAACTCCTAAATTTGGAAAATCACTCGAGTAAACATATTTTGGAAATATGGACACTAAGGGTGGAAGATAATTGAACCCAGACCCCGGTCAACTCCACCCCTACCAGATGCAGGACTCCATATAAGCTGGAGGTTTGGACAACATACTGGTATTCACATCATTTTCCAAGACCTCTTGACAGCCCTGAAAACAAAAACTTAGAAATTTAAATTACTACTAATACAAGTTGCAAAAGGGGATCCCAGTGTCATTTGATTATAACAGTAAGTAGGTAGGGCTAAAACTGCTGTATACAAAAAAAATCATATATTAACTCAAATTGTTACAGTTTTAACCTGAATTAATTCTTTATTCCAAAGGATTTTTTTTTTTTGTAGCTCATTTTACTTCATCAACGATTTTCTCACCCTCCAAGATCAAAAACACAACATAGCAGAGGAGGAAAGGTCATGAAGGAAACCAATACCAGCTAGATCGAGTGGAACCATGCTCATAAACACAATACCAGCAACCAATCAGCAATGCATTAATGAGTGAGAGGTTAGCTAGATGACAATTACGGTGGTCGGAAGGAACTTGAAAACCAATATGGGGGATGTAGGGCTACGTTATTGGTTCAACTCAAGGGCTACAAAGATAGATAAGATGGATAGATATGAACAGGTGTATGTAGATAGATATGAACAGGTAGAGATAGATAGATATGAACTGATTAAGATAAATCTGAACAATCCAGATCAATGTAGAAAATATTGGCTATCAAGTTAACACAAACATGACCAGCGTCATGGAAGTAGATGACTCAAATCTAACATCTTTCAGTTATATTCAAGCAAGAAAAAAACTATTTTCTTTGTCATTGTTGCCCTATAAAAATAAATTAAAGTTATAACAATCGTTAGGCAAACAGCACCAAAGTCCATTATTTACATTATTCAGACTATTGTCCTCATCTTTGTCACCATATTTATTACAACGTTTCAGCCGTTGTACACCCCAGCCTTCTTCAGGTGGTTGGAATGTCGAACTGAACCCTTTATTTCGCTCACTCAAGGACACATGGCACAGTGGATGAAGGAGTTAGTTAGATCCAGTAACAAGACCCAAAGAGTGTGAATTAAGGCAGTGGAGAACTTTCAGAGGGAAAATTAACAGGAGATAACTGATAACTGATATCCATTAAACATGGCACGTGGAACTAGTAAGTGTCTACCTCAGGGAGCAAAATAAAGGGTTCAGTTCGACATTCCAAACACCTGAAGAAGGCTGGAGCATACAACGGCCAAAACGTTGTAATAAATATGGCGACAAATATGAGAACAATAGTCCGAATAATGTAAATAATGTACATAATACCTCATCTCAGAAATATAGACAGCACCAAAGTCTTATTTCTGACTCTTCTCAGAAATAAGTAAAATACTCATGCTTGCAAGAATTGTAAAAGTGACTAGTTGGTGTTTGACAATAAAGAAAAAATCCCACTCCTTTACAGAATTGAAAAAATCAAGCAAGTTATTGATATATATTGTTACGCCCAGAGTTTCGTTAGGATTACAATAGCCGGGACACAACGAGAAAATAAAAAAAAATAAATAAGAGATCCCATGTTTCAATGTAAAAATAAAGAAAAAGAACAGTGGGAGGGGAATTCTTCGAATCCAGACACCGGTAAACACAGCAAGAATTATACAATGCATAGACACAGAACGATAGGAGACAATACGAGAATTTATAATAAGAATAGTTTATTTACAAATACACAAGGTGCAAAAGTAAGATAAGAAGAAAAACGAAACTTAATAATACAAGGGATGGGGAGATGAGTAATCAATCGGACAAATATTACTGCGATGAATATCATAGGAATATAGAGCAAGCAGACAATAAGATATATAAAAACAGGCAACACTTACAGTAGATGGTGATTGACATTGATCAGGATTTTCATCAATAATATGGTGTAACAAAAAAAGATGTTCATACACTCTTTTTTTCTTTGTTTCTTTTTTCTGAACTTAAAAGGGAGGGATTATCAATGTTCTACTATACACATGTGAATCATAAAAGCATAGCCGACTTGGGTGATGATGTTCTTAATTCTTCAGGCAGCAAACAGCGAAATTTGGTTTTGGTGACATCTACTTCTTCCAATTGCAAATGGCTAAAACAGATTCTGGTGACGTCCACCTGGTCCAGGGGCAAGCAATGAAGAATTGTTACCCTGACATGCACAAAACAAAACTATCATCGCCAGCCTACGAAAAAAATGCATAGGCGTCATTCATGGAATACTGTTGGGGTCATTTGCACTTATTTGTCAAACAGCTTTCGTCTGACCGATGCTCAAAGACCAGACAGGAAATGAGAGGTTCTCTTCCAAGAACTGGCCCTGATTCAACTGGGGAGGAAAAAAAAAACAAATATATCCCACAATCTGCTTTTTCAAGAAATAAAGAAGTTATTAATATTCCTATGTCTCATTGTACATACATAATGTACTTAAAATATACTTATAAAATCTGAGGCGAGAGTACAAATATTGGGCTAGCGTAACAATATATATAAATATAAAAGTGAACATTGAATTCAACACTCAGAGGCGACAGGCTGTTTCGTGCTAGGCACAATCATCAGGCTGCAAATGTTGGATTTTTCCTTGACTATTTATATATATATATGGGTCAGTAGTGCATTGTGGGAAATCTATTCTGGCGGTTATTTTTGCAGGAGTGGCTTGTTTGTTTATTTATTTGTTTGTTTAGGTTAATTTGTTTTTCATTTTCATTTTGTATTATTTATTCTTTTCAGTTTTTGATGTTTTATTAATGTAGTAAAAAAAAATTGGTGGGGATTTGCTTAGGTCACTTATTTAATAGTTAGTCTTGGTCTATGAAGATAATTACGGCTATCTATTGGTTCAATGTTTAGATTACTTACCGTAGTCTATTCTGTCATTTTGGCAGGGGAACAGTTTTTAATTTATTTATTTATTTGGATTTATTATTTTTACTTAGTTTTGCTTATTTATGCTTATTTTTATTAATTCTAATGGTTATTTTAATAGGGATGATTTGTTAATTTGTTCATTTATTTATTTATTTGGATTAATTTTTAAATATTTACTTATTTTTTATTTTGTATATTTTTATTTACTCTATTTGGTTTTCGATTTTTGAGTAACGTATTAATGTTTATTTTTTTTATCATTATATAGTAGTTATATCTGTTTTTACGTCCAATTTTTGGATTGGTTGTTTTAGTTTATTCTAACAGTTACTTTGGCAAGATTGGTTTGTTAATTTGTTTATTATTATTTACTTTATTTATTTAGGTTGATTATTTTTACTTGTTTTTTATGTATTTTATTTTTTTTATTTATTCTATTTTATCTATTCTAACAGGAGTGGTTTGTTAATTTCTTTATTATTTGTTTGGGTTAATTTATTTTACTTGTTTTTTATATTATTTTGTTTATTTGTATTTATTCATTTCACTTTTCGATTTTTAAGTAACGTAGTAAAAATTTGTTTTCATGTCTGCATTTTGAGATGAGCTCAGATTGTTTATTTAGTAATTTATTTTGGTCTGGGAAGGTGACAATAGCTATTTTTTCCTCCAAGCAAAGTTTGCAGGTTTTTGATTGATTGTTGTAGGCTGATGATCTTTTCTTTATTTTCCATGATATTTTTGGTGTGATTTGTGTTTTCTTTTTAATTTCCCAGAGATACTTGGAAAGCGTTCTGCTATTCGCCTATTTACTATTTGTGAAAGTTGTTTTGTGTGCATAGTTTCTTTGTTACTCCTATGTATACTTTTTCTTCATTATCTGGTGATTTTACCATGGCTTGGTATATTACGTTGTTTTGTAAGCAGTTACCATTTAAGGGACATACATTCTTTATTCTACAATTATACTTGGGTTTAATTTGTTCAGGTGGTTTGTTGATAGTTTTTCTGTTGTGCTTTTTTATTACTTGTTCCATGTTCTTGGTGCAACTGTAGCTGATTTTTACAGTGTTTTTAGTGAATATTTTGTGTAGAGTGCTTGATTCCGGGAAGTGTTTGTTTAAGAGTTTGAAGAATATTTTACCTACGTTTGTTTTTATGTTTTTGCTGTACGGTAGGTTGGACTATATAATATTTCTCTTCCTGTTGGCCTTTCTTGTGCTCTGTGGTGAGTATGTGAGTGTTGCCAGGAATCCACTATCTTTTAGGGCTGTTTGGTAGTCTAAATATGGTTTTGTTGCAAGAATTGTTGGAAAGCCTACAGTTAATCAATTTTGGTATCTGTTTGATTATCAAAGGCGGGTGATTGGAAGATGTGTGCATGTACAGTGGTGTATCATTGGGTTTTCTGTATGGTTTATATGTGCCTTTTCTTAAATTGAAGGTAACATCTGTAAAATCTACTTCATTTAGGTTAGTTTTTATATCTATGTCAAATCCTTTATTTTTAAAAATCCTTATTATTGCTTTTCTAGTTTTGTCTGTGTTTTGTTTGTTGTAGTTTCTTAAGATTATGAGACCGTCATCCCTGTAGAGTCTTGTATCATTTTTATCTATTATTTCACTTAGTTCATGTAGTAAGTATATACCTATGATTTCACAGGTCTCTGCACCATCAAAATTGTCCAAACATTAATCGTAGGTATGACTGCCTTTAGATCTATTTTGGTGGATTTTTCCCCCATCTCAAGTTTTGCTACCTTGTCTTCTATTTTCAGGAGGGTATATTATTCAACTTCAAAATTTGTGTTGACTATTGTTTTATAGTCACTGCAAATTCAGATACTACAATTTTGCTTTATTATGGGCACAATAGGTGTCACTCATTCACTTGATTTGACCAGCAACAGGACACCTTCCTTCGTTAGTTTGTCCAATTCTTCCTCTATCTTTGTCCTTAAGGCATATGGGACAGTTCTTTCTCTCATGTACCTGGGTACTGTATCAAATTTGACTCTCAGTAGTCCTTTCAGGTTCTTAATTGTACCTATACCTTCCCTGAAAACTTGTGGGAATTCTACACTCAGTTTTTTTTTTTGCTGATGTTGTGGAGGGACTTGTATATTCCAAGTGTATATGCCCAGTCTCTCCCTAAGATGGGATTATTGCCAATTTTTAAGATGGTGAGAGGTAATTTGATGCTTTTGTTGTGTTTGACTAATACCAACACCTGACCTAAGAGTTTGATGAGTTTATTAGTATATGTCTTCAGTTGGATTGTGGTTATTTCAAGGACAGGGCTCATGGAAAATATCCACTCATAATCCTTTCGTGTCATCACTGAAATTGCTGCCCCTGTATCAAGTTCCATCCTCACAGACTTAGAATCTAAACTTACAGTGACAAATATTTTGCCTGAACCATCCTTCATTTGTTTGTAGCTTGTGGAGATTTCTGTTGCTGTCTCTTTTTTACTGTAGACTTGCTTAGATCTACACATTGCCTGGATGTGACCACTTTTATGGCATACTCATCAAAAAATCTTGCTTGTTTGTGGTTTGTCTTTCCACAAGAATTGCAAGGTGGAAATTTAAGGACTTTCCTCTTTTGTTGCCTTTGACTTGTTCCATCAGTCTCTGACTTCCTGAGGATGTGTATATCCTTCTTATTGTCCATGTGGATTTCAGTAGCATCCTTTTGGGCTGTTTCCATGGAGGTTGCGATGGAGCAAGCTTTATGAAATGATAGAGGGTTTTCTTGAAGAAATCACTTTTGGGTGATTTTACACCTTAGACCACACACTGGATTATCCCATAAGGCATCCTTTAAATAATTACTGAAGTTACAATAAACAGATAATTGTTTTATAGCTGCAATAAAGTCTGATACAGTTTGGGAATTTTCCTGGAGCCTAACGTGGAATCTATGTCATTCCATGATTTTAAGCGGCTTTGGATTAAAGTGTTGAAAGAGTAATATGCACAACACATCATATGTTTTGCTTGAGGACAAGTCAGAGCCTGATAAACCTTGTAGAATCACTATATGTCTTGGGACCAATAGAAAAGAGATGAATTGATGTATGTTTGTGTTCTGGAATTTCATTTGCAACCATATATGCATCTAGCCTTTCCTTATAGTTCTGAAAGTTCTCGATGAGTTTGCCGAATGTATCGGGTCTAGGCATGTTTATCTCTGTGGGGTATAAGTACGGTTAAACTTGTTATCAACCAAAATATTTGGTAAAGTTATTAAAAGGTTACCTCACAAATTTATTATACAGACTCGTTGCCATTTGTGATGTATTGAGGGAGGATGAAATGGATATAGCCAATCGCATTTAATAAACAAGGAACACACAATGGACATGCCGGGTTTTTATTATTATTACTCAAGCGGAATAATGCGGGTAGATAGAAATGATACTATGGGGACATAAACTTCCTGTTTACATGTGTATCTCTCTCACACACACACAGATATATATATTTATGTGTGTAAACACACGCCTATATGTATATATGAACGATTGTATATGTTATTGTGTATGTGTGTATAGGCATGTGTTTTTGAACATAAAAATATAGGTCCTCATAGATTAGATAATCGTTATATTTATTTTTATATGTTTATATTTGATTTGTAACCTGTAGTCCAATATTAATTTTGTCAAATTTTCTTAATAACACAGCGGCCCTTTCAGTAAATGCCCATAGGTTTAGTTTCCCCCCCATCTCTGAACCCCCCAGAATTTTTTCTTTTTCTTTTCCTCCCTCCATCTTCTTCTGATCTTTAAGATTAGATCGTCTATGATTGTGAAATGTCACCACAAAATGTATCCTTGAATATTACATCTTTAATGTATTAGACATCCGACAACATTCATATTTCTCTCACTTAAAAGATTTCTTCAACTCACCTCAAAAAACTCCTCTCTGTTAAATTTTAATCTCCTATGATATTCTCATCTGTTACCCTCTCTTTAATTCTAACATTTGTCCAGAGACTCTCATACTTACACTCTCTCTAAATTCTATTTTTATTTCGGATTTCATTTTTTCTGTTTCCTTTTGAATTTGTAGATCTGATGAATTGGATCATAAAACGATTCCAATGGAATAAATTATGACTATAGAATATTAGTGTTTAAGCATAAATTATATATATATATATATATATATATACATATACATATATATATATATATATATATACTGCATTAATTATTTTTTTAACTTGATATAAAATAATGAAAATGAGAAAATAGGAAGTCAGTTGCTGGAGAGTCAATCTACAAAATTTTGGAATCAAGATCTGAATATAACAATCAACTAAGTGACAAACATTATATATTAATCCTACATATATATAATTCTGAGGAGGATATTTATCCAGGGAGAGCTCAATGTAGACTAAAGAGCATTATAATGATAATAATAATAATAATAAAATATGGAAACTTGTCTAGAATTATTCAATGAGACATGTGTTAATTAATATATATATATATATATATATATATATATATATATAAAGACATGTCTCATTGAATAATTTAGATAAGTTTTGTCTACTTATTCTCAATAGGATCCTCTCATAATCACAGATAAGCTTCTTAGTATCCTTATTAAAGGAAGAGAGAAAATTACCATGTTGATACAGACGAATTTATTCTGAGTACTTTCAACATTAGCACCATGTCATCATCAGGGTGTTGTTATTTCTAAGACAAATATATATATATGCATTTAATGCTAACATGGATTTGTATATAATAATTTTATAAAACAATTTTTTTTCTCATTTCTACAGATCTCTTGCAATATGTCTACTAAGAAAAGCAGAAAGGGAAAACGGAATCGAACACAGCGTTACACATCCAATGTGTTCGCTATGTTCAACCAGGCTCAGATACAAGAATTTAAGGTAAGTGGCAGACTACAGTGGAGTAATGGATAGCAGCTCGGATTGAAGAATTGGAGAGCCGAGTTCAAATTCCAATCAAATCCATTACATTCACTTATGTGCTAATACCCTTGGGAAAGGTATGAATCCTCTTCTTCTCTTCTCAGCTATGAGTAAATAGCTGGACAGACTGGGTTCTATAGCCTTGGATGTCAACTAGTCTACCACAGAAAGAAATAGCAACTTACTGCAGGATAAATTTCTGTCTCGTTAGTCATGTATTGATAGCCTAAGTGTGTATCACGCATGGCACATAACTGACTGGCAAACTACAAAGAAAATGATGAAATAATAACCAGTAACTTTTTTTTTTAACTTATCTTCCAAAAGTAAGAAAAAAGGTTGTATAATCAGATTGCAGATAAGAACAATAACAGTTGTCACATGCTTATTTGCCGAATATGCATTTGCTACATGTCATATCAAACTGCTGTTGCGTGAGGGCGTAAGCTAGCCTGCCATCCAATGCTATTCTACTGTTGTAAATTCCTGCAATCTAATCTGAAGGCCAAAGAATGTATCAGCTGAAAGCATTCTAATGAAAAACAACAACAACAAATGAAATAAAAACCAAAAGAAAGGTGAGAAATCATAGAAAGTAGTTTTTGACAAACACGGAGTAAAAAGAATGTAGACAGTCAGGAGGTGGGCAGAAATAAATCTTCTGCTCTCTCTCTCTATCTATCTATCTCTCTCTCTCTCTCTCTTCTCTCCTTTCCCTCTCTCTTTTTTCTCCCTTCCCTCTCTGCCAGGAGAAAAGTTGGGTGTAATTTTATATGAAGCCAACACAGTAAACAACTTCCTTAGATTGAGTAGAGTATACATGTCAATTTGCCAGTATCTCTCAACACTGTCAATTCTAAGCCATCCACATCACATATTTTTGCTCATTTTCTTAAATGTGTCTAAAAGTTCCCAACACCTTTTTTCTTTTTTCTTCTTAAACAAGAAGCTAAATCAGTGTTTCTCAACCAGTGTGTCTGAGCGCAGTAATGTACCCTGAAAGGTAGCCAGGTATGCCCCAAGTTAACAGAAGAGTAATTTATTAATTATTTTCATATCTAAAAAAAAGTCTTTATTTTTAAAAATGCTAGAGACACTAAGCTTCCATGTCTAGGTCAGGTCTTTGTCATTTGATATTTTAAACTGGATGCTAAATTCCTTAATCTTTAAGATGGGGTGGATATTCCTTTCCCTTTTGCCTTCTTCAATGAATTTAAATCATTATTTATCGGTCTCTGTAAAAAGAAAAATAGCAGATTCTTCATAAATCCATTTAAATGAAAGCACTACCGCTTAAATATACAATGTAATGTCCTAAAAATAAATGCTTATTTCAGGAGACATCTTTATTATTTTCAAATTTCATGACTTATTTTTCCTTATTAAATTTAAAATGCGCCCCAGAGTTTTAGTTATTCTACAAGTGCACCCTGAATTAAAAAAGGTTGAGAAACACTGGACTAAATACACAATAGAGAATATTTTAATTAAAAAAATGCTGAAGACTTTTTTACACACCTCATACAGAGTTTCGTCACATTTGATAAGATCTTAAAAGTTTTACCTACCAAAAATTTATTCGATAACATTCTTAAATTTTTTCTAATTATTTGTTTTTCATTTAACTCAATAATGTCCACTGAAAATTCTGGTATTGTTATGGTGGACACTTCATATTTGAAGTAGACACCTCATTTTTATTTACTAAACAGTGTGTATTACATCCATCAGTGTGTATTCAAGAAATCCTAATAAATAAAATGTGTTCCGCAGCAGGTATTAAACATGCATTCTTCTTTGTAGAGGAAATCACCATTTGATGCAGTAAGCGCTTTACTGCTCAGACATAAAGAATGTCACAGGATGCAATGGGTAAAATGCTGTCTAAAAATGAAAATAACACTGACATCTCATTTTAACAGATATATTTACAAAAATTACACAAAAATCTCTTGAAATACTAGAGTAAGTTTATTCAATAAAATCGCCATGGCCTCCAGACATGTTCTATTTTTTTCTTTTTAAGGAAATCACATTCTCTTCACTTGAATAATTTTCTCAAAAGCCAGTCTCTGCTCAGTTTCATATCCAAAACATATACAAAGCAATTTCTAAAGAATTAATTGATTTATTTTGAACTGAATTAAAAAATAAATCCATTAATTCCTTAGAAATTAGTACACATTTATAACAATTTAAATTTGAATAAAACTCTGGTATTAATTACAGGTTTCTAAAAAAACTGTTAAGTATAGGTTTATAAAAATCTGGTATAAATATAGTTTTCTACCCATTAATGCTCACTGTTCCCCAACATAGGATGGTGAGCATTAAAGAGTTAATAAGACATTTATATGAATAAAAACACTTTTCCATTATTTTTTCTAACTTTCTAACAAAAATCAATTTTTCTCTTCACTATCTCAATGTGTAGCATTTCATTCTATCTTGTGACATGACCCCAAATCGAATATTAATTGTTATTGGGTCAACCACATTGTTGGAATTCAACAGATCAAAGTTGTAGCTTCTTACAGATTCAAGTGCAGATGAAAAAGAAAAGAATTCAAATTAAAAAAAAAAACATCTACATGAAAAGTGTGAATGAAACACAAGACAAATATATTGTCTATGACAAAAACAATTACGCATTTATTTTGTTAAAAAATGGGCTCCTTGGACACAAGATGGCTGAAGTGTACAAAACAGATATAAGTTACATCTGGTATAGAGTACTTTTCAACATGCCCACATCCCTACCAAATGTGACATAAGGTCAAGGTTTAAAGTGGGTTTAACAGCAATACCTTGCAAAAATTGCCCAAGTCCTCTCAACACTTGCCCTTTTATGGACATTTCACACACCAGGCAATAAACCCAGTCCCCACCCGAAGGAGAGGTACTGTTTGGGGGCAAGGCCTTCCTGAGTCTTGGGCCCAATATTCTTTTGAAACTTCCCCGCACAGGCCTTTTCCCACAGCAGATAAGTATAAAAAGTTACATCTGGTATAGTTTACAGAAGGTAAATTAAGCCCCTCCTCCCACTACAGCAGATGTTGTGTTCATGCATTATATCTCTTTCTGGTTGCGTCTGCTTTAACAGTTAATGTCTTCTTCCTCATTATCTTTATTATTGTTTGCAACTCAAAGTTTAGGTCAAAAGAAGTATATTTGATAACAATCCATTTACTATGACGTTTAGTGTCAGACAAAAGAAAAAAATACATATATTTTTTTTATCCCATGACCTGTAGAGTCGTAGGGGCACCATGCATACTGCAGCCACTGTAGAAGTGGTGTTTCTTGGGCAAGATAGCCTGACAAACCCCAACCCTCTCCAGGCTGGTTTTGAATTCAGAGTTTTTCCTTCTCCTAGACTGGTTGCCACCCAAGGTTATAGAACCCAGTCTGTCTTGCTATTTACCCAGAGCTGGGGGATAGAAGAAAAGGATTTATACATTTCCCAAGGGCATTAGGACATAAGTGAATGTAATACATCCAACTGGAATTCAAACTTGTCTCTGCGATTCCTCAATCTGAGCCACTATCCATTACTCCACCATGCCTCGCATATATTATTGATGTATATTTACTATTAATATATATATATATATATATATATATATATATTTTTTTCCAGCTGTCAATATACCACATAACACCCTTGAGCACTTAGCCTTGGAGCAGGTAGAATGGAGGTCAACGTGTTTTTGTGGACTCAGCAGTTTTCAATCTGCTTGTCTCAATCATCTTCAAGAAGTGAGAGCAAGATCTAAAAGGTCAGCCAATCTAACACTGATCTCATTCCACAATCCTCACTCTTGCTCCATATATGGCCTCCTTTGTAAACCACTAGCAGGTCTTAAGTGCCACTTAAGATTATTACACAAAACCGATGGTTTATTACACGAAACCGACGGGAGAGTCCATTTATTATATATATATATATATATATATATATATATATATTTATTAATAGTAAATATACATTTTTTTCCTCACTAACAGTACAACTCTAAGTTTCCTGCACAATGCAATCATCAGAAACTTTCAATTTGCACCTGATGATTGTATTTTGCAGGAAACTCTGAGTTGTGCAACTTGTAAAGAAATGCACATTTATTATTGATATAAATTATAGCTGTGTTATTATACATTGAGCCCTATTTTATTAGTACCAGCATGCAACATATATATATATATACAGTAGCGTCCAAAACTAAGGGACAAAATTTTAAAACCTAATATTTGTTAGAAATAACAACTGTGAAAAGCTGAAATTTTGACAACTGGTAGTCGTTATCATCCATAATAACATAGTAAAATTTGAATCATTTGCAAAGGATAGAAAAAGAATTATAACAATTATTTATTTATTTTCAAATTTGGAACGTCCAAAAGTAAGGGACAAAATTGAGAAAAACAATGTAAACGGCAAAAAAACAATAAAAATACATGTACAATCAATATTTAGTAAATGAGCCCTTGCTCTCAATGACAGCTGCACATCTTCGACTACAAGAACGAATCAGTTCTTGACAATCCTCGATACTAATTTTAGACCATTCTTCTTGAAGCTTCACCCACAAATCCTCCGTGTTAGTGGGATTTCTTTCCATAACTTTCACTCCTAAGGTCTTCCAAAGATTTTCTATTGGATTTAAGTCAGGACTTTGCGGTGGCCAATCCATAATTTGCAAATCTTGCTCGCTAAGGTAACTCATTACCACCTTTGCCTTGTGACATGGGGCATTATCTTGCATAAAGGTAGCCCTATCGAAACCTGAATTCTGTATGATTGGCACAACATGATCTTGAACAATGTTTTATAGATCTGCACGTTTACACGAGTTTGTAACGGACAAGAGGCGTTGTACCTTGGCTAGAAAAAACATTCCAAATACCATGACGCTTCCGCCCCCAAACTTGACAGTTTTCTTAGTACACTTTGCACTTAATCTTTCACCAATACTTCTCTTTACATTGTTTTTTCCATCATTTCCAAATAAATTAAACTTGCTTTCATCACTGAAAAATACTTTTGCCCAATTTTCATATGTCGAAATTACATCCCTGTTTGCAAACTCTAATCTCATCTTCTTATTCTTCAAACTAACAAGTGGTTTCTTCCCTGGGGTTCGATTAAACAGCCCTATTTCTTGCAGTCGTCTACAAACAGTCTGTCTTGACACATTAACACATGAGGTACTATTCATAACTCTTTTAATTTCTGTGCAAGACTTAAAACGGTCCTTTAATGACATACGCTGCATTATTCGATCTTCTCTTGCCGAAGTTTTGCGGGGTCTGCCGGTTTTAAAAGCACTAACTCTTTTGCCAGTATCATTGTAGGATTTAACAACCCTGACTACAACACTCTTGGAACATTTCACTTTCTCTGAAATCTCTCTAATGGTGTGCTTTTCCTTGTGTAGCTTCACAATAGCTTGTCTCAGAGTAATCAAGTTTTTGGCGTTTCGCCATGGTGCCAGCTGATGAAACGTTTACAAATGACTAAGTAAGACTTATTCTTTAGAGGAAATCAAAAAATTTGAATATAGCATACTGTTTACATTGTTTTTCTCAATTTTGTCCCTTACTTTTGGACGATCCTATTTTGAAAATAAATAATTGTTATAATTCTTTTTCTATCCTTTGCAAATGATTCAAATTTTAGTATGTTATTATGGATGATAACGACTACCAGTTGTCAAAATTTCAGCTTTTCACAGTTGTTATTTCTAACAAATATTAGGTTTTAAAATTTTGTCCCTTAGTTTTGGACGCTACTGTATATATATATATATATATATATATATATATATACCGGGTGTAACAGTAAAATTGTCCAAATCGTGTAACAGCAAAATTGTCCATTTGTTAGATTAAGCTTTGAAGCGTTGTATCTTAGAAATGATTAAAGATATCTTACTGGAATTCTCCCAGGTTTTTATAACACTATTAGACTGTATTATTACTCTCCAAGCATAACAGAAGAATTGTGATGAAATCAGTCATAAAGGATTGATATAAAGTTTCAATGTATATATATTATTCCAGGGTCATTTTCCAACTTATTTAAGATGATCTTCACTCACTAACCTTCTAACCTGGAGTAACAAGGCGCCTCAGAGGTTTCACATATAATTTCATTTTCAAGTCTTTTTCGTTGCTGTTTGGACTGTCATAGCTGAAACTCATCTCTCATATGCCAAATGTCTTATGGATTAATTTGGATCTTTTCCAATTGATCTCTTTAGCTCTAAGTTGAAATGATGATCCCTTTTCCTATTGTAACCTCCTGATTCAGTTTTCTTCTTTACTGCTCCCTCTTTTTTAAAACTTATTCACTGTTCTCTTGATGGTTCATGGATGGACTTTGAAGATGGAAGCCAGTGTATGAATATTGGTACCATTACTGAAGACCTGAATGATTATTTTCCCCTCACCATTGTTCAGTTGGGAAGACATAGTGCGGCTGACACAAAACAATTTTAACCTTTTCTCTTTCTAGCTGAATAACAAAGGATTTTCCAATGATTCTTATGACAAATGGCGTCAAAATGGCTAAACATCTTAACTGAAAACCTGGAAAAAAACTCAATTAGTTTAGTGGTTTTTAAGATATTAAACACTTTGTGTGATGGACAATTATACTGTTACATGATTTGGACAATTTTGCTGTTACAACCGGTGTATATCTATATATATATATATATATATATCCACACACACACACATTTATATTTTAACATTTATATATACATTTATTATATATATATATATATATATATATATATATATATTGAGGCATGCGATATCTTTGAGACTTTGTATTTAAAAAGTCAACAAGCAAAAACTCCTGCTTGCTCAACTTCCATAGTGAATGTCTAGATAAATATAAAATAGCCCTAATCAAAAACTTAATCACTCGAGCTTTTTACATATTCTCATCAAGAACAATATTTTGCAAAGAACTTACCAATATAAAACAAACACTCATAAACAACAATTTCCTCAATAAATTAGTTGACCAACATAGAAAACACTAACTTTCAAATGTCCATAATAATAACAAAGAAAATCAGACAGACAATAATAACACCATTAACCTATTTTTTCGGAATCAGATAAACACCAATTACATATTTGATGAACTAGTTATAACTAATACCATCTACAGATACACCAAACCTGTCCAACAACACAAACAAATTAAACTAATAATATACTATAACATTTCATATACTTTTATTATATACTAACATAGCAGCCATCCTTTGGGCAAATTTTAGGTTAGCTTTGAGGGCTTTTTCACCTTTGGCCTTTTACCTGTACTTGGCAACTACAAAGTCATCTCTGGTAAACCCTGCACCTGGCTTTCTTGATGGTGTGGTATAACATTGAGTACAAAGTCTATTCTGGTCCAATCTAGGGTGAGATCCATAATGGCTTTTAAAGACCATACATCTGAAGAAGGCCAAAGAATATATCAGTAGAAAATGTTAAAAGCAACAATGATGAAGATAATAACCAGAAAAATCCAGAAAAGAGATGAATTCATTTGTTTTTTTATGGATTCAGTTGGATTTACTGAATGCATTGTGATATTTGTAAAAATTTTATTTAGCATCTGCAAAGAAAAGAATGAATTGTGTAACATTGATTTTCCTCTACCCTGCTAAAGATATTATTTGGAAAATTAGCCTGATCTTCCATCATAAACAATACAGTCAACACAAGTAATTTAGATTCATGAATTTTAAGATTCAATACATCTTAGATTTTAATCTGCAAATTTCAAACAAAGATAAAAAAAAAAGTAAAACCAAATTAATTTAATAAACAATGTATTAAGTTGGAAAGAAATTCTTGTCGCATTTTGACATGCGGATACTTTTTCAATAATTACCATAAAATAAAATAACTCACCATTTTTACATTCTAATTTTTTTCTTTTTTGCAGATTACTTAAAATCAGTGTGGCTAAATTTTGTATCAATTTTAACCTTTTAAAATGAATTTAGATTATATCCATATCAAATACTATATGAATTCAAAATGGGGTTTTTGCCAACAAAAGAGGCAAGAAACATTCATTCTGTTTACAGATATGCCAACAGTGGCTTGGCCAGTTTCAATTGGGAAATTTTTCTCTCAAATATTCTCTTTGATCTGGACAACCAAATTCTGTATGGTTCTGCAAACCATAGTTGAAGAAAATACTAAGCAAACTGCATTAGAATTACCAAAACAGTTAAATGCAAGTTACACTTTGATAATAAAATATCTTCATGAATTTTCTCCAAATAAGAGCAACTGATACTCTGTTAATTAGGCTTCCCTAAGCTAAAGAGGACATGAGTCCACATTTCAGTGGAAAGTAATTCTTTCTTGTTTCCAAATCTATGCTTTTTGCTTTCCGGCTGACTGCTCAAAATGAGATAAAAAGCAAGTTATTGTTGTGTGGGAATATGCAACATAGACCTTGTTTAAGGTGTATGAAACAAACAACAACATAAATACATGAAAAGTTCAAACAAAACACAAAAGTCTTTCTATAAAAACACTCACATATCCCCTATCACCACTTAAAATGTATCTAAGTTGTAACAATGTTTTACATCCCCATTTGATTAACGTTTATTCTGAGATTTTGACTTTTCAATTAAAACAAAAATAAATTATAAAATATATGTATTTTTTCCTCAGTTCTTCTTTAAATAATTTTATATTTTAAACTTAACACAGGTTAAATTTAAAATTGGTAATTTTATTTTCCATTTTATAGTAAAATTTAAAATTGATCAGTTAGAATGATTTCTGTTTTTGTCTAACCCTAACATTAAGGCATTAATAATTATAATCAAGGGTCATTGTCAAGTTTTTTGAACTTTCATATACTTGCATTTTGATTGATCATTGCAGCTTATGTAACAGCATTTCCCCTATTGAAGGGTGTTTGGTCAATTTGAGCCTTTTAAAACTCTTTATTCTACATTCAACAACATCACTTGATAAAACACCGGAAGTGTCAAAACAAAATGGCTATTTTTGTAGTGATTTTATAACATATTTATGTTATAATTTTCAAATAAATTTATATATATATATATATATATATATATATATATATATTCAAAATTTTAATACAAGATTTGCACATATCTACTTGCAAAAGACTGGGGAACAAAACTTAGTGGCTTTATTGCCTTGTTTGGGTTGGGGAAAAAAAGAGAAAAACTCTCAATTCATACCTTCCCAAAATATGTGTGAGTAGTATAGTTTTTCAGTTCTAAAACTGAACTCTTAGATCTTCATACATCAAAAGTGATGGGATAATTTCATACCCCATCTTATAAAAAATTTTATACAGAATATTTTTTTTATTAGCAATGTTCATAGTGGCTCAAATTGAGGAATCGGAGAGCTGAGTTCAAATTCCAGACATATCCATTACATTCACTTACATGCTAATACCCTTGGGAAAGGTATGTATATTTTTTCTCCTCCCAGATATGGGTAAATAGCAGGACAGACTAAATTCTATAGCTTTGGGTGGCAACCAGTCTAGGAAAAGGAAAAACTCTGAATTCAAAAGCGGCCTGGAAAAGCTTGGGCTCCATCAGGCTATCTTGCCCAAGAAATACTACTTTTATTAAATGCAATACACATGGTGCCCCTACAACCCTATGGATCAAGGGATGAAAAAAAAAATTATATAAGTCGCTAAGAAATACTACATCTCAAATCAGACCTAAAAAATTTGTTTGAGGAACCCAACTTCTAACATATCATAGACCTAAGAATCTTAGGGAAATTATAGGAAGTAACTGAATTCAGATGATAAGGTAATCTGTAATAGACCAAATATAAAAACAACAGGATTGTCCCAACCATGTAACAACAAAAGGAGCTTATGATGTAACCACATTAGACACACCAATTCATTCACTAACTCAGTCACTAAATCTACTTTCAAAATCTACCATGACTCAAACTGTAGAAGTCATAACATAATTTACCTATTAGAATGCACAATATGCCAGAAACAATATATGGAAAAATCTGAATGGCCCTTTCACTACAGAATTAATAATTATTGTAATCACATCAAGTCAGCTCCTCATGTGTGTCTGAAAATTTTAATTTTTAATATCTTTTTATTGTTCAAATATATATATATATATATATATATATATATATATATATATATATATATATATTGTCATCCACAGACAGAAAGTTTTGCTGTATCATAGCTCATCAGTGTGGCTAGACATCCAATTGCTTCAAGCCTGGATCGAAACCCAACTGATTTGAAATCTGTCAGAGATTCTACCCACAAGCTATTGTCACACGGCAAAGAGAAAGGGAAATTTTAATGTTTTTACTAAGACATCAGTAGCTCAATTTGAGTAAATGAGCATTGCATTAGCAGCAGCAACCACTGTTTATAAAATCATCCTTTCTTCTCCGAGAGTTCAATTGAATTATTTTGAGAGCCTGAAATTTCAGGCTATCTTGCCCAAGCTGCAGTACATATGGTGCCCCTACGACCCTATGGATCATGGGATGAAAAAAAAAAAAGAAAAAGAAAGGTTCATTTAATTTGTTAAGAAAATATATCATTTATTATCTTTTTACACCATTGTTATTCTTTTAGATTTTTATATTTGTTTTTGAAAAATATTTCCAGCATCTTTTATTTTTACTGTTATTGAAATTATGATTTTCAGTTTCTTTTCCAATCTCATATTTCATAAATATTTGAGTGAAAGAATCATGAAAAGTTTGCACATAACACCCACACCCAATCTAATGTTTATGCATGTGACATCTGGTAATTTTTCTGATTTTTTTTTTGTTTTTTTTTTTTGTTGTTTTTAGGAAGCCTTCAATATGATAGATCAAAATCACGATGGCTATGTAGACAAAGATGACCTGATAGAAATCCAAACATCATTGGGCAAGAATCCGACGGAAGATGAGGCAGATTTCATGATCAACATGGCTCCTGGTCCCATCAACTTCACAATGTTTCTCACACTTTTTGGAGAGAAGTTAAATGGAACAGATCCAGAAGATGTCATAAAAAATGCATTTGCATGTTTTGACTTTGATAATTCAGGTTTGTCAAAATCAGTATTTGATCTTTTTCTTCACCTTCAGGACATTGGTGAACATGTCTCTCCACAGCTCCCTATTCTTTGTAGTTCTTTGTAAATTTTATCTGTTTTAATCTCTCCTAAACCCCGTTTTGCCATCTATTTTCACAAACTCGTTAGGTAGGTTATACACTGTTCTTCCTTTGTCCATCTTGTCTTCAATATGTCCTGTGAGTGTCAAATTTTCTAAGCCCTCTTTCCTCATTATGTACCCTAGAAATTTCAACTGTCTCTTTCTAATGTTAAGTATGTGTCCATTTTGCTTTCATTTTCTCTAAAACTTTGTTGTTGCTCACATGTTCAGTCCATGGTATTCTCGGTATCCTTATGTAGAACCATGTTTCTGTTGCTTCCAGTTTTATCTTCATCTGTGTGGAGATAATCCAACATTCACTGCTATATTGATATTACCTAACAGTTCAGTCTTCTTTTCTTTGTTTCTAATAAAAATTTTCCTGTTTCTTAATACTTTACTTAAATTTTCAATGCATTGCCAGATTTCAGTGTTGCACACTTTCCATCCTCTGTTAAAATATTTCCCAGATCAGAACAGATAGGCTTCAGAAACAAATCTGTTGTATTTGTTGTGGATTAATTAGGAGAATGGCTGCTGATTTTCTCTTCTTTTAAATTTATAATCTTTTACATAAAATAAGGTAAACAATGGGATTGCTTAAACACGCTATATATATATATATATATATATATATATATATATATATATTTATGTAAAATGTGTGTATATATATTATTATAAAACAGCATTTACTTAAATATTTGTATCTATAAAAAGAATGTATAAACAAAAATGTCTTAAAATAATTGTTGGACTTTGTCCATTTCATAATGTGTGACATCATTTGTTTACATTTGGATACACTTTGAGCAGATATGAATGTATGTGAGAGATTCATGGAAGATTGAAGTTTAAAAGCAGTAAAATCGACCTTGCTAATCGAATGATCCTCCTTGGCTGGATCAGTTAAGGTACATCAGGCTAAATGACGGTTCTGTATAGGATACAGATTAAATTCCTGTCGGAGGACAAATATTTTCTATAAAAATTTCACGGACATTCAGACCGGTAAATGTTATTAATACTGTTTATTATAAAACAGAGCATTTACTTAAATATTTGTATCTATAAAAAGAATGTATAAACATAAAATGTCTTAATAAATATATATATATATATATATATATATTTTATGTAAAATGTGTGTATATGTATATATATATATATATATATATATATATATATATATGTGTGTGTGTGTGTATATGTAAAATATGTATATATATATATGTGTGTGTGTATATGTAAAATATGTATATATGTGTGTGTGTGTGTGTATGTAAAATATGTATATATATGTGTGTGTGTGTATGTATATATGTGTGTGTGTGTGTGTGTATATGTAAAATATGTATATATATGTGTGTGTGTGTGTGTATATGTAAAAATATGTATATATATGTGTGTGTGTGTGTGTGTATATGTAAAATATGTATATATATATATGTGTGTGTGTGTATATGTAAATATGTATATATATATGTGTGTGTGTGTGTATATGTAAAATATGTATATATATATGTGTGTGTGTATATGTAAAATATATATATATGTGTGTGTGTGTGTATATGTAAAATATATATATATTACATTACATATGTGTGGTACTTATTGAAAAGCACTCAATATCAGTAATAGAGCTAACATATTTACTTGGATTGATGTGAGTTTGTGACCCTGAGTTTCACACCCTCTGCGATCATCAGATAAACTGATTAATTTTTTAAATTTTGGATTTATTTATGGTTGGATATATCAGTGTTTTATGCTACCATATGGTACCAGTTTGTCTGATGATCGCAGAGAGTGTGAAACCCAGAGTCACAAACTCACATCATATCCAACTAAATATATATATATATATATATATATTAATTGATGTTTCATTAAATAATATAGACTAGTTTTGTCTATTTATTTTAGGCAAATTCCTTTCATATCATCTGATAAGCTTAATAAGATTATCATTGAAATACGAAAGAAAATCAGCATATTGATACACGTTTTTAAATCCTATATAAGCTTTCAGCTTATATAAGCCATCATCATGATACATTAATGAAAAAATGCTGCCTAAATTCACACAATATCTATATATTTATATGTGTGTGGTACTTAGAGGAAAGTGCTCAATAAAGCTAACATAGAGATTATTTATATAGGTGTATTTGTACAAGTTAAAATGCATACACCTGCATTATGTGTGTCTATGTATGTGAGAATGTCATCCCAAACAAACCCAGAGAAAATTTCCCCCCCATCCACCATATTACAAATAATCAAACACAAATAAGCATAAATAGATCCACTTTTTAAAAAAAATAAACCAGTTTATCTGATGATCACAAACATGTGAAACCCAGGGTTGCAAACTAATATCCATGCATCTGAACATACACACACACACATATATATATATATATATATATATATATATATATATATATTTTCTGATTTCTTTTTGAATTTGTTGGTCTGATGATTTGGATCATGATTATGATTCCAATGTAATAAATTATAACCAGTGTTTGAACCTTTTGTATTATATTCTTACTCTGTCCTGGACATTGAGTTCTACCTGGATTCTATCATCTTGGGAATTTATTATATATATATATATATATATAAACCACTAATATCTATATATATATATATATATATATATATATATATATATATATATATATATATATATGAGATAATGATATAGAAATTTTATATAATTTTTATATATCAAGAACAGTTTTGAAAGAAACGATTGTATGACAAATTGAAAAAAGTTTTTGTGATGCTTTTCATCCATTAGTATTTCATTGAACTGAGTTTGTTTACACATGCACACAAACAAGAGATGCTGGGAGTTTCAAAATTTAGAATTTTTTTTATTTTTTGCAAAGTAGCCAAATTCATCTGGATTCTTTTACATTGCGTTTCCATCACATTTGTTATTCAAACATGGAATATGTATCTATCCATGCATTCTACTTTTATTTAACACACACACACACACACATATAACTGATGTCTGATTATCCTCCTTCCCCTCCCCTCAGCATCCTTTGAAAAACTGAACATGTCATATTTGTCTACAATCGCCAAAACATTTGTTGCTTATTTGTTTTCCATATTTGTCAATGATGAATTGTCTAAATTCTGATGTATCATGTCATATAAAAATACCCCCCCACCTCCACACTCTTCTTAATTTTCTGTTTAGCATTGATCTGATATTTAATTGGTTGATCAAGACAAACCCATAATTCTGTGTTTTCTCTTCACTCCCTTTATCTTTCGGAAAAAAGGTAACACTTTGCTTTTGAAATTTTCTTAAAAATTATTTAATCACCAATCACTTACCATTGTCTGAAGAGGTAAAATGCAGTGCCGAAACACAAAAGCTATTGTGTAGGGATTTCAACATGTTTTTGCTATAATATCTTATAATAAAATAATAATAATATATATATATATATGTTGAAATTAATTTATAACTGATTATATGATGACTAATAAAGTCTTTTACTTATTATTTATTTATTTATATTGCTCTGTATATAAATTTATACATTGCACTCTCATCATGGAATTAACTTTTTAATATTTTTATATTAAAAGACCTCAATGGAATAATCCCTACCACCTAGTGATTTGGTAATATTTTAAATATATTTTTAATGTGGTTTTTATTAATGTGTTTTTAAATATAGTATTTAACTCATATTAAATCCCTAAATTATTTGTAAAAGAGTTAAAGATTTAAATTGCTACCAAGCATCAAATTAATTTCTTCATGGATTTTTTTAAACATTTAAATTACTATCAAACGTTAAAAGCTGTTTTTTTTGGGTTTTTTTTTTTTACCTAAATTGCTAAAACTATACCACCCCCTCTTCTTCCTCCGTAAACCCTAAATACATCCTCTTTCTCTTTACTTCCCCCTTCTTTCTTTTTTCTTTTTCTCTCTTCTCTCCTTCCCTTTCAACATATTATTTCCGTTAAGTTAACCGATTAAATAGGTCAATGTCTGGTCCCTCCTTCCTCAATACTAAGTATGATAGAAAGAAATATTAAAATAAATCCTCTCTAAACTCGACCATGTCTCTCACACCACTCCTCGCTACCCTCTCTGTTAAATTACATAAACTTAATACTACCTGTCAAAAGTATAAATTTTCATTTCATTTTTTGTTTCACCCTTTGGAAGTGATGTCTGATGATCCAGCGTCCTTTAAAAGGTCTCTGGTGAAATAAACTATTACAATGGAGCCTTAAAGTGGTCTGTTTTTCTTTGAATTACATATATAATACTACAAATAAATATGGATGTTATTGTTTGTCACCAGAACACAACTCTGAGTTTCATGCATGTGGCAATCGTCATGTGCAGATTGAAAACCGACCGTTGTAAAATTTAAATATTAATATTTATAACCTACTGTTAAGATAATAGCCAAGTTCATTAATTATAGAAAGAATGATATATATCTTTTTAAAAGTGTATTAAATATGAAAAATTAAATACATTGAAGAAAATATATTCATATGCACTTCTAAAAATGGATTAATTACAAAAATAGATAATATGTGTGTGTGTGTGTGTGTATGCACACACACACACACACACACACACACACACACATATATATATGTATAATCGGTCTGATGGGGTATATATATATATATATATATATATATATACGGATTTGTTTTCATGTATGTATGTGTGTGTGTGTGTGTGTATATATATATATATATATATATATATATATATATATATAATTTCTACAGAATTGATGGATATTTATTTATTAACCCAACAGATTTTATTACTTAAATGTTATTTTTAGTTGATATCCATATTTGAATAGACACTCCATTTATTACTTAAACAGTATATTCTTTTTTTTATTTTTATCTACAGGCCTGAATATTTGACAAATCTTATTAAAAAAAAATACAATCTCTAACAGGATTCGAACATGCGTACATCTTGGCAGGAGAAACTATCATTAGAACTTGGCCACAAATTGCATTGTCAATCAAGCAAATTTGAATGGTGCCTTATAAATATAAATCTTTCCTAGACTCTCAGAACATTCATATCTACTCAGTTTTGTTTCTTAACGTAGTTAAAGCAATTTCTAAAGAAGTGATGGAAGTTTATTTATCAATACAACAGATTTTATTACTTAAACTTCATTCTTAGTATATTTTGCTTTAATAAGATTTCTTGAATATTCAAGCCAGTCGATGAAAATAAATATATTGTTTAATAAATAAATGGTGTCTACACAAATATAGATATCCACTAAAAATAACATTTAAGTAATAAAAATAATATACACACACACACATACACACACACAAATGAGAAAAATCCACTGTTTGTAGCATTTACTTTTAAAAAAATGCTCAATACAAAGTAAAGCAATATATTATTATTATTTTTATTATAAGAGATTATAATAAAAACATTTTTTAAATTGCTACACAAAAGCTTTCATGTTTCAATACTAAGTAGAGTTATGAAAGCTTCTATGTAGTGATTTCAAAAACGTTTTTATTATAATCTCTTATAATAAAAATATAGAGGGGGGGGGAGAATTAATACAAATATAAAATTTGTCACTTAGCTGATTGATGTTACCTTTAGCACCCCAACTCCAGAGTTTCGTAGATCAACCCTCCAGAAATCACTCTGTCCACTCATCAGGGTGCCTTTAAGCATTCTCATAATTCCCTGTGTTAAAAATAATCCTACTGAATTCATTTGGTAAAGTCACTCTACTAATGTCCTGTAGACTATTTACAATTTAAAATTAAAGAAGGCAAGAGAACACAATGGCTAAAAATGTATATTAGTGTTCTTATTATACTGTGTACATGTACATATGTACATAGAAATATTGTATATGTGTTTTAGTATTGCCCAGTGTTTGTTTTGTCCTGTTTCTATTGAGTCTGTACTATCTGGCCTAGGGATTGAACTCATAATTACTATTGCTATTATCCTGTGGATTTAAAGCATTGGTTCATAAATTTGGTGACATAGTAATTGTTGAGTTCAAATTGGAACATTGTGATAATAACAACAAAGATGAAGATATTAGTTCAAATGTAAATAATGATAATTCCTCATGCCAAAAAAACTCCTTATTTCCCCTGACAGACATGGATGAAATACTTGTCCATAATTTGTTTAAACATCTAATTTTGAGAATAAAATTTTTTTGTTGAATTTCAAGACTGTATAGAGAATGAGATATTTGATACGATAATGTAAGGTAGTATGTTTCCATATTTCTAAAATTGAAAGTCGGCATATTTGTGCATAAGTGAATATAATGAACTTAACAGAAATTTGAACTCAGCACTCTGATTTATCATCTTGAGATGCTAATCATAACACCACCTGCACCTCCCAATCTTTGAAGAGTGTGCATGTTGCAATAATCTTTACTGAGGACAAAAATGATATCATTCTTAATGCTTGCTGTTTAAAAGTTGATTTTGTCATCAATTTAGCTAAAATCATTTTGCAGATTTACTGAATTTATATATGAACAGCCTTCTGTAGAGGGATGACAAGTAAGGTACAATATTCAAGCCTTTGTTAGTGAGTTCAATCTTCACTGAATGCACCATAAGGTTCTAATAAGATTCTTATTCTTATTGCTTAGCTGTTAAAACAGCTGGTTCAGACAAGCAGGCTTCCCTGGGGCAAAAGAGAGCTTGTCCTTTATTTCTGATCCACACTGTCTACTCATTGCTGTAGAATTGATGGCCTGAGTAACATTGTAATAATGTATGCTAACTGTGTAGACTCCCTTGCGATACATAGGACCAGAGCCTTACCACACTAAGGCTACAGCCTCACTATACTAAGTGTTACTGCTTTGATTTTTGGAGGGTGGGGTTGCTAGCCACACACCTTACCAGTCTGACATTCAGAGTCATGCTTTGCCGAGACTTAGTACCTGTTGTAATGGAATGTCCCACACTCCCTATCACCTATGTGGACTTACTATATCAGTAGATATCTATAGTAAGCAGAGGATATACCTGGCGGACTTGCTTCATGAATCATTAGCCTGATAATCGATTCCCTGTCTTTCAGTAGTATATTCTCTTTTACAATAAACCTTTCTTTCATCTACATTTGTGTTGCTGTTCCTTTCACTCAAGTACCACCTTTGTCTGTTTGTAACCTCTTTAAGGATACAACAGTACCAAACACAGTGAGAGAAATCAATCTGTCCTGTTATTAACTCCTTGCTGGTGGGGAAAAGAGATGAATCCATACCTTTCCCAAGAGGGGATATGTATAAAAGCAAATGCAATCTGAATGGAACTTCCTTCTTGCTAATGAACTTGATCAACTTTTTGCAGGTTATTTAAAGTTTAAAAATATTTTTAGATTGTAAGAATATTTTTGAGATAATAATAAGTCCTACTAATTAACCCATAGCTGGGGGGATAAGAGGTGGTTTCATACCTTTCCCATTTGAACCTAAGTGAATATAACAAAGCTGACACGAATTGGAACTTGGCTCTTCAATTTCCAATTCTGAGCCATTATCCATTACACCACCTACACATCCAAGCTTACTGCACCTGGTATTCCTAAGCTGTCACCCATCTAGGTACTGACCAGGCTCAATGTTGCTTAACTTTGGTGATGGTACAAGAACCAGTGTTTCAATGTGATGTATCCATAAGCCGCTTACTAATGGAATATGAAGAGAATAGGAATGATTTATCCCAGTGTATGTGACATGACAGTTAAAGTCAAAAGATCTGACCTTTGTAACTAAGACCCATCATGAAGTTCAGACCTTCCTTTGCATTGTACTTAAGAATTAAATCAATGTCTATCTTTGACTGATGAAAGGAACAGGAATTTGAAACATTTACCAATATTCAATAAAAATGGTCGATGCAGTTTTTGTCAACAATATCAGATTTTATTTTTATAGTTGGTATCCAAATTTTTGAAGTGATAGAATTCATTTTAGACACTATAAGTGTTTGAGTTATCCATTTTCTCATCTTGCTTTTTGTTATTTCTTTGTAAAGGTCACATAAATGAAGATTACCTACGCGAATGCTTAGTGACCATGGGTGACAGGTGGTCAGATGAAATGGTTGATGACTTGTTTCATGGCGCTCCAATCAGGGGAGGTAAATTCGATTATCTGGAATTTACAAGAACATTGAAACATGGTGCCAAAGAAAAAGATGAAGAAAATCCAACGCCACAGCAGCAAATATCGACACCAGAATCCTAGGAACGTTTCTTTTTTTTTTTTTTAATAAATTCAATATATACAATTCGTATAATAATAATGTTCCACATAGTGGAAACATAAAATGTGTTTTTTTTTTTCAAAATTTCCTTTTTTTTTCCAAAATTTATATATATATATATATATATATATATATATATATATATATATATATATATATATATAGTTTAGAAAGTAATGTTGTGTTTTGGGGAGACATAATAAAAGCATTTAAATATAACAAAAGCTAAATTTACATTATTTTATCAAAGCAAAGCATTCACTGAGGAACTTTTTTTAAATTCCTTGTTGAAAGAATCTGGGATTCTTGATTAAAAGAATTCTAATTGTAGAATTCTTCCTCACTCTTAGAGAATGTTCTAAAAGTTTAATCCTACAGAATCAAACAAAAATTGTAAAATCAATTATGTTAGAGAGATGTGATAAAATATCTCAAACTAACAATTTTTCTCCTGTTTTTCGGCTTGCATTGTTATTCTGAAGAATAACACTGACTAAATACAGACATTTTTTAACGATAAATGTCTGTTGTGTTTTTTGTACCTTATTAGAAATCATAATCAAGAAAATTTACCTTATCCCACCAACTGTTCACCAAGATCTCATGAAAGTGAAGCTTTGTTTTAGATGCTGATATTGGATATTTTTTTGTCATAAAGTTTATCAGAAAGAATAAAGAATTAGTTTCATAATGGGATTTTGTTATTGCTAATAATGAAGATCATGTCCTTTACAAATAGAGTTAACATTTTTTATATTCAAACAGGTTTTTTATTCCATCACTAAAAATGCAACATTACTTTCCAGAAAAAAAAAAAACAAACTTAGGAATGAATTTGGTTGTGTGACTCTAATTTAAAACAAATTCTATTATTCATTTTTCACTTGGACGCAATATTTGGAATTTTTTCATGGGGGAAAAGCAAAAACAGGCCTCTTATATCATTGAAAAGTTTTGATTTTTCTTTTTTTCTGAGGATGTTTTTTAGGACTGAACAATGACATTTGGTATTTTAAATTTTAGAAATCAAAATTTGTAAAATCTTCCATTGTGATAAAAAAAAAAAAGGTAAAAATTTAAAAGGCAAAAAAGAAAAAAATCTTTCTTCAGAAGCAAAGTAAAAAAAACTTCCCAAAAAAGTTAATCAGTTAAATGAAGTCAAAACTGAACACTTCCTGATTCTTTCAAAATGGAAAAATAAAGAAAAAAATGAAAGTAAACATGCACTCTTCCCACCACCTATTAATGGGTGTCGCATAGAACTGGTATAAATTTTCAAAAAAATTTCAACAAAAAAAAAAAAAAATTGCTAAAAAAATAAATTTTAAAAAACACATCAAAATGTTTTTGTCTTTTCTTTAATTCCATCTATATCATACATGTTTTTATCAGGTGAAATCTTTTCAACATTATCCAACAAATCTTTTAAATCATTTCTTGTTTCAGCTATCTTTATTATTCAACTATCAGGTACTCTATTGGTCCCAGCATACCAGCTTTAAACCCCTTTGAGGATGTATGGAATCTGCTGTAAACCACATTTTTTGAATAGATTGCATTAGAACAAAGGTTCATAGTGTTTTCAAAAGGTAGCATTTGAACAAATGATTTCATTTCACATGTAACTGAAATTTATAACATACACATATATATATATAATATATATATAACTAGTATACTATATACTACTTAGTGTATTGAGCACTTTGCTTAGTTATTTTACTTTACTTGTGTTGGAGGTTTTTCCTTTGGACTCTGAGCTTGGATTCTGGACAATTGTTTTTGCCTCAATTACATGTTCTTAGTTCTTTCTTTTTTCATTCCTTATTTTTCCTTGGGTATTGGTTTACAAGCCAAAACACCTAAGGTTTTTCCGAACGGGTATACTTTCTTATATTTATAAGATTATTATTATATATAATGTGTGTGTGTGTGTGTGTGTATATATATTCTGAAAGGTGACATTTCAATGCTTCTAGAAGATTCACATGTGGGTGGGGAATTTCAAACATTTTTATGTTAAAAATGAATGTAATCATCATTTGATGTTTTTTTTATTTCCAAAAAGAAAGAAAAACATTATACAAACAATAAAGAAGATATTTGCCATTTATGGAGATGGTGACATAGGTGAGAGAACTGTTTGCATGTGGTTTGCCAGGATCAGAAGTGGAAATTTTTATCTTTAATACTGAGAAAATCCCACTCAGCTTACAGTTGTTGTTGATTACCAAATGAAAACTCTGATTAAAAATAATCCACAACATAAGACAGTGCAGAGACACACCACATATCTGATATAAGCTTTGTAAAGCATTTGAAAATAATTGAATATGTGAATTTTTTTAATCATTTCACCCCAAGCAAAGGCAATAAAATCACTAAGATACAAGGGAGTTACTAAGTGTTAGAGAATATGAGAAAAAAAAAACACTATTAAGGAGAGAGAACAATAAAAGAACAGGAATTAAAGAAGACATAAGATCACAGTTGATATTACATTTAAATTTTTGAAGATCAAAGTTGACTGGGAAGCAAGAAGCTGGAAAAGAGTTCCACAAGCAAGAAGTGTGAGAAAATAAACTTTTAGCATAGAACTTACAGTTACATCAAACATCTAGCGGCCATTTCAACTGTAAAACGACAAGACATTGCTGCCATCTAATACTTGGGTGCCTTATGTTTTAACAAGGTGTTTCCCAACTTTTTTTTCAGTCAGCACCCCTGCCCTTTGGGCACAAACTCTGAAGTTGAAACAGGTTGGGAAACACTGCGTTAATATACTGAATTCATCTTTCATAGCAAGATAACACTTAGGTATTAGTGCAAAAATAATTTTAATATTGTTTTCATTTTTATAAATATCAGTGGTTAAAATGCTAAAAAGAAACTTTTAGTTGACAATTTATCTCAATGTTTCCCAGGCAATGATTAACTTTGCTGATTACTGGCTAAGGCTATTACTCTCAGTTTCATGCAGCTTACAAGTCATCGTAGATCTCTTCATTTTGTAAGGCAGTTTCTTTGTTTAGTAAGAAGCTGTGTAACTGCATTGAAGTCACATTCAGCTATATAGGAAGTTGGAAAAGCAATAAAGAAGTTTAATAGATTCCTACAGCTTTAGATACGTTTCAGAAATTTCCTTTTGTAGCCAATATTGAATAATTTTTGAAAAAATGGGTAAATGTCCCCATCAGTATGTACACTGCCCCCAAATGAAATAAATACTCCGAGTGCACCATTTCAACATAACAGAGCCCACAATAAATTGAAGAAAATAGACTCTGTTACATCTAAACATGATGTTTTTGCTCCATTCTAATTGAACGCTTTTTTCTGATCGAACTGCAGGGTATTGGGTGCTAGTAAGGAATATTATACTGAATTCATCTTTAATAGCAAGGTAACACTTAGGTATTAGTGGAAAAATAATTTCAGTATTGTTTTCATTTCTGTTATAAATTCCAATGATTAAAATGCTAAAAAAAACTGTTTGACAGCTTATCTCAATGTTTTCTAGGCAATGGTTAACTTTGAAAAAAAAATGATAAATGCACACGGTTCCACAAAATATGTTCACCACCCACAAATGAAACAAAAACCCCCTTTCAGCATAACAGCATCTCCATTTTTGATTCTCTATACAAACACAAGAAAAAACACTCCATTATTCACCATAAAACCTTTTGTTAAAAGAACATAATCTTTTCATTGTTCACCACACAACAATGTGCATGTATGCGACTCTTCAGCCCAGCCTCAGTCTCTATATGATTGTTTACAGATGTGATGCTTGAACTGTTCATATTTTAAGGGCACCAGCTGAAATACATTTTTGTATATTATGGAATGTTCAGTCAAACCACCAGCTGACTTACATACTAATCCACATATAGGACAGGTATACTGTGGTGGATGTGGTGGCAATACCTTCTCACAAGCTGCTTGATTTCTTCTTGAACTATTCAACTTTAAATTATTTACCAAACCTGCTCTTGAGAGAAAAACGCATTCATACACATTCCACCACAATTCCTGTTTAGGAATGGAGTTTTCATCCAGCATATTATTTCATTTCTTAAACATTAGTGTATACTCAAAATAAACAAAGCATCTACTCAAATATGGTTAACCACTAAAAAAAAACATTTAAGCAATAATACATATATATATATATATATATATATATATTTCTGAGATGAGATATTGTGTACAATATTTACATTATTCAGACTATTGTCCTCATATTTGTTGCCATATTTATTACAATGTTTTGGCTGTTGTATGCTCCGGCCTTCTTCAGGTGGTTGGAATGTCAAACTGAATCCTTTATTTCGCTCACTGGGTTAGACTGTTTTAGTTCCACGTGCCATATTTAATGGATGTCAGTTGTCAGTTATTTCCTGTTAATTCCTCTCTCGAAGTTCTCCACTGCCTTAACTGGATATTGAACTCACACTCTTTGGGTCCTGTCACTGGATCTAACTAACGCCTTTATCCATGGCCAAAACATTGTAATAAATATGGCGACAAAGATGAGGACAATAGTCTGAATAATGTAAATAGTTTATATATATATATATATATATATATATGAAGAAATATAGTTTTAAGGTGTGCTATATTTATGGGATAAAGTGCTCAATATCAGAGATAGAGCGTATGTAAATATAAATATAAAAGTGAACATTGAAGTTAACACTCAGAGGTGACAGGCTGTTTCATGCTAGACGCACGCAATTGTCTTTTATATATATATATATATATATATATATATATATCAAAAACTCAGGTGACTTACTCCAAAGAATACGTAACATAAATATGACTAACATGTCTATGGCGGGTTTAGGCATCAAATCACTAAACACCAACATACCCATCACAAAATGCCTTAATATATTAAGAAATCAGCTCAAAAAAATTTAAGGAAAAGTTTCCTCTACCTGTCCACAAAATTATTAAGATATGCAAATTAATTACTAACCACTGTTACTTTTATTTTCTACAAACAAAAATTCAGTTTACCCATGAGGCCACATATCAGTGGTGTTCTTAGAATTTGCCTATTTAAACATATCTTACCTAAACAGCTCTACTTACCTGATATATATATATATATATATATATATATATATATATATATATATATAGATAGATAGATAGATAGATAGATAGATAGATATATGATGTTCTCTTATTTTATCTTCAAGATACAGAACTATTAAACATAATAACAAAACTCAATAATGTTGAACCTGTAGGGAAATGAACGGCCTAAATTCAATCTCTATTATTTTTACTTTCAATGAATGTGCCAAGAAACAATAAACAAGAGAAATAACAAAATCAACAAATCAATTTAATACCAAAAATAGATTTCTTTATCAGTAACAAAAATGATACAAGTTATGTTAATGTGTTGTATTAAAATTATTATTGCATTTAGATTGTGTACAACTGATATGTTGTTGTTATGTAGAAGTTTAAATTTAGTTCAATGTCCTTTCTTAGTCTGTTTGAAATAGTAATGAAAGTTTTGTGGAAAGAATGTTTGTTGAATGAATTGTTGGATGAAAGTTGTTTAAGTTTAATGAATATTAAACTGTTAAACTTAAACAGTTTCTTGAGAGCTGAATTTTAACTGTAAATTAGTTTTTAATTCACAGTTCATTCAGAAGTTGTCTCTCTTTGATTGTTGAAATAATGAGTTCCATTATCAAGTGTTTGATTGTCATAAAGTTTCAATGAACTCACTGGCAAGAATGAATTACAATCACTGTGCAAGTTGGTGAGTTAGTGTTTTCTTCTGTAGACTGATTTTCTCACTGGCGAATTTGAGTAATTAGATGTTAATTCACTTGCAGGAATGAACAAAAGCTGCTGTGTGAACAATTGAGGGAGTGAATGTTCTGGAAGCTGAGATTATGTTAATGGGTAACTTTTAGCCTCAGAATGTGTGACATAGTTTTTAGTAGGCAATTGCATTTGCTGTCATGATGCTCATTGGAAGATTTGCTAGAGTATCATATTTATTTACTTGTTAATCACGTGATAGGCTTGAGAACACATTTTCTTAATTTTGGTGGTTCTCTGGTTTGAACACTTGTGCATATGTGTAAATATGACCTTGGTATTTATGGACCAATCAGAATATGTCAGTTACTGAAACTTGGTTTAGATCCTCTATGTGTTTAGGTTGCACAAGATTTTATAATTTTGCACATGAAGATACACAAAATACAATTTTAATATTTATTGTCCAATCAGGGTATTGTTAAATAATATCATTATGGAAATTAGGTGTAATCCATGAAATGTAGAAGTCTGATTCAAAAATTCACCATTAAATTCACATACGAACTTGAAACAAACTCTCTACCTTTTCTCGACATTTTATTGATATGCAACAATGATAAATTAGATTTTAAAGTTTACTGAAAACCCACAAACAAAAACGATCTAATCAATTTCTATTCCCACCATAACCAGAGAATTAAATCTGAATTAATCATAGGATTTTACCTCAGAGCCCTTAGGATATGCAGCCCAGTATACCTAAATAAAGAAGAGGAATATACTGAGAAAATATTCAAACTTCTCCACTACATTTAAATTTTTTTTATCGCATCAACATGAACATCATTTTAGTCAAATGACATCCTAAAGGACAAAATGCTTTAAAAGCTCAACATAGTGATACTGAAAGTTGCCTAATCTTTCTTTATCAAAGTTTGAAATGAGCTGGAATTTGCTGCGTGAGATCAAAGAGCAGCTACAGCTAAATACAAAATGCATACTAAGGGTCGTAAAGACATCAGAACACTTAACTTTGTACAAAAAGTCAAGAAAATAATCGATAAGAGCCCTGGAAATTCAGATAGATTGCAAAGCACTACAATGTGTCAGAGCACCATCAGAGGTTGTGTGAATGAGGACATCCGGTACAAGTTGTATATGATGCAGAAAAGTCATTTCATGTCAGAAGAGAGATTCATTTCATCCATGCGATGCACTTGCTGAAACACCAAGAGACTGGAATGCTTTAGTTTTTCTCTGATGAGAAAAAAATTTGATCAGCACTAAAAGCAAAGGAATGTAGGAACTGAAGTTCTAGGGGTCATACATACCAAGTTCCCAGCAACTGTAATGGTTCTGTGAGATGTCAACAACAAGAGAGATGCTATGCATCTTCAATTCTTTGATCAGAACATAAGAGTCAACACTCCTGTCTATCAAGATGTGTTGTGAAGGCCTGAATAGATTGAAGACTGTACATCTTTCAACAAGGTTTTGTATTATTTCATAAAATTGACAAAGATTATCTGATTCAGTCATGTTGGCCTATATAAATATTATATATATATTCATTATTGGTATATATAAATATATCAATATTATTTGATCAATTTCATTTTAAAGATTTTGTTCATGAATTCATGGACCCGACAATTTTCCCCAAACCTCTGTATATATATATATATATATATATATATTTAACATTTTTACCATCGAATATTTTCTATGAAAATGTTGGATTCATTGTCAATAAACGAATATTTTCTATGCCGAAAACATTGTTGGAACGTTATTTAATGTTTATCATAAACAGAGTAATTTGCTTAAATACTTGTATTCATGAAAATAACAACGTTAAACATAAAAATGTCTTTAATAAATAAATTGTCGGACCTTGTCCATTTCTTAACATATATATATATATATATATATATATTTCCTCATGGTGTACATGACTTGAAGTTTTATGCACAATGCAATCTTCAGGAGCTAAGTAGAGACTGACCATTAATTACATAATGTAATATCATGTACCAATCAGACTCTACTCAGCATCTGAAGATTGTGTTGTGCATGAAACTCCAACTTGTGCTACAGTGAGGGATAATATATATATATATTTATTGATATATACTTAATTAATATCTCTGTTATATTAAATCGAGCACTACTTTATTAACACCAGCACTCAATATGCGATATCATATATATATATATATATATATATATATATATTATAAATTAATTGATTTAAAATATGGTTTTTTTTTGCTACACAGTTCTAATCATGTTTCAAAAATGGAAGATGAAAGCTCCGAATTTAAATTTGTAATTAAATTAAAGACATTAGTTCTATTTCATCCTCAAGTGAATTTTGGAGTAACTTTTAAAATTACTGGGTTTTAGAGACACAGCAAAAATCATAATTCACGTTTCCAAGGAAACAGAGAAATCCAATTCATCCAGACGAGGGGTGTTTACGTGTTCATTATGTCTGTATTTTGATGTATCAGTTATTAGTTACGTTTTGGTAGGGGTAGGGATGTATTTTTCAATGAAATCTGACATCTGTTAAATGCATGTCATCTGGATTTTTAAAAATTTTATTGTTAACGGCAAAAATTCTTACGGAATTTTTTTCTATTTGTATATTTAAAGATTTTGGAGGGGGGTGTTTAGGTTAGAATACGTTAACTACGATTTGAAAAATATTTTCACTTTTAATTTTTAATATATTATATTTCTTTTAAGAACAAGTAAATGTATTTGAATCCCTTACAGTATGTAGAATTATTTTCACATCAAGTATAAGTATGTATATTATTAGGTAACCCATTTTTTTTTTAATTATATTTAAATATTATTTAAGTAAAATTTATGACAATGACGGCAAAAATAGCTAATTAATTTCACTGATTTAGTAAACTTTTATTTTTTATATAAACCTAGTAATATATTGTTTCTCATGTAAGTACAAAGGACATGGGTCATTCAATGGCTTACATCTTCTAGCTTTTCATATTAATTTCATTTTACTGTAGATGTTTTATTGTATTCTTTTAAGTGCTTGTAGTACTTAGAGGGAGGTCTTTAGGTTAGAATACGTTTTATTTAATTACAATTTTAAAAGATGTTTAGGTTAGAATTCCTTTTATTTAACGACAATTTTAAATACAACTTTAAAAAATTTTCACTGTTAGTTCTAATAGACTATATTTCTTTTTAAAAGAAGTAAATGTATTAGAATTACTTACAGTATATAAAATTATTTTTTCACATTAAATATAAGTACGTATATTACCTGGTCGTACTTTTTAAATTTATTTTTAAATATTATTTAAGGAAAATTTTTGACAATGACGGCATAAAATAGCTATTTCATTTCTCTGATTCAGTAAATTTTTATTTTTCTGAGGTGAAGAAAAAGAGGATAAGCCAAAGACATCATTACACATAAAATTTGTATTTAACAAGATATACAAACAAGGATGTGAAAGAAAGGCGTGCATTGAGTAAAACAAGAGTTATGAAAGAAAGAAAGTTTGTGATAGTTTCTGGTAATAAATGTTTTCAACAGTTTTGCTGTGCAAGGGAAATATTATGTGAGTGTAAGGAATATTCAGCATGTGAGTGGTGGTGTGAGTGAGAAAATTGGCACATGGTTTCAACTGTCATGGATTCGTTTGGCAGCTGAAATCTCACTAATTAAATAAGAATATTTCTTACTTATATAGGTGATCATCGGCTCTGAATTGCTGCGCAGGAAGAATTGTTCTTCACATGCAGATAATCTGAATGGTTGGCATTGACCAATCAGATTTTCCAAGTTTTGGGGAGACTCAAAAACTTTGGGATTCATTTCTCCCAAAAGTGCACAAAACTGACTACATGAAAATAGAGCGATTACAAAATTGTCACATTGCTGTGATTTGTAAATTGTCTATTACAAAGTAGTGTTGACTTATGAATGCTTGTCATTGTATGATTTGTATTTGTGCATGTATGTATGTATGTGTGTGATGTAGATCATCACAAATATATATATATATATATATATATATATATATATATATATATATATGAATAAAGACAAAAGGAAAACTTATCTTAGCCAAACATTTTGTCCTCTGATGGACTTTTAACAAATGCAAAATTTTATTTCAAAACAGGTATATAAATGAAATAAGAATGTTAGTTTTTCAAGATTTTTAAATTTTTTAAAATTTATCTAGCCAACTCAAACTTGTATGAGTAATGATATTTTTTGTTTGTTTTATGTCAAAATATTGCAAAATAAGATATTACTGTAATGGACTTTCAATTAAGCTTTGTTCTACAGATAATTATATATATGAATATATATATATATATAAGCAATATTATATATGATATTTATTATATATATTTATATATATATATATATATATATATATATACATATGCACCTATATATATATATAAACATATATATATATATATATAAAATATATATATAAATACACATATATACATATATATATTTTATATATATATATATATATATATAAATATATACTAAAATATATATTATATATTTATATATATTTATTAGCAGCTTATTTAATGCCGATTGTTTTGTGCTGTAGTATTTTTTTCAAAAAAGTATTGTTGGTAAATAATGTATTTCTGGTAATAATTTTACAAAAAAATATTTCTGATAATAATATACCTATTTTACACTTTGATAGATTTTAACTTTAATTTAGTAGTTAACTATTTGCTGTATGAGGGACCCTAATAGGGTGGACCTGGGAACACCAGCAATTAAGTGGTTCCGCTCCTCAAAACCTCCTGATCAGAGCCTTGCTGTCGGACGTAGTTTATCGTCTTGGACTCGGATGTGATTTATCGTTATATCCAGGACGGCGTTTATAAATGGGTTTGAAGTCATCGTCAGGACATTGCACAAGGATATACTTTTTATTTTTCATTTTGTGGGTTGCACCTTGACAGTTCCGTCGCACACACACAGGCACCTTTTGGTAGACACACACACACTTGACCTACACTCAACACACACAGCACACAAAAACACACACACACAACTGCTCTTGAAAACACACTCCAATCAGTGGTTAAACACACACAAATGTGTTGTGGAGTGATTACATATATATATACACACATATATTTATATATATATATATCCTAAATTTATATCAACGTACAAAATATATACTTGATATATATGCCAGAATATTTCAGAGAATATATATATATATATATATATATATATATATATATATATAATTGTCGAAATATGTCGAGTGGTTCCAACGAGAGAAATTCAGTATATTAAACGAGGGGGGTGCGGCAAAGGTTTTTGGTTGTAATGTGGATTTATTGAGAATAAAAATTATGCTTTGTTTTAATAATTAAACGACACGTGTTTCTGGTCTGGTCGAGAGAATCTGCCTCTTCAGGTGAAAGTGGAGATTTTTTACATATTAAAAAATAATTAATTTTTCTTCATGTTCAATGACTGAATATTCTCGATATGAGACATTCTGTTTATGTGTTGGCAATCCGAATTTTCTTTAGAATAGAATTGTCAATGAAGAGTGGCTTGAAATTTTAATGCCCAAATCTAAAGGTTTTTTACCACCACAGAGAAAACTTGTTATCGGCATTCATCTTTAATGTTTTCAGACTCTGATGTGCTTCCCTGTTTCTATTTTGCGTTCCTGTCAGCATGCGTGTATATGCGTGCGTATATTTCTTACTACGAAATTCGTAAACTTATTTGTACTTATACACGCACACACACACATACGCACATACACACCATCCCACCACAAGTAGTCAGTGTACACACACATATACACACATATTTCCTAAGCTACATGGAAAACACACACACACACACACACACACATACATACACACGCACACACACACATCTTAAGTTGTCAACATCTGCATATACATATTAAATGTATGTATGTGTACATACACATATATATCTCTCCTCGTGTCTCCTGTATAAGGAGGTGTGTCCAGTATGTGAGCGATCATTGTGTTTGGTCACCCTGTGTGTATTTTTTTTTTGGGGGGGGTTTATTATCTATTCAGTTCAGGTTTGAATTTGTCTATAAAGTTTTTTTCCCTGTATTTTGTAGATACGAGTAATTGTCTGTTTGATATATCGGCATGATATTAAATTTACCCTGGTTACATTTGAAAATGTGTTGTGATACAAAAGTTTTTCTGTTGTCTGTCAATTTTATATTGCTTTTGTGTAGGGGAGACCTGTTGTTCAATTGTTGGCTGATGCCTATATATGACTTCTTACATTTTGTGCATTTAAGTGCATAAACTACATTTTTTGAGTGCAGTTTAAGTTTTTGTTTGTGTAGAATGTTTTTTTGGGTTTTTCAAAAGTGTAGGGTTTCCTTCTATAATGATGTCACAAACCTTACATCTTTTTTTGTTGCATTTTTGTATTCCCTCTGTATTTTGTGTTGACTAAATTTAGATGAGGTTAATATGTGTTTTAGGTTTCTAGATTGGCGTTTGGTTTCCTTAATTATTTTTTGGTTGTTTTTAGTATATTATTCAGTTTATTATTCTTGTTTAGTAATTTTTTGTGATTTCTGGGAATATTTCTGGAGTTTTTTTGTTGTACGTTGAGACATATGCTAGAGTTTGTTCGACGTTACGTTTCTTTTTTTATTTCTAAGTTGGTCTAGTGGTTTGTTTATGCGTGTTCAATACCCTTGTTTATTTGTGTTGTGGGGTAGCCCTCGTTTTTTGAGAGTTTTATGTAGTTCTTCTAGGAGAGGATTTTTCGGAGGTGTTTATCAGTCACTATAGTACAAACCCCCGTGCTGGAGAATAGGGATGGATTTTAGGCAGCTTTTTGGGTGATGGCTCTTGAAATGAACATATTGTTCGGTGCCTGTATGTTTGTGGTAGATATCTGTGATTATGGTTGTTTTTATTTCTAATGAGTATATATAAAATGGTAATTCGTTAAAATTATATTCTTGCGTGAATTTGATTTTTTGGGTGTAAGTTTTGAAGTTGTGTGTGGAATTGGTTAATATCACACATGAGGATTTCCAAAAGATGAATCAATCATCTAGATATTTTTTCCAAGATTTAGTGAATTATTTTTTATATTTGTCTCCATATATTTGTTCTATCTTTCATAGAGGTTTTCTTCTAGGTAAGCTAATGTTAGGGTGGCATATGTTGGTGCCATTTTGTTCCCATTTCAGTACCTAGGGTTTGGATATAGTTTTGTTGTCAAATTAAATATGTTATTGTTTATAATTAGGTATATACTATATATATGAACTCTTTATATTTCTAGATGTAGTATTTCTATGTTTTTTCAATCCAGAATGAAATTTTTTTTGCAGTTCATAGGGTATGAAAAATATTATCGAGCTATTGATCTCAAAAATGTTGCCGTAAGCGTTTCCCGGATCTATTTTTGGGGAACGCTAAGGAAATGGATATCAACCTACTGAAATTGGGCAAAATTCTGTAAGTAAAAAGCAATATAGTAGATTAAAAATGAATTCGAGAATAATCTGAAGGAAGAAATATTTAAAATTTGGTAGTTTGATGTTACTGAATATAAAAACGTCTGGACCAAATTTTTACTAGCAGTTAATTATACCAAAAAGATAAATATATTTAAGATGAATCTAATGAACCTGTTATATATTTGTCCCAAATATTATCATTCGACAAAATGGGTATAGACAAAGACTAGCCTTGGAAAACATTCTAAAATTCATAACATAATTATAAACCTATAAAGGCAGCGTGACAAGAACGTTACAAAAAATCGTCATTTATTAACTTTATGAAAGCTACTAGAGGATATAAATTATTGCATAGTTAATATAGGCCAAATAAACTTTATCGTTTCCTTTGAATAATTACGTTGTTGCCTCGCTCATGCGAAAATAGGCCAAAAATGTCTATGGCATCGGATTAATAATGGTTTTTACATGCAAGAATCGTCATAATGTTCAGCAGAGGCGCAAATTCGTTATCGGTTCTATTATTTTGAGATTATATTTCCATACAACGCCAAGGAAAATATTATGGAATACATTAATATTTAAAAATAAATGAATGAAATTCATCGACAGATAATTATAATTATTTTTTTTTTAATATCCATCCTCGAGCGTCAGTGATATAATTCATTTTACTTGCATGGATTTCACTAATTAAAAGTAATGGCATTTCATTTAAAGTTTTACAAAAAATCTGTATCCGGGATTAATATATCATCTTTTGACATCAGTAGCCTATACAGTAACATACCCCATGAACTAGGGAAAAAAGCGATCTCATTCTGGATTGAAAACATCGGCCATCAAAAGATTCACTAAAAGAGTTCGTATCGATAGTATAGACCCTAATTCTAAACAACGCCTTTGAATTTGACAGCAAAAACTATATCCAAAACCTAGGTACCACACGATAGAAGACAATAGCAAACAACATATGCCACCTAACATTGGCCTAGAAGAAAACCTCTATGAAAAAGATAGAACAAATATATGGGACAAATATAAAGACCCAATTCACTAAATCTTGGAAAATATCCTAGATGATTTCCATCTTTTTGGAAGTCATCATGGGGTGATATTAACAATTCCATACACTACTTAAAACTTACCCAAAAAATCAAATTTCGCAAGAATATAATTTAACAATTACCATTTTAGATATACTCATTAGAAATAAAAACAACCACATAATCACAGATATCTACCACAAACCACAGACAACAATACCTTCATTTCAAAGCCATCACCCAAAAAGCTACCTAAATCCATCCCCTATTCCTAGCACGTAGAGAATTTGTACAATAGTGACTGATAAACATCTCCCGAAAAATCCACTTAGAAGAACTACATAAAACTCTCAAGAAAACGAGGCTACCCCACAACACTAATAAAAAAAGGTATTGAACTCGCGAAAGAAATTCCTCTAGACCAACTTAAATAAAAAGAAACGTAACGTCGAACAAATTCTAACATATGTCTCAACATTACAACAAAAACAATCCAGAAATATTCCCAGAAATCACAAAAAATCTAGATTTACTTAGCAAAATAATAAACTGAATAATATACTAAAAACAACCAAAAATAATTAGAGCAAACGCCAATCTAGAAACCTAAAACACATATTAACCTCATCTAAATTTAGTCAACACAAAAATACAGGGAGTCACAAAATGCAACAAAAAAAGATGTGGGGTTTGTGACATCATTATAGAAAACCCTACACTTTTGAAACCCCCCAAAAAAAAACATTCACAATAAATAAAACTTAAACTGCAACTCCAAAAAATAATTTTACGCACTTAAATGCACAAAATGTAAAAAAGTCATATAGGCATCAGCCAACAACTGAACAACAGGGTCTCCCTACACCAAAAGCAATATAAAATTGACAGACACGAAAACTTTTGTATCACAAACACATTTTCAAAATGTAAACGGTAAGTTTAATATCATGCCGATATATCAAACAGACAATTACTCGTATCTACAAATACAGGAAAAAAACTTTATAGACAAATTCAAACCCGAACTAAATAGATCGTAACCCACACACAAAAAAAGACAAAACATATGCACAGGGTGACCAAATACAATGATCAAATGCTCCCAGCCATGGACGCACACTCATATACGGGAGACACGAGATGATATATATATGTGTATGTACACATACATATTTTATATCTATATGCGGATATTGACAACAAAAAGTACGTTTGTGTGTGTGTGTGTGTGTGTGTGTGTGTGTGTGTGTGTGTGTGTACTGGTTCCATGTAGCTTAAAATATGTGTGTATATGTGTGTGTGTACCTGATTACTTGTGGTGGGATAGTGTGTATGTGCGTATGTGTGTGTATGCGTGTATAGGTACAAATGTTTACAATTCCTCGTAGTAAGACAGTATGTATGTATGGAGGAAATATACGCATGCATATATACACGCATGCTGACAGGAACACACCAAAATAAAACAGATCCAAGAGCACATAGGGGTCACTAAAACATTAAAAGATAAAATGCCGATAACTACTCGCTGGACAAACCTTAATTGTTTTATGACCCTTCGCGCAGAACTCTTCATTGACAATTCTAGAAAGAAATTCGGATTACCAACACACAAACAGAATGTCTCATATCGAGAATATTCCACATTGAACATGAAGAAAAATTAATTATTTTTAATAATATGTAAAATCTCCACTTTTACCTGAAGACGGTTCTTGAGACCAAACACGTGTCGTAAAATTATGTAAAACAAAAGCATAATATTTTTTCTAAATAAATCCACATTTCAACCAAAAACGTTTGCGGCACCTCTCTTCTTTTTAATATATATATATATATATATATACTCTATTACTGTTTTTAGTATACTTGATTGTAATTGGTCCCACCATTACTTGTACACATTTCGCCTCTTCTTACTTTTATAGGATTACCACTTGGGAATGCCTGGTGCTTAGATGTGCAGGTGGTATAATAGATAGTTGTTCGAAAATGGAAGTAGCAGAGCTGTGTTCTTATTCCCGTTCGTTGCTATATTCACTGACGCGCAAATACCCTTGGGAAAGGTATCAATCCGTCCCATCTCCCTCGCAGCAAGCTATAAGTTAATTATCAGTAATTCATCATGAATCCCTAAAATTCATAGAATCTAAAAAATATTTTCTGCCTTTAAATAAATCGAAAAAAAGTATCAGTTTTGAAAAAAATCGATCACTCAGTTTATATATATATTTGATCACTGAAGTTTGTGTGTAAACCGAAAAGAACTTAGACGGATGACAATACTACCAAGGATACTGTAAGTTTAATTTATCGTTAAGATTGGTTAAGCAAAAGTTGGTAAATGAACTCTTAGGAAACCCACATACTGTAAGCTGCTTTATTTACTGTACCACACTATACCAAGAAATTAGATAATGGAATCATTTTGATGTATATGAAATTGCGACCACATATGACTGTGAATGACGAAGATATACAAATGAAGAACTAATAATGTTAACTAAATAAAGCCACAGAGAGGTGGGTGTATTACATTTGCAGATAATCACCGTTCTTTGATACTTTCAAATACGTGTTTAATAAGCTCGAGCGTGCAAGAGAAAGAAGGGCAGCAGAATCACAGGATTACGGATGTGTAATCTCTACAAGACAAATCTAATTTAGCGTCGATTCTTGCCAGCCGAATTGTTCGTTCTGTTTCATTTGCGATGAATACATGAAGAATTGGCACATTCAGGATTGGATTTGATTACGACCAGGAAATAAAATATTTGGCACTGGGTATAGAAGGAAATAAAACGAGAAATTGAAGTCTTTCTGAATTTTGGGGGAAAAACCAAGGGCACTGGAATCTGGAAAAGAGGGACCATCTATATAAATAGTGGGTGGAAATATAAGAATATATATGGTAAGAAATAAAAGAAAATTATGAAGGAGGGGAATCGAGGTTTATTTGTTTATTTTTCTTGTCCTGTGGTAAATTATTACAGTAAAGGGACGTCGGCGTTTGAGCCCAAAAACAGAGGGGCTATAATAGGTTACTATTTCTGCGAAAAGCAGACAATTCATCATGGAAAGTGATTTGATCATTTAAAAATATATTTGAATCGTACACATGCATATATATATATATATATAAATATATATATATATATATATATATATATATATATATTACATTGGAATCGAAAATAATATATAAATTCTAAAACTGGCATTAATTCAAAAAGAAGGCACAATATCAATAGAAGAGCAATAAAAAGCAAAATTTTTTTAAGTGTATTTTGGTTCTCAAAATGAAAATGCAATAAATTTTGAAAACTAGTAACATCTTTGTAACAGTAAATTGTTTTTATTTTATATGAAAAAAATTGTAATATATATACACACACACATATATATATATATATATATATATATATATATAAGCAAATACTCGTTTGGAAAAAAGCCTCCAGTTCCATCGTCTCTTGTAGATATGTCAAAACAAATCGGTACCCAAGGAAGAAATTGGGAAAAAAAAACAAATTTAAAACCATCAGGAAAGGCTGGAACAAATCGTCCAGTGCCTTAAATCTTTATTCAAAGGAAAAAAAAAATGTTGATTTAGTAAAAGAAAACGCTCTATATATATATATATATATATATATATATATATATATATATCTTATATATATATATGTAAAAATAAACCTGGATATAGATCCGACAGTATGAAAAAATCATCGGAAAAACAAACAAAAATCCTAATATGCAATTATGCTTTTTAATGTTAATTTAAATGTCAACGTCGGATTCATCTACGTTTTCAATATGATCACGTCGGCGAAAAATACATTTTTATTTTTATATTTAAACCTAGTAATTTGATTTATGACATTTACTTTTTATTTTCTAAATATTTTTATTCTTTAATATAACCTATTTATTTTTATATTAAATAGCTTATTTATAAATACAATTTTATTTATTTAATATAAATTATTTAAATATGATTTATTTTGAAATATAACTTATTTAAATATATCATATTTAAATATAACTTGACTTTGGAATAGTACTTTTAAGCATGATTTTGTATTTTATCTATATATTTTAAGGTTTTATTCTAAAGCATTGTATTCCTCGCTTAGTTTAAATTAACATTTTTCTTTTGTATAACACCAATTTCGTGTCATAAAGGCTAATATCAGGTTTAATTTTCTAAAACCTCTTCCTTTACGACTAATCCTTCCACCCTCCCTGATCATTACCTCGTGCCTTTCGTCTACAAACATAAAATGGATAAATTCTGCAGTAGTTTTCGACAGCTTTTTTGTAGCATCTGAGTTAAATTTCTAATTCCGACATGAACTTGAAATTTTATTTTTATCTGTAACCAATTTTTCCCCATACTGATTTTGTTATTTTGTTATCCACCTGGTAAGTATATTTATTATATATATATATATAACAATATATAAATGTTCATTAAAATAATATAGACACTTTTTTTGTCTTAACAATTTTATAAAATTTTTCTTATCGTCTGATTAGGCGTGATAGATAAACGTTTGGAAAATGAAAATGATTTTTCAAATATACATTTATATTGACCCTATTGGTAGGTCAGCTGTCAAAGATGACAATTAAATTCCTGTTTGTTGCAAGACAATTTTTCACTCAGAATTTTCCTTTGCTATTTCAGTTCACCATTCATCCATGCATTTAGAATCAATTGTTGATAGTATATCGGTCGGTGCCCTGATCTATTTAAATTATATGCTATTTATATAATTTTTTCATTCATACATGTTTCCATTAAATAATATAGACAATTTACAGTTGTCTATTGGAATGTAAATCATAAATTCTTTTTCGTTTTCGTCTGATAGTTTCTTTATCATTAATACATGGAAATTAAATTCAGCTATATTTATTTTAATGAAACATGCATCAATAAAAAAATACTGCCTAAAACGCAATGTCAATATATATATATATATATATATATTATATATATATATATATATATATATATTTGAAATATTCAAACTGTTCTTTCAATTTTACATTGACTCTCGGATATATCATCCTCGTTGGTGTCTTGGTGGATTACCTAGTTTGCATAAACTAAATATATATTATAAAAAAAAAAAAAAATATATAGGCTTATATATACAAGTATAAGCTTGTGGACAATAAGCAAATTAATACCAAAGTTAAAAGCAACGTTGAGTTTCGTCCAGACCCTGAATGGTGACCCTTCCTCACTATCCAGGGTAGCTTGGATATGCGGATGGTGTAAATGGAGGTGGACATCAGGACGAGTTCCAATTTTCAGTTAGGTTCATTATATTCTTACCAAATACTCTTGGGAAAGATTTTAGATCCACCTCTTCTCCCCCACCAGCTATGGATTAATTAGTAAGACTTGTATCACCGTCATTATTATCTCAAAAAAAAATCTTACAATCTAAAAATATTTTTATTTCATCCTTTTCCTGCTAACATTTTTGAAAATATCAAAAAAATATTAAATATAAATCTTCATTTGAAATATTTTACATGCAGGCACTTGAAACTTGTGCTCTGAGTTAAAATTAATAGAACTGCAAAACATTATTTAGGTAAGAAAATCAGGTACTGAAAATTGTAATTAAAAATAGGAAAATTTGTGCTGGGTACTATATACCCATGATTAGTGTTCTAGGGTTAAGCAAACATTTTGACTTTGAAGATAAATGCACTCCATTCACTGATTCTTGTGCCATACTATGTTTTTTTGGATATTAAAACTACAGTAATAAATCATTCTAAACATGATATTCAATAAATCAAGAAGTGTTCAAGTGACCTCTCTAGTTGACCTTATTAAGTTATAAAGTCACTTGAACTTATGATTTATTGAATATTATAGCTCTAGTTATTTATTGAGTGCTTCTTGGTAAAAGTTCTGCTCACCTGAAAAAATATGTTAAACTCTTAGAATTTTCACATATTTTTCAGTTGTATTATTCATTATTACAGATTTACAGGTAGATAGATATCATAGGAAGTGGATTATATCCATTTAATATATTTTCTCTTTTACATTATTTTTTATGGATGTACTTATTTGAGTAAATGCTCTGTTCTTTAACTAAACAGTATTAATTAAATTTTACAGAAAATATGTGTTCTTCAACAGGAATCGAATTTGTATCTTATACAGAAACACCATTAAGCCTGGCATGCTATGACTGTTCAGCCTTAGAGGACTTCCAGTTAATCAAAGTTCGAATTACAAAATCAGAGCAGATATGATAGATAAAGATCAGTGAAGGCGTGTGTTTAAAAACAGTAATTCGAGCTTTCCTTAACCAGAAGTTCTATGTGGTTGTATGGTCATAGCATGCTAGACTTAATGGTGGTTCTATATAGGATACATGTTTGATTCCTGCCAGAAAAGATATTTTCCATGAAATTTCTCAAACATTCAGACCAGTAAATGTAATTAATACTGTTTAATGAAAGAATGAAAGAGTATTTACTTAAATAAGTGTATCCATAAAAAATAACATATAAACAGAAAATATATTAAATAGATATATTTAGATAGATATATAGAGATCTGACTTCTGTCTATAAAGTATCCGTACACTTAATGTTAATGTAAAAATAACCTAATGAGTGCATCTTAGTCCATTTTCAAGTAATACTCTTGATTTCAGCATTTCTTTTTCCATGGCAAACTCCTCTTTTAGGATTGCTGCAGTTATTGAACTTGTTATTAAAATAAACTTAACACAAAATCCACTTGTCACAGAATCTGGCCTCACATAACTAGCATGCGGCCATCACTGGCTGGATGCAGGATGCTGGATAGATGGCTGGCTGGTAAAAAAATAAGAGCTTATAAAATCATCACAATGCTTATAACTGACCATTAGAGAAAATATTTGCATGACTACATCGATAACAGATTGCAGTTGGATTGTTCATTTTGTCTGACAGGTAGAGCATGTGATGTGGGATATTTCAATTGACATGCTAAACTCACATTTGGTTCTTCACATAATTTTTAAATCAACCAAAGCTCAACAGGTAAGAAAATTTGTAAATAAATAAAATAAAAATAAAAAACCTGAATTATTTTTGGATTGTGAGTTAATAGGTCTTCTAGTATCTTTATCATTGTTTTCCCAAGATAAGAATATTTGGTCTTTAGGGCCTTTTATAAAATTTGCATATTTACTGGATAATGTGTATTCTCAATTTTTACCCGTCAGATTCAAAATTTTCTTTATGTGAGATTTTACTGTTAAGAATCTTAAGCTAGAAAAATTATGAAAGTGAAAACAAATATTTGATCTCAGTGAAGGTGTATTGGATGCAATTAGCACTTGAGAAAAGATATAGCAGTTGGAAGTTTATGATGAGATCATGGCGTTCTATATCAGACGGGCAAGTCAAAATGTAGTGAAGGGACATAACTCGAGACCGGTTTTAAAGCAGAAGGGCATTTTAGTTTCAGTTTGAGCTAGCTATTCTGCCACTGTTGTTGGTTTAATTAATTCAAAGAAATTTTTCCTTACATTTGGAATATCATTTACCTTATTAAATTGAAGTAAGTATTTATTTTGAATTGCTATATTACTTTTTATGAGTAATTTGTGTTTTTTAAACATTAAACTATTTTTCTTTCCAGTTTAAAAAAAATCTACCATTAAATGTAGAAACAAATGTAATATTTTTGTAATACAAAAATGAATGATAAAACATTTAAGAATGTTTTTGCATAAATTTAATGATATATAATTATAATTTTAAATATTTAATTCAGTATTTATTTTTGATATTGTAAAAACACTGAGTGTGAATAAAATTAATCCTGCTGCTCAGTCATTTTTCCAGGGTCTTAAAGTTTTTAAGAAGTATGGTAAGAGAATTAGTCACAGACTCAACATTTTTCTGTTAAAAATTTAAGTTTATTATTCAATATTTTTCTTTTAAAATTTTATTTAGTGTTCTTGAAAAATAAAAAACAGTTATGCTTCAAAAACAAATTCTCTTTTTAACACCCTGTAAAAAGTAAAATGTCAAAAAAAAAATTTTTTTTTTATATTTTCTTTTTGTTATTGAGTGAATTGTAATGATTTACTTATTAAAGAAAAGAAATGACATTAATAAATAATATTAAAATTAATGTTTAGCTTCTTTTCAAAAATGTTTTTTACACTTTTTTTTTTTTTTTTTTTTTAAGCATTACGCCCTGAGCAAGGCGTGAAGTCACTAGGATGCAGGGGGTTGCAGAAGATTTGGAGCAAGAGCAGATAGGAGTGATAGAAGAAAGAATGAGGAGAGGGATAGTGGATAGATCAAGGTAACTGGATATGTCAATTGACATTACATTTGAATAGTTGGAGATTATAGCTCTCAGGGAAACAGTAATTGGGAAGGGTGTTCCACAGGCAAGAGATGCGAGGTATGAAGCTATTGGAATAGAAGAGACAGCTACATTTAAAGGTTTCTACAGTGTAAGGGTGAGAGCGGGATGCCAGCCTCGTAGGGCGCTTGAATTCATGGAGTCTGGGAACCAGTGAAAGCAGCTCAGCGGAGCAATTACCATGAAAGTATTTGTAGAAAAGACAGAGAGAGGCGATGGCGCATCTGTGAGAGAGTGACTGTAGATGAGATACCAGATCAGGGCCAATTATATTACATATCCATCTCTGGATCTTGTCAAGATCTCTGAGGTAAACAGAAGGTGCCCCAGACCATATATAGCAGTAATACTCCATGCAAGGGTGAATGGTTGATTTGTATATTTGAAGTATCGATTCCAGGGAGAAAAATTTCCTGGCGCGGCACAGAGAGCCAACTTTTTTGAAATTTATTAAAAATAAATCACCATTATTATTTCGCAAAGTTACTTTAATATTTTTTCTCTAATATTGCTGTTATTCATAAAGTAAAAATGCAGTCATAGAATTATTTTTTTATTAGTTGTGTTTTTAGGTAAAATAAACAAATAATGTTTAGTTTAATTTTTTTAATTTTCCATAAGGTCTAAAATAGAACCAAATGTCATATGCTTATTACAAAATTAATGAAAAAGTAATTTATGAATGTTTATTTTTGGTTTTTTTTTTTTTTTTACATAAATCTAAATGTCATAATATATTTAATTTGATATTCTAAAAACGCAGTGAACAAAATATTAACCATACTGCTACTTGCTGCTCAGTCATTTTTTCAGGTTCTTCTATAAAGTTAAAGTATTTATTTATTTGCTCAAGTTCAGCATGAAAATAATTTTTGACACAAGAAGGCCAAGATTAAAATGCATTGCAGTAGAATGCCCCACCACAAGGCATTGTCTCAAAAATAGCCCAAGCCCACTCTCCTCTAGCACCGGGCAAAATCCCAGTCTCCACTTTAAATTGAGGAGGCATTGCCTGGAGGAGCAGCACTCTGGGAGAGAGCCAAGCAATAGCTTTTAGTATTCAACTACTACCTAATTATAATATTACTTTGATTCAGTGAATTCTATTGGTTGTAAAATACTTCAATTCATTTTTTCTCAACAACAAATTTTATGCAAACTAAATGCCAAGTGGATCACAGAAGCTTCAAATAAATTTCCAACTTCTGATTGGCTAATATATGTGAAAAGTGTTACAACAACTACACAGTTGTGTTGAAAGTTAATTTACCGCCACAATCTGGTTATGTGTTCTCGAGCCTATCACATGGTTCACATTAATTAGAAACACTTGGACACATTTTCATCTTTCTCTCTTGCCTTCTGTCACATACAAGATGTAGCTCAGCAAAGAGGTCACATTTGTCCCTTTGGGGTAAACGCTATGTAACGCCATGACACACACACACACAAATATCGCACATCTACGAACATTCATTCTTTCAACCCCAAGGACAGAAACTCTTAACAGAACATTGTGAGTAACAAACTGTTTAATTCTCTTACAAGTAACAATACATCTTACTAAAGTCCTCCAAGCTTACACACTTTTTAATACCCATCACGGTTTATCAACAAGAACATTTTCCTCACTCAAAATTCCAAGGACAAGTAAATTTCAGCATTTCAAACACAACTGAATTACTGTTTTGTACAATTGTTGTTATGCATATATAAATTCCATTTACTTTTGCAACTTCTCTTGTTAAATGTTTCTTCTTATCGTTTCATATTTTGTGGTATTTTGCATTAATATGAATCTGTTAGGCCTTTACAAACCACTACAAGCTTATCTTATATTAACAAGTGCCAAAAAGTTAGATACTTAATTAAAAGATTATGTATTATTTTTTTTACCCCAAAACCAATATGCAAAAAACAAAAAGTTCAATTTTAAAAATGAATTCTCAGGTTTGCTTGAAAAGTTACCCCTAAATTAAGCAGTAAAAGAAATAATTGTGCTTAAGAAGCTTAATCATTTCAGATATTACCCCTTTTACAGCAATGTCCCAGAAGTGTTGTGTCATTGCTTGAAAAACAAATACAGAAGCCAACAAGACAAAACTGAATGTGAGATGAATAAAATACAGTAGTTCACTGCTGCAAGTGAGTCATGGTAGCCATTGTGATAATAGGAGGTTGAACACCTACCCAAGTTTTGGGCCCTATTTGCTCTTTTTCGCAATATATACTCTAGATAATGACTTGAAAAGAACCTCAAAAAATTATACTAATTTATGCCAATGATTCCATAAGAAATTTCAGGCAATTTGCTTTTTAAACCTCATGCTAAGTAAGAAAAATTTCCTGAACAGTTATTTTTTTTATTCTAAACTAGCAGTAGAGCCCGGGGATGTAAGAGATAGATCAAGTATCGACCATCATAAAGACTGAAAAATAAAATTGACAAAGATTATTGTTTAAGGTTGACAGCAGACACGCATGTCTTAATATTTTTTTTTTTTTTTTTTTACGAATTGGTCAAACCCAAACTCAAACAAAAACATTGTTTTCAATCGTTATGAGTCTCTACCAATTGAATAGAATTTTATTATAAACAATTGTCTTGTAAATGGAATTTTTAAAGCATTCTGAATGTAAAAATAAAAAAAAAAAGTGTGCAAGACAATAAGAAAAACACTACCTGCCAAAAAAAAAAAAAAGTGAAGTTTTGTTGAAATCGGTTGAAAAATGTAGGAAATCCAATCCCATATATAAACGAACACACACACAAACAACCTGGGTTTTATAAGTATAACTCGATATGAGTTGTTCCCCTTTCAATCTCGCGATGCCTAATTGTGTTTTCAAATTGATTTCGTGCAAAAACAATTGTGTTTTTCCAATTCTTGGCGCTGTCAGAACCACTGCAAGGTAATTTTACGTAGTCCTGTGAAGTTTTGTTGAAATCGGTTGAAAAATGTAGGAAATCCAATCCAATATATAAACATACAGACACACAACCTGGGTTTTATAATAAGTATGATTTACATGCCTAATTTGAAAATAACAAAGAAATTTTTATAAAATCTACTGTTTTGGAGTTATTGACAATAAAAGTTATGACTCATTTGTGTCATTGTCGGTTACAGCATGGCAGCCATTATTGGCGTTGTTTGCATCAGTTCGTGTGCAATAATCGAGACAAGTGAATGTCTATTCTGCATCAAATATATGCAAACAATGCCAGTAATGGCTGCTGTGACGCAAATGAGTCCAAACTTTTATTATTGATAACTCATCAAAATTTCTTTGTTATTTTTTAATTAAGCATGTAAATTTACACAAATATAACTATTTAGAAAATTTTTATTAAATACTTAGTATGAAGCCTAAAAAGCAAATTACCTGAAATTTCTACTTATTTCAGTATTTTACAGCAGATCTTTTATACAATAAATTTTAACCATCCTCAAAAGTACTTCCTCTTGCAATACTCAATTGCGACCCCTAATTACTACACACAATTTATATTTGTTTATTTATGAGAGATTCTTGATGTCTATTGTTGAATAGTCAAATTGAACATGATCAATGAGAGGAATACTCCTATCTATACCCCATCCGTGGTATCTGATTGCAGTGATTGAATTCTTGTTAATTAGTTTGATATTATAGGAACTCTTTGATCGCGCGTAAAATAGAAATATAATCATGCGTAATTATAACCAATACAATTGGATTAAGTGTGAAACAGCTGAGGTGTTAAAATTTTGCAAAATTTGGACTGTTTGATCATCAAAATCAAGGTAAAATGTGTGAAAAAGGGATGTAATTATCAAAACAAATTGGGACCCATCTGATGATCACTGTTTGTTCTGTCTATCATGAAGAAGATGGTCCAGAAATTGGTAAAATATGGTGGAATTTCTAAAAAAAAAAAAAAAAAAAAAAAAGTGGGTGATATTGAGGGTACAAGAGCAAAATCTTGGGGTCCACCACCCATCGCCATCTCTTCAAAATGTTGCTCATCTATAAAAGAGATTGAAGAGACAAACAACAGATTGGCATTTTGTGCAATAAATTATCGGCAAAAGTTCTCGCATGGTGAATGATCAAAGGGCAAGAGACCCTGCACACATTGCAATTGATACAGATACAGAAGCTGCTCTTGAATTCACCCCCCACCCCCAACGCAGTAATATGAGTTGTATGACATGCTGAGCTGCTGAACATATAATGATACCTGGATCATCTGACAGCCTGTAGAATGTGTTCTTCATGGTCAGGCATACCTCCATCTTCCTCAATTCATCTCTGCAACAATAAACAGTAAATTTTGAATGACTCAGCTGCCTTCAGTCTAGAAATGCAATCTGATACAGCAGTGCAGCCTCATGTCCATTACCATTTGTACAGCTGTATGTAAAAAATCATATCTGATTGCTTATGATATGAATATCCTGCCATTGTTAAATGGAACACGTCTCAGCTAACTCGTTACTATACACATTAAATGTTAAATACAGACTAATCACAAATGTACATGAATGACAAATGTAATCTAGTCTACATGGCAACACAGTGCCATCTACCATAAACTTTCTTTAAACTTGGAAACAAAGGATTTGAAGACATACGTTTGTCCTTGTTTTGGTGTGAGAAACCTGCCCCCAAAGTTTGTAAAATTATTTTTGAACACCCTCTATACACAGGTAGAAGGTTGGATGGGTAAATTGTCATCTAAATTGTACAAAAATTAAAATAACGCTAACATCTCATTTTAACAGATATATTTATGAGAATTACACAAAAATATCTTACAGTAAATTTCTTCAATAAATTTAACATTGGCTTCAACCATGGCCCCAAGTTGACTTCAGAATCTCCTGCAACTGTTCTTGACAGTCTCGTTGTTTAAGTTGATGAATGACACCATAATCTGTGCTTTCAGTTCATCTTTCGTGTTACAAAGAGTTTTGTTGGTCTCTCACTCAACTGCACCCTGCACAGAATAATCAAGGGGATTGAAGTCTGGGGAGTTAGGTGGCCAGATGTAAGGGGTGATGTGGTCACAGAAATTGCCTGAAAGCCATGACAGAGTTCTCCTGCTTGTGTGGCATGATGTAGAGTCCTGTTGCTATTTGTTTTCCAGCAGCCACCCTATTGACCCTGGACAGCACTATCTCCTCAAGGCACTTGATGTAGGTCTCCATGTTGAGTCTGAGGACCTCACCAACAAATTCAGTTCTTTTCTTATCAGAAAAAAATCAGAGGGAGTTTTCCGAGCTGCCGTGCCTTCGTAATCATCATGAGACTCATCCAACTCTTTCTGAATCCTCCACAGATTGACATCCACTGTGAAATGTTCATGCTGGAGCTTGCACCATGAATGCCAAGGAGTACAGCATGCCATTTCTAAATTTCTGGCTAGCCAATAACTGAGTAAAAGGGATTGCAGTCTGGGGAGTTAAGTAACCAGATGTAAGGGGTGATGTGGTTGTAGAAATTAACAGCCATGACTGGGTTCTCCTGCTTGTGTGGCATGGTGCAGAGTCTTGTTTCCAGATATAGTGCCTTCCAGCAGTCACCCTCTTGAACCAGGGCAGAACTACCTCTCTGGTTATGGACGTGACTGATTTGGAGGGATCATTTTCAATCATAGTCTGGATCTCACCAACAAATTTGGTAGTTCTTTTCTTATCAGAACTCAGAGTTTTCCGAGCTGCCATACCTTTGTAATCACTATTAGATTCATCCAACTCTTTCTGAATCCACTACACTGTCCTCAGATTCACAGTTAAACACACCGAAATGTTTGTATTGGAGTTTCTGGTGCAAATGCCAAGCAGTATAGCATGTCATTTTCACATTTCTGGTTGAGTGAATTGCATCATGGGGCTCTTTTTTTTTCTCTCTCATAGACAGTGTCCAACTAACCCAACTATACTGTGCAGTCAACAAAATCAAAAACAAACAATACACATGCACAAAACTAAAAGTATAAAGTGTTGACAATTTACCTATCACACCCTGTACACACATAATAGCCAGCTACTTGTTTCTGAGCAGACCCATCTGCTAGATGGCTAGCCAATAACTGAATAAATTTCGGAATCAATAAGGGGAAAAAAAAAAAAATAAAAAGTCATTTTCATGTATTTGGTATGAAAAGTTTTCATCAAAATTCCAGTTTAAAAAAAAAAAAAAAAAAAAAAAAAAAAATGGTGGCAAATCTTGTACACATGTAATAAAAGTTGCAATACCAAAACATTCTATTTTGTACTTTTTTTTAAAGTTGAAATTTGAGATCAGATGATTTGGGAAACAATAATATCTGGTCAATAACTGATACGATAATGTAAAATGTTGCTACAGTTTTATTAATTAACAAAAAATATGACCATATATATGGAACAATAACACAAAGTAAATAATAGTTTAAAAATTGCGAACATGAATTTTAATCAAAGCACAGAAAGTTTCAGCACAATAAAATCAATTAGAAATATATGAAATAAAAAATATATATTTATATATTTGTCTTGAAAACAAATTGGAGATATATATATATATATATATATATATATATATATATATATATATATATATAGCTAAGCTTGGTATAGTCTGACACGAGGACAAAAGAGATGGAAGATTGTGGTGCTCCACTCTTGTCTTGAGAATCAGCATATGAAATGTTTGTTTGAACATTGACCACTGGCAAGGGGTGGAAAATATTCAACTATCTTGGTCACAAGGCAAGCATTACTAGTCTTATAGCAACCATAATGATTCCAATTGCCTGAAGCAGACATTTCTTGCGTTAGTTTTTTTGGCCCCCATTTAAAAAAAAAAAAAAAAAAAAAATAATATTAAAAGTAAAAATAAAAATTTCAATGAATTTAAGTAAAAAATAATGACATACATGTGTAAATACAACAGAAAAAAAGTTAATGTTAAGTGGCTAGCAACTGATCCAAAGATTTTATCCAAACAGCTATATACAAGTGTGTGTGTGTATATATATATATATATATATATATATATATATATATATATGAAATGAGAATGAATCAATTATAAATTCAAATGTTCACAACATTAATTTTAAAATAGTGCTCAATACAATAGCAGAGCAATATTTTTTATTATAGGATATTACATTCAAACATATGTAAAGCCACTACATAAATGCATTCATGTTTCGAGGCATATCATCGCATCTCATCAGATGGTAGATGCAGCGAAACATGAATGCATTTATGTAGTGGTTTTACATATGGTTGAATGTAATATCCTATAATATATATAACACATAATGCCCTACATTGAATACAACTCAGAGTTCCATGTTATTTTAACGCGCTAAGTTTCAACATAGGGCATTATGTATATTTTATAAGATATAAATAGCCCTATTATTTAACATCAAGCACTGTTTTTTTCTTACACTATTGCATTGTGTGTGTGTTATATATATATATATATATATATATATATATATATATATATATATATATATATATATATATATATTATAGATTGGGCATGTTTGGGTATCAATTTTCACTGAAACAAATTTGGTTAAAGGCCAACAAAAGTTTTTTTGGTTGAGGATTTTTTATTATTTTTTTTCTATATTTCAGAACATTTTCATGTTCCCATGTTTGTCACCTTAAATTTCCAAAAATGGACAGTCCTATGTTGCTTGCCTCCCACAACAAATGAGCTCCATCTACAGCACACCATGTGCTACACACCCTCACAGAGTCAGGAGAGTAATGGGAGAGAGAAAAAGGAACAAGTTACAAGTTGCCAACTAGGAATTATGAGTACTTTAAAAATTTGGGGGATAACAAAACACCCCATGTGACTAACTCAAGGTTAAATAAATCCTCAGGAAAAGACTTTCATTGGTCTTTAACCAAACTTGTGTGTATATATATATTATATATATATTATATATATATATAAAAAAGAGGGGAAAATTTATAAAATTTTATATAGAAAAATTAATGGCAATGGCAAAGTGGAAAATCTTTTTGTATGACATTTCATTCTTTAGGACTTCAAACTAAAGTGATGTTTCTGTTGATATAACTACACATGCACATGAAGGGGAGGGGACACTGAAATTTTAACATTTTAAATTTATTTTTTTTAATGGGTGTCTGAGCATATAGTCTAACCATTATTCTTTTATCATTATTATTAAGTATTCCACATTGTGATAAAAGCAAATAAAAAGAAACTAAACAAAATTAGATGAGATACCCAGACACATTTTTAAAAATTAAACTTAAATGTTTGAAATTTCAGTGTCCCCTCCCCTTCATGTATGTGTAGTTGCATCAATGAAAACATCACTTTAGTCCAATGAAGTCCTAAAGGATGAAATGCATTACAAAAATAAAATTTTTCCACTTTGTCATTAATTTTCCTGAGATTATATATGTGTGTGTGTGTGTGTGTGTGTGTGTGTGTACTTTGCATAATTGCACATAAGTCATTCTTGTGTAAAAGGTCACACCCAAAATTTTTAATTTAATATCAGTACATTTCTTTTGTCAATTTACATCTGAGATCACATTTTTTTTTTGGTCAAATCAAAAAATTTGCTTTAAAGTCCATGTGATAAAATGAGCCACCGTATTGAAAACAAGTAAGTTTTGTTTCTATTCTAGCTGTATAGATACCAATTTTAAAAAAATGTTGGTCACAACTTGTGTCCTTTAAAGCAAAAGAACAAGTTTATGAGATGCTAAAAGCACATAAAATGCCAAGACATAACAGATACATCTGATTCTTGGTAAAGAATCTCCCAAATAAAACATTTTTCATTGTACTTCAGAAAGATATATTTTAAGTGTGTGTGAACTTTGACATTACACACAGGACTAAACCTATTTTAAGATACTTTTTATAGAAGAATTGCATCTGAAACAACAGAATCAAACTTTTAAGTCAATTCTACAATGACATTCAAAGGATCGTCAGAATTAAATATTTTTCTTCATCAATGCAATCCTATTAAATTTCAAATTTATAGGATTAAAGAAATATACTTTTAAGAATCTTTAAGGACAATTAGAAAAGAAGTTGATGATGCTCAACTCTAACAACAGGTTGTATTCTGAAGCAGTTGTTCAATGTGGCTGCTTTTCTCAAAAAAAAAAAAAAAAAAAAATCTCAATTTTCAAAGTCCTAGCAAGCAAAAATTTGAAACATAAGAGCCCTATTCTGTCAGCAAGGCTTGCCTTAATTCCTGACCACCAATAATTCCTTTCTTCCTCATTTTCAATGTATTTCTATTTATGAATTATTTCCAGAGTATATTGCCTGTCTTCTATTGCCAGAATTTGTCTCGTTCCTCAAGAAGTAATCTTTAAATTGTATGAAACTTTTGACAAAATAAATAAACCCTACCCATAATATCATGGCTTACATAAGCCTCTAGTGATTAATGCCTTTTTACATAATGAAATTAATTCTCACCCCATTTCTTTTTTTCTCACATTTTTATATACTATTTTCCAAGCTACAGAAATACAGATCCAGATTGTTTAGACTGCTTCAAAATGCAAACTGACTAGTCAACTGACCAAAATACTAAAAACTGATTGGCTCATAAATGATAAGACATTTGCTTAATCTGGCATGAGGAAAAGGAAGACAGGAAGTGATTTTTTGAAGCATCCCTCTATGAAAAGAGAGTTTACTCTTAAAATCAGCATTAGAAATCCTGGCTTTTCTCTGGTCTGGAACACCAGCCACTGGCTCTGGTAAAGGAAAATGCATCTTCCTCAGTTACTAGGCAGAATACAAGTTCTTTATATTTTTTTTTTTTTATTGTTTGTTTGGTTGAGAGGAAAGAAAAACTGAATGTTGTAACTCACTTTATTTTATTCAGTATTAATGGCGGTAGCTAACTTGTAACGTTGGTTAGGAAAAGGCACTTTTGGGCTTTCATCTTTTACTTTCAGAGAATTGCTTTTATTATACAGACAGAAAAATAGAGATTCTTTTACAAGTGTCTATTTCCAGATATATTAACTGTAAATAGGCATTTTTTTTTTTTTTTTTTTTTTACAAAATATCATATTTTTGTGACTTTTTTTTTTTTTAGGATTTCATGAAGAGCACAAGTGTCAGGAGAAACTGAAAGTCTTGCCTAAACGAATTCAACCAGCTGTCACCCCCTCCCATTAATAATACCCATAAAGCTGACAGTAATTTTATCAATGAGCTTGTTAAACAAGTCATGTGTCTTTGTTGTTGATTGGGGGGCGGGGGGGGGAAATCAACATGAATCAGTTGTTAGATTACAAACCTAAAAAGTGATGCTTGCTAACTTTGAATTTTTTCCAGAACCAGGAGGTTACTAGCAGAAAGCAGTTGCTACCATAAAATATTCAAAAATGCTCAATGGTGGGATATGAAAAAAAAAAAAAAAAAAAAAAAAAAAAAAAATAAATAGCAACTGTTAGCCTGCTGGAAACAGGGTAAATTTTTTAGACTTCATTTTGTGTAAAAAAAAAAAAAAAAAAAAATATATTAGTATCTTCGATGTTGGGAAATACAGTGTGTGAGTGTGTGCAAGAGAGAGAGAAGTTGAATTTTAACCCAGTCATCATGAATCAATATGATGATCTGGTACAGTAAACCTACATTGGTCATGCAGTGTGAAGTATGAATTCTTTTTGATCAGCAATTATATGCTTTGAACAAGACTGTCCTTTTGTTAGCTCATTTGTAGCCACAGACATGATAGCTTCCACTTTGAGCCAACTGGAACTGAAGCAGAAAATGGGGTTGGGAAGAAGAGAATTTGTTTTTTTTTTTATATTAGAAAAATGAATTGGTTTGTCCCCGTAATTCTAACTCTATCCTTTTCATTTTCATTTCATAATATTTTGTTTGCATCAAGATACGTTTCTTGTCAGCCAGAAGGACTTCATACTGAAGTTGTAAAAGATCTGCCTGTGTGATGCCCCCAGAGGTAGTACCTCGATTTGAAGGTTTGACATGAGACACACCTGGCCCAACTGAATTGTCCTGATTAAGATGAGTTAGCGATGGTCCCCCAGTAACAAGAGGATGGGACCGAACAACAAATGAGTTTGATGAAAGGGAAGCCAAAGTGTCAGGTATAGAATTGTTCAGGACAAGTGATGAAGAAACTGCGTTGCCATTTGATTTTTCAGATGGACCATGAGTGTTATATGACCGTTGTGATGTCAGAGATGATGGGACACGAATATTGTTTGAAGACATAGAAACATTTGACAAAGAGTGTAACTTGGATGAAGAAACTTGTGGTGCTACCTGGAGACGTGAAGACCAATGCTGTGTCTGTGGAGTGGTGTAAACTGAAGAATTGTCTTCAGGTGTGGATACCAGATTTGTATTGAATTTGTGTGAGGAGAAACCATAGCTGCCAACAGCATTTCTAGAAGTAGAAGAAGTGTCACAGCCTATTGAGGGTGTTACTAATTCCAGTGGGGTTCTGTCCGCTAAATCGCCTTCTGCTGGTTCATTCTGTGCAGTAGATATTATTAAATCATCATTCTTTAGGACAGGGTCTGGAATCTCTTCCTTTATAACTGAAAAAATTAAAACAAAAAATTACAACAGAATAACCACAACAAATATTGGTCAAAATAAATAAATAATAATAATTTTTTATGCAAAATTTTTTTTTTTTTTTTGTCAGTGGAATGTGTCATGATGCCATTTCTAACCGTAGGTCTCTGGGCAGAACACAGAAAGAAATGTGTACACGCCAGAGATAAAAACAATAATAATAATGGCCAGTGGTTCATCTCTGAGCACACTCATCTTCTAGGCTAGTTAGCCAATCCCTGTTGCAGATGCCTGCTCAGGTACATTTATGTTTGGTCTACAGCCACAGAACCTACCTGTGACTTATACTGCAACTATGCTAAGCAGAACTTCATTACAGTTTCTTCGAGAGAGAGCACATCATTTGGAATGATCAACAGTTTGACCACCACCAACACACTTAAACCCACAGTCATGATGACTGATTTACACTCATGTTAGCACAACCATTGACGACTCCAAAATAGTTCCACCTACCCAATTTCACTCACAAGGCTTAGGTCAACTCGTGGTATGATTTGAGGGCATTTCCCAATGGTAACACATGCTTGGATTGCCCTAAAAGAAGTGACCTCTCTGACAACTGACTGTAGTGAGATTTGAACTCCAGTCTCATTGTCAGAAAGTGAATGTTCTAACCACTCAGCCTTGCACTCATATGCATAATAGTGTTTTGCAGTTTTTTTATACCACATTCCTTTATGATTTAGGCGATCATGGCTCTCCACAGCTTCCTTCATTATGAGTTGCCATGACTTTTTGGGTAAGATATTGGAGTGGTTTTCCATTGTCTTCTCCAGTTTTGAATTTTGAGTAGTCCTTCACCTAGGCTACCTACTACTCAAAACTAGAGAACCCGGTCTACCCTGCTATTTATGTCACAGCTAGAAATAGATTCATCCGTTTTCTACGAGCATTAGTGCAAAATGAATACAACAGAAAAAACCTAAACACAGCTTGCTTATTCTACTTCCTGCATTGATAACCATCATGATAACTTCACATCTTTTAGATTTTAGTGTTTGTAAAGAAAAAAAATTTTAAAATCCATATTAAAATCAAGATTTAATGAAATGAATGGATTCAAATTATAGCAAACACATTATTAAAACTTTGTTAATTTCAGCAAAATAAAAAATCTTTTTATTAAAAATTATTAATAAGATACAATATCCCTGCCAAGTGGATAACAACTTAAAGTAAAATTTAATTAACTTAAAGATAAAGATTACACTGCATTAAAAACATATCAAATTATTAATCTGCAACATTTCAGCTTCTAATTGTATAGTTATTAAAAATTATATACACTTCAAGTAACACACTTTAGAACTGAACCAAGCATTTTTCAGATTACATGCATTTTGTGTCTACTATTGTCCTCACATTTTTTTTTAATTTTATTTTTTCTGTTTAACAGCGTATCAACTCCTTATGGGTCATTTAAAGCTGAAATTTAATTTTCTTGGGAGCTTAGAAGTAATAAAAATATATACGTTATTCTGTTTTCACAATTGAAAACTTGGTAGATGATACTCAGATTTTGTGTATATACCTGTTTATGTGGATGTGATTACTAGAGTCAGTTATATGTGTGTGTTTTGTGTTGTAGATTTGTCAAAGTTATATTTTGGAATACCATTTAAGAAATTGTAGGATATTATATCGCTTAATGTTTGGTAGAATTTTAAACAGATTTAGGTGAAGTCATTATAATTTATTAGTATGTGTGTATTGTTGATCATTTTTTTTTTAATATAAAAACATATTGCTGGTATTTTTATATTATGATAGTGTTTATTTTGGGGAGGGAGGGGCACTATTAATTCATATCTAAGACCTTTTACAGGTGCTACCACCCCAGGTCAGGGTAGACCTGGGAACAACAGCAATTAAGTGGTTCCACGCTCCTCAAAATCTCCAATCTCCCAATCAGAGGCCTTGCATGTCCTCACATGGGACTTAAATAAAAAGGACAACATATCAAGTAAGAGAGTCCATGCAATCCACATGTAAACACGAGTAGCAGCCAGATGTAACAGTTCGAGTTGAAGCTATTAAGAAATCTTGTGTTTTGTCTAATCACTGTCATATGAAAATTTCTTCATTAGAAAAACTGGACTAAAAACAAATTTTGTAAACCACCACAACTATTTCTGGAAAATGAAAATATGGGATTTAAAATTTATCTGCTTTCTTTACCTTTTTTTCATTGTAGATGAGTTCAATAGTTTTACAAAGCCAAATTTTCATATCCCCAACCTTCTACCAATTATTTACTGGTTACAGGAAAAAAGAATCTTAAAATCATAACCCTCATCCTAAAAAGGATATCACCAAATATGTCATGCTACATAAATTCTTTTAGGTTTTTCTTAAAAAAAAAAAAATTTTAAAGAATTTACGTGGTAGGACATATCTGGCAATAATAGATTTAAAAAAAATGTATGTATTCATATTTTTAAATAAAATAACACACACACACACGAAAATATCAGTGCAGAAATGGGGTTGGCACACCAAGTTCAAATCCCAGCTGAAGCAGTTTCACTTACTCTTGCACAAACACCCTTAGCAAAGGTATGATGAATCCATCTCTGCTCCCTCAAGCTATAGGTTAATAAAAGGAGGGCAGACTGAGCTCTCTAGTCTTGATTAACAATCAATCTGAGAGAAGAACAACTCTGAATTCAAATCTGGTTGTGGGTGTGGTTAGCAACACCACCCCATAAAAAAAAACTACTTGTTACGGAAACCACTGCTACATTGCTTAGAATGGCGAGGTTCTAAAGACCTATGCTCCATCGGGGCATCTAGAAGATGAGTAAAAGAACACTGAACTCCTAACTTTAAATCAATTCCTCTTTCCCTAAATTACGATAGTCTCTAATTAAACATTTTCTTGCTTAAGGTGGGGAGAGGATGTTCAATTAGCAAAAAAATTTAGCGGGTGGGTGATTTTCGATTGTCTACTACTTCGGAGGAGGCGGGGGCAGTTAAAATGATAAACAAAAAAAAAAAAAATATTAAAAAACAGTTCTAGTTTCAAAATGACGTTTTTTTCGCAAATGCGACAGTTTTTTACTTTTTCTTTTTTACAGAGTAGAGGTGTTTTAGTTAAATTCGTCCCGAGAAGGTTTTTCGCACTGGTTGTTAAAAAAAAAAAAAAAACCCTGTGACAAATCTACAGATTTTTCACTAGTTTCCCATGAATTCCTCAGATTGGAACAAAATGTTGAAATATTTTTATTCGGAGTTTGTCCCATTTTTAAGTCATTGGAAATATGGAGAAAAAATTCCTTAATTTGATAGAAACTCTTTTATTCCTTCTTTAATAATAACGTAAAAATTAATTTTTAAATACGCATCTAACACAGAGATAATGTTTCGTTTTTTACTTTTGTTTAATAAAAAAGAACTTTTCAATAGTAATTCTAATTTAAATTAGTAATTTATATATTTAATAAACTATTTTATTTTTTAAATGTAAAAAAAAAAAAAATGAATCACTTTCACAAAAAAAAAAAACAATAATACTCGAATTCAGATTCATACACAAAAAAAAGAATCTAATTCTAATTTTTTAGTTTTTTATAAGTTTAAAAAATTTAAAGTCGCAAATGTTTTCACAATTTTACTAGATTTTTAAAAAAAATTATTCAATATCTCTTACTGTGAAATATTTACGAGAAAATTCCGCTTTAAGTGGTCGACTTGTTTAATTTGTCTGACAATAGGGTGGTTAAAAAAAGAGAAAAAGTATTTTTACTTGCTTCAAGTCCTACTACTTGTCGATTTTACTACTATTGCTTCTACACAGCAACCAACCATTTGAAAATAGATAAAAATAATAAACACTATCGAAAAAAACTGCTTAAATTTTTATAAAATTTATTACAAATTCATTTGATTTAAGGAAGCTTTGTTTTTTTTTCCCCTTTTTAAAAAAACATCACACTCAGCTGATGAAGAAAAAAAAACTAAAAGGATTCCCCAATTCCTTACTCGTCAGTAAATTAAGATTAAGAATAAGATCTTTAAAAAATATGAACAGAACTAGATGATGATGATAATGATAATAATAAATAACTGGAATATAAAAGATTACGAGAGTCCAGGGGTCATTTACAAAAGATTTTTTTTTTTTTTAATATATTAAAAAACAAAACTTCAAGTTATTTTTTCATGCATGACTGTTTTTTAGTTTATTTCCATTTTTCGTGTAAAAAGTGGATTTTTTAAAAAAAAAAATTACAATCGTTAAAAACCATATGGGACGATAAAAAGAAAGATAAAAGGAAAAATAAACAAAAACAAACTACATTCCATCCACGAGTAATTGAACCTAACCACCTTTGGTAATCTCCCACCCCCCACAAAAAAACACATACTTACCAATGGTAAGGTGATTGTCTACGTCAGCCCCGTTGCTATCGTTATTAACGTGAAGACTACTGTTTATAGAAGGTTTATCGTCAGTACGATGGTTAGAACCAACCTGCACTGAACCATTTTCTGAGCTGATGGCAACACTGTGGTTATCGTCGACCATACTACTCGTTGAAGAAGAGGCTGCCACTGTGGCCAAAGTTTCAACAGTATCAACCAGGGGTTTCTCCACCATCCTGACTCTGGAGTTCGACCCTGAATTCGAAGAAGGTACTTGGTCTTCCAAACTGTCCAAACTGAGATTCCTTTCGGCGATAATACGGCGGGCCTTCCTTTGCATGTTCCTCCATTTCTCTTTAACTTCACTTACTCGCCGCCTGTTTACACCGACTGCGTTGATGGACTCAGTAATCCGTTCCCAGATTCTTTGCTTCTTTTGATTGGTAATCGAATTGGTCAATCTCGAATTTAAGATCAGCATGTGCTTCTTGTATTCCTCAGTTAGGATGGCAACTTCCCTTTCCGAGAAATTCCTCTTTTTTGATCTCTTTTTCAACAAAAACCTGTAGTCAGTCATGTTCGAATTACATTGAGTCGCCAGTCGAAGTGCATGCTGGGACAACGGCGGGTAAGCCCGTCTTTATTACCGCGCGTTTAATTTTACCACTGTTTTCCCAAAACGGCACCGGACGCTTAACTACGAATCACTTCTTCTTGATTTCACTTCTCTACTCTATGTAAACTTGCGCTGTTGGTGCTTATAGAAAGCGTAAACACTTGCTGGAAAACCGACTTTCTGTGTTACCGTTTTAATGTGTAATTAACCATTGTTAATGGGGCAAACATTATGATTTCTACCGTGTTTGGCAGTGACATGTTCAGCTAGGATTATCCCCCTTTAATTACTATAGAAACACATCAGGAAAAGTATTTTAAGATGATTGTCAGGAGTTTCCTTTTTACTGGATAAAAAGCAAAAACGATTTCTAAGGAATGTAGACAATATATAAAATAAAATATCTGAAAGAAAAAAAACAACAAAATTAAAATGTTTCTTTTAATTTGTTTCTATTAATATGTATCTCTCTCTCTCTATCTCTCTCTATCTCTCTCTCTCTCTCTCTCTCTCTCTATCTCTCTCTCTCTCTCTCTCTCTCTCTCGTTCTTTCTATGTTTTAAAAATTAAAATAGGATAAGATTTAAAATTTTGACAATTGGAAACATTCATAAAAATAGATTTGTTTAGAAGGCTTCCTCAGATGTAAAAACAAAAGAATGAAATATGTGTATTTTAATTTGTGTGTATGTGTGTGTGTGTATGTATGTATATATATATATATATATATGTGTAATAATACCAAATTCGCTTTCTCTCTCTCTCTCTCTCTCTCTCTCTCTCTATATATATATATATATATATATATATATATATATATATATATATACACATGCACACATATATGTGTGTGCATGTAAAATAGATTAGTTAATAAAACAAGGAGAAACGAAAGGGTATCAATATAATCAGTATGAAAAACATTAAATATTAATTATTAACCATATGACAGAAATGAAGAATGGAGAGAATGGTTTTAAGTTCGGAATATTCAGACACACCTGTGTCCTTCATCAACAGACCAAGGAATAAACAAAAAAATGGGAATTACTCACCAACAGATGTTTTTGTAGAGGGGGGGGTATATTCCAGTGGAAGTTGTATTGTTAGCAAAAATATGATCTGTGTCTGATTCCTCAGTATGTGAAACTTTATATGAAAATAAACTTAAATTTAAAATTTTGATCAGTGTAAAAAGCATTAGGCAGGTTTATCATTACTAGTGAGGGAAGTGAAATTGTAAACAAAGATGAAGAGAGTTATAGTTTGGGGACACAAATAAAAATAATATTTTACTTTTGAGTAGAATAGATATGAATAGATTTGAATTTATAGAATTTTTGAGATATAGATATATGGATAGATAGTTTTTCTAATGGTCTTATAGTTTTACTTTTTGTGGGACAGCTAAGAGAGTAGAGAAAACTGTATCTAAAGATAATTGTCCCAAACACTTTTAAGCAATATATTAGCCATTTTCAAAGGATTCATTGTTAATACATTTTCAATGTTTGTGTCCAAAGATGTATGGTGTAGAAGTAGTAGTTAAATAAGGTAAACTTTAGGCTTGTCTAGATAGATAGATAGATAGATAGATAGATAGATATGAACAGACTGAGATAGATAGATAGATAGATAGATAGATAGATAGATAGAACAGATGAACAGACTGAGATAGATAGATAGATAGATAGAACAGATAGATAGATAGATAGATAGATGAACAGAGATGAGATAGATAGATAGATAGATAGATAGATAGATAGATAGATAGATAGATAGATATGAACAGACTGAGATAGATAGATAGATAGATAGATAGATAGATATGAACAGACTGAGATAGATAGATAGATAGATAGATAGATAGATAGATAGATAGATACTAGCTATCTAATTTAGGTACTACCAAAAATGGATACTTTTTTTCCAAAATAAAAGAAAAAACATTACTCCTGTTTTTAAAAGTTTACCAAAAATCATGGAATTATCTGATTTAAATGAAATTTTCAGAATTTATTCATTAATGAATTAATACTGAATAGGTTATTTTATTAGAAAACCTTGTAAAAATATTTGGTGATGGTCCCTTAGCTTCCCCATTTTGATACATTGTGAATACTTTCAAAATTGGAGGGGGGTGGGGATAATGACAAATATTTTTTTATAATTCTAAAATGAAAATTCCTTGAAGATATTTTTTCAGCCAAAAAAAATTGCAATATAAAATCAGAAAATCTTGAAAATTTGTTCTGAAATCTCACAAAAATAATTCAATAAAACTCAAGAAATAATTTTTGTTGGGAGTTGGAGATTGCATACATTAATTTATTTCAAATTTAACAGGAAAAATTCTACAATGAAAAATTTACTTGTAGTTTTTCAATGCAATTTTGAAATTCTTCCTATTGCTGATGGCAAAAGAGATTTTTTTTATTAAATAATGACATATTTAAAGAATCAGAAAATGTAAAGTTTGATGCCATTTTTGCATCAGAAATATTTTAAATAGAATTTTATTTTATTTATTATTTTCATAAATGTTAAATTTTTTGTATGGGTGTTTATATAGAAAAAAATTCTGTTTCACCTCTGTCTCAGGGAATTGATGTCTTATTCAGTATTGGATTTTATCAGTTCACCTCTTTTTTTAGCATTTCTTTTAGTGTAATGTATTTCAAAATCAGAATAATTATAAAGAACTCATTGAGTGCAGTTAAATATTTTGTGACGTCAAACAGGGAAGAAAATAATAAAAAATAAAAGCCATGAATTAAACTTAGAAGTATCATTTAAATAGTTTTTAATTAATTTATTTGCTATACTTTTAATGTAGTCTAAAAATAAAATTATTAATTCTATTAAGTTTCATAAAAGCGTCAGGATAAAAAAATTATATTCTTAAACTACTGGTCATATAAGATTAAAGATAATTTATTTTTAAACATAAACAATAGCAATTTCTTGAATATTGCACTACTGGTGTTCCATATTTCTTTAATTTTTTTTTCACAGATGACAGTAGAAAACAAGTGTTGTTAACAGATATCATCACAAGCTACCATACATGAAGAATTATTATTTTCATGATGCTTTAAGCAAAATTTAAGCATTACTTTTACAAAATCCAGTTAATCCTTAAATTTACTAATTTTATTTGAAACAAATCTCAAAGACAAATACTGGATTTTTGAGAAATTTTTAAATTTGTTTCCATTTTTTGGCAATGGTTCAATAAGGGATGAGTGAACCTGAGAATGGTTTAAAATGTTTAAAAACCTTACATATGGAAATTAATTTTTACTTTCATACAAATTACTTTTAGGCTATTATTTTTCAAATAAAACCAAAATTCTACTAAAAAGCAAGCATTTAAATTATTTTAAAAGCATTTTTTGTATTGTTTTAGCTCAAATTTTGGCAGTACCTATAATAGATAGATAGATACATACATATATACATACATACATACATACATATGTAGGAAAATTGTTATTATTATAAATAAAAATAAAATATAAAATAATAATAATAATAATAATGAAAATTATAAATAAAATTTTAAAAAAATTTAAACCTTGTTTAAGATAAATTAAATAAATAAAAAAAAATAATAAAATTACTACCAGCATGCGACAGGGACTGTTCCTGCCGGAAGTACAAACTTCCTGCCAAAAGATGTGAGATTCAATCTCTTTGCCCAAGAACTGTCGGGATAACAACACATGTGTAACTTCCCTCTGTAATAGGACTTGTGATATTATGGAGTGACTTACTCTCTTTTATAACATGAACATCATCACAATTGTAATGTAAAATACACACACAAATACATAAATAAAATTGTATGAAATTACCATACAATTTACCATGTTTTTTTATAGTTATTGTATGCAGTTGTTTGTTCTGTTTTCCTTGTGAACACAAAGCCCAAATTTATGACTCCTATGGTGTGAGTGAATACCTCACCACAAATAAGGGTGACCACTGATGTGTACAAGAAAAACAAACGAATATATCACAAAATTATGCATAATGGCTCTCAATTCAGTAAACAAGTATAACCATGGCTGACAAGTTTTCAGCTGCCATGAGCACAACAATGGCTCTTGAAGTCAGCATGTGACTTGCAATGCTTATTACAGATGTGGCAAACTCAGTTGTTTTGTACAAGGCCTGGCCAATTTTGTAAAGTCTGTTCAGCTTGCTCATGGGTTTTCATGTGATGGGTGAGACCAGAACAGCTCCTGCATGCTTTCTGATATACACAGCATGTTATTTTAAGACATTTTATGTTTATACATTCTTTTTATAGATACAAATATTTAAGTAAATGCTCTGTTTATAATAAACAGTATTTGTAAGTAAATATTTGTATCTATAAAATTTTTTATTTTTGTATCTATATATTTGTATCTGCCGGAGGACAAATATTTTCTGTGAAAATTTCTCGGACATTCAAGGCAGTAAATGTTGTTTAACACTGTTTATTATAAACAGAGCATTTACTTAAATATTTGTATCTATAAAAAGAATGTATAAACATAAAATGTCTTAAAATAATTGTCGGACTTTGTCCATTTCATAATGTGTGACAGCATGTTATGTTATTTCCAGCATAGTACTAATCGTAATTTGTGAAAGATCTACTAAAATATGTTTGTTCTTGCGGCTAACAAAGCCTACATTAAAGAGACACACCCTGCTGCATTCATCACATGTAAATTGGTGGTTTGCTGAATTAATGATTTCCCTTTTCCCAGTTGCACACTTGATATTTGCCCAACTCATTGGAAGATCTTAATGCCTTCATAGATTGCACAAATATGTATGTATGTATATGCATAAATACTGAACTTAAGTTAGTCTGCTACAGACAAGTATTATTAGTTTGTTTTTTTTTTTTTGTGGGAGGGGGAGTAGAGTGCTCCCTTATTTTAAAATTTCCTCCCAGTATTGAAGTAATGCAATATTTTCATTTCATTCATTTTTAAGGTAGACTCTTTGAACCAATTAAGATTACTTTTGCTGTTTCAGTAGGTCACTCATGACATCCATCTGGAACAGATTCACTATTTTAAAATAAAACATGCATGAATAAATTTCAATAGTTGATGTTTTAACAAGATTAACTGATTGTGTGTGCATATGTGGTGGGGTGTTCACTCACTTGTGCTTGTCTTTTTAATGTTAAGAAAACTTTGTACTTTGATCTGTGCCTTTGTCCATGCTTCCTGAGCCAAGCAAAATTTTGACTAAAAAATAAATAAAATAAAAAAAACATATCAACAAGATTTTAATTAGAAACTCAAGATAGAATAGGTTTTATTATTTTTCAGTTATTATTTAGAAACAACAAAAAAGTAGTAAATTTTGCTTTTTCTATGGTTTAAATTTGGCTGATTTTTTATACACTCAGGTATTTTTTAATAGAAGTGGTACAGATATTTATGTTTTGATTTTTACATATTTTTTAGGAATTTTTCTGGCCTTCACACCCATCTTAATTTTCTTACTTCCAACCCTTTTCTCCCCACACAGCAGGAAAGAGTATTCATAGTCAGCTAAAGATTTTTTTTACTTGCATACTTTTATGATTGCATAAAAAATGGAATTGAATTCAAAATAAAAAATATTCTTCCATTTTTTTATTCTTTCCAAAATTACCATGTTTCATTCTTTGACTTAACATTTAAAAAAAAGTATCTTAATTTTTTGTCCACCAATGTTTTTCCATCTCCTGTTTTTATTAAAACAACACTGTTTATTGCATGTTGAAAAAAATACCACCCCACCTACATTTTTAAGAATCCCTCGCTTTGAATTAGACCCCAAAGACTAAGAGCAAGAATTTAACTCAAATGTTATTTTCTTTGATTTTAAATTTTGACTCTTGTTCAGATTGGAACTTTTTTTTTCCTGCATCTCACGGCTCTAGCAAAAAAAGTACAGTTTTTTGGAGTACTAGTTGTACTGTCTTCTTTTCAATCACAATGCATGACCACTTGACTCATCAGCCTCTGCTGCCCATCTGATTTCTCTTGCTTGTGCTCTTTTTATAGAGTGGCTGAGGCTTGAAAATTTACATAAGCCAAGAATTCATCTCACAAAATCTCTGATCTCTGAGACACTTTGTTCTTAAATTGTAGCATTTGGATTGAACATATTTTTTTTTATTTATTTTCATGGTGAGACACATATGAGCCCATTTTCTTCCAGGAGGTAAGCTGTTTTCCCTTTTACACTCCTCCCTGGCCTCAAGATCACATAAGTGGCAGGGAGATGGTGATTTCCTTTAACAAGTGCTTCTTTGTTTGTGTTCACAGGTTCTCTCTCATTCTTGACATCATCATTGTCTTTCGACTTTATTTCTTCTTGTTCTGCAGGAAAATCTGACTCTGTACTGACAAGAAGCAGCATACCTGAATTGCTCTTAGACAGCATACCATTACCATTGTCTTCTAAGGAAATAGATGTTTGACATGGGCAAGGATCTTTGATGTAGCATGGTATTCCATTGACAAGGACCAATTGAGAGCTATAGATCCCTGTCACTCTTGCTTTTTTAAATTGCATTGTCAATCAACCATGTTGGACCTTTATCCAAACTGCATCTCCTACTATGTAGATTTCAGGATCTATATGTTCAAATGGTGGTACAGCATCAACACTCTTTATGTAGGTCTGGTAGTTGTTTATAGAGTTAGCTGGTTCTGTTGTAGCTGTTGCTTCATCTTTTGGCATCACATTATACCAGTGGATCTCAACCTTTTTTTTACCCATGGACCCCTTTCCCCTTCTTTTTATCTTGGTGGACCCCTTCATAGCTATTGGACATAAGAACAATTTTCTATTCTTCACTAATATAAATTTTAAGGTTTTAATTATCAAAGAAATAGTATACGATTAAGCTTTATTTTTAAATGAAAACTAATTTAATACAAATAAAATATTCTACTATAATTATAATAATAATTATTATTACTATTTTTAATTAACACAACAATTGAGTTTTGCCTGTGGACCCCCGGAAATATTACATGGACCACTAGGGTCCATGTAGACCCCGGTTGAGAACCACTGCATTATACCAATATAATTTCTCCATGATGCAACATTGTGTTCTAGCATCAGTTCACTTGATGGTACAATGGCATCTCTCTATGATACTATTCCCTGATGGCACATAGGCACACTGGAATCTCAGTCGTATGCCTCACTCCTCTGCAAACCTTGTAAACATCTTTCCACAGAACACCACACCATTGTCGATGAGCAGCTTGGCAGGTGGTCCTCTAATGACTCCATCTGCCAGATGATGCCAGCAGAGTCTTGACATGGTAACAGTCGCCAGATGGAAAACCACAGGGTCAGATAATGTAGGCCTCCTGAAAGGATTATATCCAATCCCGCCTTGCTCCAATTGTCATGCACATCCAGCTTTCCAAATTTCCAATGAACTAGTGCTGGGACTATGGACTGGCATACCTTGCAGTTCCTGACCACCGCCCGAACTGCATCTCTCAAGACTTCAGGGCTGACCTGTTTTATAAGATATAATGTGTGCTTCATGCCTGGTTGCCCACTATATTGATTGATGGTTTGTATACAAGCAGATTCTTGTTCTTCTATGGACGTAGTGCACACTGGCTCCATTTCTTTCCTCAGTGCATCTAGCCATCATTGAAGCACTCTGGTGAGTTGATCGGCTTGGTTTGCATGAGATCTGACAAAACCTACATCAATTGTTTGCCCATATTCCACAGGCAGTCCCCTGAGTGTGCCAAACTGATATTTTATTAACAATTATGATGCCGCCTTTGTGTGCACTCTCGTTTTTTACAGACAACATATTGGAAACTGAGTAATGTACACATGCCAAGTCTGTCTTCAGATGAACCAAAGTCACCATCCACTGCAAAGCCAGGTTGATGCCTTTCAACATTGCATTGAGCTCTGTCAAGTTAATGTGCTTATTTTCTTGTATTGGGTGCAGCTAACATGTATCCTCGACCAATGATCCACTGCTTTCTACAATGACATCAGTAGCCAAGGAGCTTGCATCAACTCACATGGTGACTTTGTGGCCATTCCCATACCAATCGTCATGAGCCGAATCCTTCTGTGCCACTCTGTTCATATTGTTCATCAGCATTCAAACCAGGAGCAGGTCCCGCACATCATCATTCCAGCCAGTCATTACTGAGTTTACTCATCGTTTCATGAATGTGGTTGCAACATGTAGCCAACCACACACTGGCAGATGTCTGGTTAATTTCCCACACAAGGAAAAGATACTCTGATGAGTGAGTACATTAGGCATCATTTAGAGCTCACTCTTGTGTTTCATTTGACGTTTACTCTCCCAGACATAAAAACCCAGCATGTGGGTGTCATTCTTTAGCTGCTCCAGATTCTTGCTCGTCAATCTGAATTGTTCCAGGTGTGCACTTATGAAGGCCACAGGGCACACATTCTCATTGATGAGTATGTCATCGATGTATGAGGATGTGGCCTTTTTGATAGTTTCGTCTTGTGCAACCACAGTGTTGACAACTGACCACATGATCAGCAGTGCAACATTCAACCCAAACCACAAACAGGTAAGGCAATACCTTTTCCTTTTGATTTTTATTGTTTGAAAGGGCCACAGAGAATTGTCCACATGAATTTGCAAATAGGCCCAGTGCAGATCCAGCATGGTGATGTTTGACCCTTCTTGTTGCTACGTATTAGCTGTCTATGTGTCAACATATTGATTGAGTTCCTGATAATCTATAATGGGGTGAACCATCTGCTTGTTTTCTTGCAGCAGAGCGATTAGTGTAATTAGGCTCTTAGGGGTCCAAGCTCTTCTTCAGAGTACAAAAGTAACCAACCATTATCTATCCAGGTTTGCAGCTCGTGAGCATACTCCTCCCTGAGCTGTTATGGTGCAGGATATTTCGGTATCTGGTTCTTCAGCATGGGTGGCATCTGGTCACCAGATCACTTCAATAATACAACCCAGATTTTCTTGACATTGATTTTGGCAGAACAATTTCATATTCCATTGTTGATATTGTAGTGTTTATGAAGAGAAAAGCTATAAAAATCTATGTAAATTAAGATTTGTTAAAATGAAAATATTAAACAGATCCAAATTATAGCAAACACATTATTCAAACATATTCTATTAATTAATCAGTTTTAAAAAAAAAAAACCTTTTTATTGCAAATTATTAAGATATAATAAAATAAAATTTAACTAAACAATAATTTACAGAGACAGACAAAAATTACACATTGCATATATCAAATTATTAATCTGCAAAGTTTCAGTTTCAAAACATTGTATAGCTCAGTGGTTCTCAACCTTTTTTTTATACATGGACCACTTTTCCCTTCTTTTTTTCATGGTGGACCCCTTTACTCTTCTTTTTTTTTTGGTAGACCACTTAATAGCTATTTGACTGTGGCGAATAAAGAAAAGAGCAACCAGTGAGTAAATTCAAGCTCTCCCAGCTGGTATTTCAACCTCAAGTCATTCCTTCTTGAGTTCTGTCTCAAAATCGCACTAACAGACTTTTCTAGCCGCCAACCGTGAACGTCACTCGAAGAACTCTACCCACTGGGAAAAAGTAGTTGCTTTTATATTTGTCCATATACCCATAATCCCTTGCGTCTTCATGTGATCCCATAATTCATTGCATCCCTGTCCCATAATGCATTGCATCTTTATTGCATAAAAATGCAATGCAAGTCCCCCCTCATTCTTTTACATTATCTGGCCGAGGACGAATTACAGCAGAGCGGTAAGTGCTTTTTTCTCCCTCATTTCAACTGAAGTAGCTTTACATGCTAAGCAAATACGGGCTCTTTTTTGGCAGGGACAAGGCAAGTCGCGACCAGTTGTGCTCGTCCCAGGTTCTGTCTCATGTCTACCATAAGACAACAATATTCTATTTTTCACTAATAATAATTTTGAGGTTTTAATAATCAAAGAAATATATAATTAAGCTTTATTTTTAAATGAAAACTAATTTAATGCAAATAAATTATTCTACAATTAATAATAATAGTAATAATAATAATAATAATTATAGTAATAATAATTTTTATTAACCAATATCTTGTATTACAATATTGCAATGTTTCTTCCTGATGTAATGAATATGAATACACCTGAGTTCCCCCTCACAGTAATATGATTGGCTGGTGTCAGCCATAAATACAAACTGATGTGGAGGTACAGGGATGCCTATTGTCTATCCCTATTGTCTACACCTATTGCCTACACCTATTGCCTACCACTACAACGAGAACCAGTCCATTACGATTTACCTGCTAGATTGTCCTACTCGGTTACTGTAGTCCAAAATCACTTTGCTACTTTGAACAAATATATCCCTTTCTGGGACATATAACTTACATTAAAATGAAATCTTCAAGAATGATTTTTCATTTTTAAAATTAATTTTATCCCTTAAATATTGAAAATTCAGTGGAGGTACCTATATAAAAGAAATAAAGAAAGAATCATTTTTATATATATATATATATATATATATATATATATATATATATTGTAACTTACAGTAGAAATTTAATTTTTAATAATAAAAACTATTCTGAGTTGGCTTTCTTCATGGACCACCAAAATATCATTGTGGACTCCCAATTTGTTATATTTTGCCTGTGGACCCCTAGGACCCATGTGGACCCCGGTTGAGAACCCTAGTATAGCTATCAAGTTATTAGAAATTATATACTCTTCAAGTAATGCACTTTACAAATGAGCCGAGCATTTTTCTGTTAAATATTCACACACATTTTGTGTTTACTATTATGTCCATGAGATCATGCATGAGGTATAAATAAAAGGACAATGTATGGAGCAGCCAGTGTGTGTCAGTCATAGTTTCTGTGTAGCAGCCAGATGTTACTGTCCAAGTGGAAGTCATTAAGAAATCTTCCTGTGTCTAGTTTATTCTCTATCACATGAAAAATGTCTTCAAAGGAAGAAACTGAACAATGAATAAATTTTTGTCAATCACTGCAACTATTTGTGGAATGTAAAAATTTTAAATTTACACTTTATTTGATTTCTTTTCCTATTCCATCTTCTTTGTGGACAAATTGAATATTTTACAATATTTTTACCCCCTTGACATTCCACAACCTTACTGGTGATTTTTGTGATTTGAAAAATATCTAAAAATGATTCTTGTTGAGAAATAGCAATAGAATTGAATTAAAATAATTTCTGGAATTGATCTCAAATTTTTTAGGCGTAACTTAAAGTTTTTACTTTTAAATTTTTTTAATCCAGTAGCAATAAAAAAATCCTTAGAAGAATCCAGAAATATTGGATTTATAGCATTAAAAGCTGAAAACAATGTAAGAATTAAACTAATATTGAATATGCATTATTTGTCTATATTCAATATGGAGAGCCATGATCACTCATATCTTGAAGGGGAACAACACATAAAATAAAAAGACTTCATTCTAATTCTCTTTAAATGATTTTTTTCTTATTTTTTTTAATCATTTTATCCCAAGCAAGGCAATAAATCTACTAAGATACAAGGGTTTACTGGGTGTAAGAAAATATGAGAAATAAAAGACATTATTAAGGAGAGAGTATAATAAAAGAACAGGAATCAAGAAGACAGAAGATCACAATTGACATTGGAAGAAATCATAAGAGAGTACCACAAATGAGAAATGCGAAAGAAGAAACTGTTAACATAGAACTTACGGTTAAAACTAACCAATTCCATTATAAAATAATGAGACCTTGCTTCTAATCTGGTACTGCACTTAAAAACTAGGTACCAAAGAGGAAAGTTTATCAGATCAATTACTTGAAAACATTTATAAAAGAGGCTCACAGAAGCCACATTATGGCTGTAGGAAAGTGACTAAAGCTAAAGAGATGCCAGGTCAAGACCAATATTTACAAATATACCAATAAATATAAAAATAGCTGACCACTCATATTCAAGGATACTCGTCTATTAGGGCAGCTAGCCAATCCCTATTGCAGACGCTTGCTCAAGCACATTTGTGTTTGTTCAACACCCACAGAGTTTGTGGTTTATACTGCAACTATGCTGAGCAAACCTTAGTTAGAGTTTCTGGGAGAGAGTGTGTTATCTAGTGTGACCAACAATCTGAACCATGCCAGCACACTCAAACCCTCAGTCACAATGACTTGTGACTTTGTGCTAGCGCAGCTATCAATGGCCCTTCAAGGGTTCCGTCTACCCAATTTCACTCACAAGGCTTGGGTCAACCCATGATATGATTTTCAGGCACTTTCCAAAGTACCACATGCTGGGATCACCCCCTCGAGACCAATAGCATCAGGAAGTCTACTTCCAGACAAATCAACTGGGGTGAGATTCAAACCCGGGTCTTATGGTCAGAAAGCAAACCTACTAACCACTCGGCCATGCACCCATACCAATATATATTTATCTTCTTACATATATTTATCTCCAAACAAGTACTGCATTTAAGTACATTTGCAGTTGCATAGGTTATATATACTGAGTGGTCTTGAATTTTAACCTTTTTGTCACATTCAAGAAAGAATTTTGCTTTTTAAATCAATAAAAGTAAAAATATCCAAAAAAACATAACACAAAACAAAAGAAATTAAAAGCAATGAATAAACAACCTGTTCTCCCCCTTTTACTTATGAGATATTCCATTGTTATAGTAATGTGAGTCCAGTACCAGATTAACCTAGTAGCAAAAATAGCAAATGCTACAGGCCCTGCACTTTTGGAAGGTCTTGCATTAAATACTTTCAAGTTGTCTGGTGAAATCAACATCTTAAAATCTGGCATTGTTAATGTTAGCATGTTTCTTTTTAATGATTTCATCCTAAGCAAGTTAATAAAGCCACTAAGACGCAAAAGGGTTATTGAGTGTGAAAGAATATGAGAAAAAGAAAACATTATTAAAGAGAGAGCAATAAAAGAACAGGAATTAAGAAAATGGAAGATGTTGGGGAAGCTGCATTTTTAATTATTCCTCATTTCAGGTAACAATATATCAAGGTTGTTAAATCTTCTTAAATATAACATAATAATATTTGCCTTATATTTTTGGGGTTTGTTTATTATGTTGACAGAAGTCACCTGATTTTATAAACTCTATCACTATGCTCATAAATCATTTATGATTTAATATTAATGTGTATTGTTTCTACAAGCATAAGAAATATTTATTTATTGGTGTTGAGTAATAGCCTCTCTGTTACCAATGCAATGGAATATCTCATTATTAATAGGAGAGACCAGGCTGTGGAACTGATAAATATATAAAATCACATTGTTTTATATTATTGAATAAATTTATATATTTATTCATAGATGTCACATTTGTTGCAAATTTGAATAACTCCACAACCAAGACAAAGGTGTTTAAATATAAAAATATAAGACACATTTATTTTTGTGTTTTTGCAACTAAATTTTTCTTAGCATGTCTGAGTGTTAAAATTCTTACAGTCCTTGTTTGTAGTCGTTTGTTAAAATGAAAAGAAATGTAATTTTTTTCACATGTATGTATGGGGAAAAAGAAGAAAGGGAAAAAGTGAGGAGTAAACTGTAAGTATCATGTAGCTTGGTGAGGAAGACAGGTGAATGAGTAAGAGAATTTCTTTTAAGCCAAGTGCATTGTGAACTGTTGCTGTATGTTGTCATCTGTCTCTCCTTATTGTTTGTCTAGTCTAGAAACTTTGTTTATATACCCTTCAAAAGGATCATAAAGCATGTTTTTTATTGTTGGCAGGAATAAAAAATGTTAAATATTTATTTTCAAATCATTGATTTATTAAATAAAAGAATGTGCAAAACTCCCAACTCAGAAACCATTTTTTTGTCATTTCATGTTTGACTGTCTTGGTGTTTATTTCCATCTTTGCTCCACACTCTGTTTTTCTTTATGGTATTCTGTTTTGCTTCTTTCCTGTTTTTTTTTTTTTTTTGCTGTTGTTTTTTTGTCCTTAGCTGTTTCCTTAGCTGACAATGTTCTCTTCAGATTAAACACTGTAAATGGAAAAAATTCATTAGCACTTTTATTTACACTCTTCTAGACTTTCATATGATTATTAAGGTTGCTTTTGTTTGTTTTTTTTTTTCTTACTAATCTTCAAGAAGATGGAATGCCTGTTTCTTAGCAAAGGGAATAGGCCAACAGGCAAATTAAAAATTGAAGATACCAAAATCAAACATGTACAAAAATTTAAATACCTGAGAAGTGTTTTAACAAGAGGATGGAAAGTGGGACATTGAAATCTGAAGGTGCATTGGGATAGCCAAAGATGCCTTCCAAAAGCTAAGCAGAGTATTAAGAAACAGAAAAATTTTGTAGAAACAAAGAAAAGAGTACTGAACTGTTATATTATATCAGTCCTCCTATATGGTCTGCTGGGCAATTTCCTCAAAGATGAAGAAGAGACATAAAGCAACAGAAATGTGGTTCTACAGAAAGATGCTGAGTATACTATGAACCAAATGTGAGCAACAACAAAGTTTTAGAGAGGTTGAAAACCAAAAATCAAAAAGACACTTATACTTAACATTAGAAAGAGACAGTTGAAATTTCTAAGTAACATAATGATGAAGGAGGGCTTGGAAAATTTGATACTCACTAAACAAATTGACGGTAAGAGGGACAGAGGAAAACAACGCACAACCTACTTTGTGAGTTTGAGTGAATGGATGGCAGAACAAAGTTTAGCAGAAATAAAAAAAAAAAAAGACAAAATTTATTAAGAGCCACAACGGACAGGAAATTTTGGAGAGCCATGATCGCTTATGTCCTGAAGGAGTACAGCAAACAGAAGTCCCAACCAAAGTTGGAATTAATTATAGGTTCATGAAAAAATTTGGCATTATAGTTTTATAATAAACTGTGATATTAATTATAGTTTCATAAAACAATTTTATATTAATTATAGGCTTATGAAAAATTTGGTATTAATTATAAGTTTATGAAAAAAATTTGGTATTATATGTTTATGAAAAAATTTGCTATTATAGGTTTCTGAAAAAATTTGGTATTAATTATAGGTTTTTAACAATCCAGTACTAATTACATGTTTCTACTTATAGCCTATTAATGGCATTTTGGGGACAGTAAGTATTTATTATTATAAAAATTATCAGAAACCAAGATCTTGAGGAAAATCTTTCAAATAATGATGCCAGGGAGGAATGTAAAAAAAAATATTTATCTAAATTTACTGCAATGAAAAATACAAAAATATAAATGAATGAATCCTATTCATTTTGGCTTGTGGCAAGTTTTAATTATATTTAAAGTCAAAGCCAAAAAAATGGAAGACTTAGGAAGAGAGATTTAGAAAAAATATATGATATGATATTCATAACGATCATCAATATGGAAAATGGAATTAGCGTGTCAATTTCATATTCTGCTCTAATTTTAAGTTAAAGAGTTAAATGGTAGGATAAATCAAAATCTTTTGCCTTGGGTGGAAGCCAGTCTAGGAAAAAGAAAACTCTGAATTCAAACACCTGTAAATAATAAAGCCCGACTGGACTGCTTTAGTAGGCCAACCAGTTTAGGAGAAGGACAATTCCAAATTCAAAACCACCCTAAAGAGAAATGAGTGTCACCAGACTATCTTGCCCTAGATACACTCACTACTGCTATGGCTGGTGATGTCATAACAACCTGAATGATTTATAGGACCTGTCACCATTACTGTGTTTGTGATTTTTTTAAAAATCAAGTTAAAAAACTCACTTGCTTAAACGTCATGTATGATGATTAAGTTCAATGTCAAGTAAGTTTATATTTATAGAATTTCTTTTATAATGATTCATAAATGTTAATTATTACTAAACTTATTTTTTAAAGAATTATCACTGATATGCCATTATAGCCAATGGAAGAACATGCATACCAGTCAAGGATTCTTAGTTGCTTATTCCTCCTATCAACTTAGCATCCTGGGTATGACTATAAACTACATCTGCGTCCTGGGTAAGACGATAAACTACGTCCAACAGCATGGCCTCTGATAATATGTTTTTGAAAAAATAATATTACCAGCTGTACGTTTTTGAAAAATAATATTAACAGCTGTACATTTTTGAAAAAATAATATTACCAACTATACATTTTTGAGGAGAAAATATTAACAGAAATAGATTTTTGACAAAACAAGGGAAGGGAATTTTCAGCGTGCACACATTGCTACTGAATGTGAGACATGGTTGAGGTTTAAAGTGGAATTACTGAACATACCATGGAAAAATTACTCAAGCACCCTCGGCACTTCTGTTTTTGGGGAGGCCTCAGGTGCCAGATAATGACCCCAGCCCCTTCCTAAAGGAAAAGAATTGCCAGGAGGTATGACCCCGTGGGGCTTGAGCTAATATCAAATTCAACTTTCCCTGGCAAAAGCCAGGTATGGTATCCAGACAGAAGGGATTTTTCTGTGCTCTCATGTCACTACTGAATGTGACTCAAAGTCAAGGTTTAAATTCAATTTCCTGACAATACCATGAAAAATTTGCTCAAGCCCCCTCAGCACTTCCCCTTTTGGGGATGACTCAGGTACCAGTTAATGACCACAGCTCCTTCCCAAAGGAGTGCTACTGCCTGGGTGGATGGCCTTGTGGGGCTTAAGCTAATATTAATTTCAACTTTCCCTGGCAAAAGCCAGGTAACCATGAGCTCACATCATTACTGAATGTAAGATATGGTTGAGGTTTAAAGTGAGTTTACCAACAATACCATGGATAAATTGCTCAAGGAGATTTGGGATACCTCAGGTACTACATGTCATCAGAAGAGATAGTCCCTTCCTATTCAACAAAATCTTGCAATTATCTTTTTAGTGCTTAAAATTAATTTTTTTTTTGTTGCCAACTTTATGATTTTATTGCTCAACCAAGTGTAGGTGTTGTTTAGACTGAGTGGGAGGTGTCTTATTTCAAGACATTCTTATTTCAAAATCAGTCAAATTGTGTGCATATGTGTATGCATACATATGCATGTGTGTACATTAAATTGCATAAGTACATGTAATTCTCTCATACCCAACAGATATATGCATTATTTATGCATATAAAAATTCACATGCAGACAGTGTATGATGGATGGAGAATAAGCCTTTTTTTATATTATAGATTACATCTATTTTTATTATTTCTTTCATTAATGTTTCTTGATTTTATTTTCATCAATGACTTTCCTAATGTCCTCAGTTTTTCAATTTGGTATCTATGCTGATGACATAAGTATTTACTCCTGTTTAAATAGGAAGTCTGATTGGTTTGAAATGGTCAAATTGGCAGATGATCTCAAAAATGACCTACAAGAAAAATTGTCTAGCTTGACAGAATGGACCAACTTTCTTAACAGCAGAATTTTTCCACTTCATGAAAGCTGAAAATGTTAGCCTGAGAAGATGCAATGAGTCACTCTACTAGAGGTAAAAAAAGGTTCTTTCAGTCGATTAAAAGAAAGATTCATTTTGAAAATGTGTATCAACAGTTTATTGTTGTGGTTATAAACAGTATTGTGTTTTTTGATAAGAGCAAAAGGTAAAAAAAAAAAATAACAACAAGCAAAACAAGAAAGCATTGTTAATGTTAAAAAGGTTTGTATTTAGAAAATAAACAAAGCTATAATTTATGAACATTTTTGATTGAAGTTACATTAAATCAAATTTAGAAAAAGACCACAACAAGCAACAACAGGAATGTCCCAGTAAATGTAAAATGTACAACTCAAGATTTAAACCACATTATGTTGATTGTTTACAAAATGCAATTATCTCAGGTAATAAATGATGGGGGACATACATTGAAAAATGGAGTCTCTCTCTCTCTCTCTATATATATATATATATATATACAAATAAGAGAAAGAAAAAAAATGGAGTAAAGATCCGCAGTTTATAGCATTTACTTTTTAAAAAATGCTCAATACAAAGTAACATAAAAATATTATTATGAGTATGGTAATAAAGATGAGGACAACAGTCCAAACAATGTAAATAGCGTAAATATATATATATATATATATATATATATATATATATATATATATATATAAATCATTTCACCCCTACCAAGGCAGGGGTTTACAGAGAGTGAATGTGAGAGAAAAGATTGGGTATAGGGAGGACTAAGGAAAGGATAAAAGATGAACAGGATTCAAGAAGATAGAAGATGGTGACTGATATTGTATTTAAATTTTTGAAGATTGTAGTTATCAGAGAAGTAAGTAAATGGAAGGGAGTTCCACATACAGGAAGTGTGAGAAAAGAAACTGTCGGAGTAGAAATAGCAGTTACATTTAACTATTTTAACAGAAAAAGTGTGGTAGCTAGATTCCAATCTAGGAGCACACTTAAATTCACGTAGTAGGGATACCAAGGACAAAAGCTCATCAGATCAGTTGCCATGAAAATATTTCTAGAAGAGACAGAGGGAAGCCATGTTACATCAGTGAGAAAGTGACTGAAGTTGAGATGCTATCAGGATCAATTATATTGCAGATTCTTCTTTGGATTTTGTCAAGAACCTTGATATGAATAGGAGGAGCACCAGACCAGATATTCAATGCATAAACAAATGGTATATTTGTAAATGTGGACTCTTACAAGCCTTCTGGCACAACACAGTGACCCAACGTTTGGTTCAGAAGGTTCTCCAGACTTCTTAAAAACAGGAACTACAAAGGAGGACTTCTAACAAGCTGGATAGCAGGAAGCAGCTAGGCAATAGTTGTAGAGTTTGAAGAGAACTAGGGCCAGCTCAGGAGCACATTTCTTTAGGATGATGGCTGGGATCCCATTACATATGCTTACCTTATGGAAGTCTAAATTAGAAATGATGTCTGATACCAGTGACAGGTTTATGCACATATCACTCAGTAGAGCCTCTGTTCTGGGAAGGGAGCAGGATTTCAGGTTTAAGTACTTCAAATGAGTTGAGAGTTGAGTTGGAAGAGAATTTCCAAGCAAAGCATTCAACCTTATCTACTTTACATGTCAAGACTTCAAATTGAGTGAATAGAGGAGGGATTGGGGATTTTTTGTTGTTTAGCACACTCTTGAGGAGCCACCAATAATCTCTTTTTTTTTTTTTCTTCCCCAATTCCTTTATTGTACATTTTTCTGTATTAATTTGGAATCTCCTGTTGAAGCCTGAAGAGCGGGAGCAAAACCGGTTGCTTCCATCTTGTTGTTGTTTTTTTATTTTTTATTTATTTTTTTTTAATATGTCTTGTAATATTAAATTTTATACTTTTATTTTGATCATTAAATTTTGTGCCTACAAAAATATCTTTAAATATATATATATATATATATATATATATATATATATATAATATATATATATATATATATATATATATATATATATATATATATATATATATATATATATATATATATATATATGCTCTGTTTTAATTGTCTGAAAGAAGCCTTTTATATTCCATCAGAATGGCTGATGCTAACTTCCAGGAGAGTGACTAATTGCACCTTCTTGGATTAACGTTTTCAGCTGACATAAAGTGGAAAGAGTATACATTCAATCAATTACTAAGTCTCCAGCTAAGAAAGTTGGTTCGTTATGTCATGCTAGACAATTTTTATTGCCAGAAGCTATCTTACATATTTATAAGTCTACTATTCATCCTTGCTTCTATATTGCTCCCACATCTGGTCTGGTGCTCCTGCTATATATTTAAAGATTCTTGATAAAATCCAAAGAAGAATCTGCAATGTTATTGGTCCTAACCTAGCATTTCAGCTTCAGTCACTTTCCCACTGCCATAACTTAACTTCCCTGTGTCTTTTCTATAAGTACTTTCATGGTAATTGTTCTGATCAACTTTCCTCTATAGTACCCAGACTTTATGAATTTAAATGCAATATGAGATTGGCATAAGGTATCACCATTTTATAGTCAAAATGGCAAGATGTAAGTGTAAATTCTATGTTAATAGTTTCATCTCTTGCACTTCTTGCTTGTGGAAATCTCTTCTGTCTTCTTGCTTCCCTGTCAACTTTGATCTTCAAAAATTTTATGTAATATCTTCCTAATTCTTCTCTTTATTTATCTTCTCTCCTTAACAGTATATTTTTCTCATATTTGCTAACATTCAGTAACCCCTTGTGTCTTAGTGGCTTTATTGCCTTACCTCGGGTAAGATGATTAAAAAACACACATATATATATATATATATATATATATATATATATATATATATATATGATGATAAAAATATTGTTTTAAGGTATGATATATTTAAGATTAAAAGTGCTTGATATCAGGATAGACCATATATATATAAAAATTTGTTACTTAGCTGATTGATGTTACTTTCAGCATCCCAAGTCCAGAGATTCATAGCTGGACCCATCTGTCCACTCATCAGGGAGTATCAACAATTGACAGCTATATTTTTCAATTTTTCTTTTTAATGTACTTATAATTGGTGCAATTTTTTTAAAGTATTGTTTGTGGGCATTTGCACAGGTGCACCCATCCACTTATCTGTGAAAATGTGCTTTCATACACATGCATCTGTCCACCTGGATGTGCTTACATGTAGGGTCTTGTGTTTATTTGTCCTTTACTTCATTTTTTTTCTCCACTTGACACTCACTTCTTAGCTTTTTGTCTTTTTTTCCTTTTCCTCTTTTCTTTCACTTGTTGCTATTTTTATTTCTGTTTTTCCTAAAGACATGTTATTGTTTTTAATTTTTGATTGTTCTCGTCTTTTCTTGGGTTAGAAAAATTGTATTTCATTTTTTACGTAAATAATTGATATTAATGCTTAAATGATGAACTAATTATTTTTATATGTCTTCACTTTGCTATTTTTTCATTTTCTTATTTAGTTTGGTGGTATTGTAAGTAGTTAAATAATTAATTATAGGAAGTTAGGTTTATAATTAAATTTTTATTTATTATTGTTATTATGTTTAAATACCTGTATTTATATGTTTGTGCACATGTACATGCACACATACATGCATTTAGGTATATAGATATATACACATGCAAACATGTGTACACAGGCACATGTACACTTGTGTCTGTGCTTTGTTATTAATAAACTAGTGCTTAAATGGTAAAGTTATTTTTTCTATTTTTAACATTAATTATGGTTGGTTGGATTTATAGAGTGCTTTCTTTGCTGTTTGAATATATATATAGAGTATATACTCCAGTAAACTCACACATGTACCCACATATATGTAATTTTAAATACTGTATATGTAGTAAATTAAATATTTGCTTATATCATATGTTATCATTTATTTAATGTTTCATTTTTATTTAATGTTTAGTAGTTTATTTGTTTTTGCCTTGGTGTTATATATTGAGGTATCATTATTATTGAGGTTAGGTTTGTTCATTTATAGTTGTTTGTGTGTGTGTGTGTTTTTGTGTGTGTGTGTGTGTCTGTATGTATATATATATATATATATATATATATATACACATGTATAGGTGTGTATATTTACTATTTACTTATATTGTTTATTTATTAATAATTAATTTTTTAAAGTTTATATTATATTTATTTCATTTATTTAAAGTTTATATTATTGCTTATTATTATTGCTTAGATAGCAAAGTAAGTATTTATTTGTAGGCCTATATTTAACTATTATTTCTTGTTTAAGTGTTTATTTTGGCTTTTAAAACTAATTATTGCTAATTTTTCCTTTGAGGATAGTTTACAATTTTTACTGTTAATACTGTATGGGGCTGCTCTTTTTATAATTTCCCATTTGATTTTGGCGTGGATATTGTTTTTTTTTTAACTCTATATGTATTTTGATATGGTTGTATTGTTTGTGTATTTTTCTTGTGAAGGATATTTTGTGGTTATAATATCTTTCATTTAAGTTTTTTCTGTGGTGCCTATGTAAATTTCTTCATCTATGTTAATGTTATTAGTTACAATAGCTTTGTATGTTATGTTATTGGTTAAACATTTGTTGTTAAGTGGGCAATTTTCTTTGTTTCTGCAGTTACATTTAATGGTGTTATTTTGCTGCATGTTATTGTTGTTGTATAAGTATTATTGGTTTTGTTGAGCATTTTTTTATTGTGCTTAGTTATTATTTTCCCCATGTTATCCATGCAACTGTAACTATAATTTTTTATACAGTTGGAATAAACAAAACTAGCAAGGTAAGGTTTTGAAAGAAATGTTCTTTTGAAGGAGTGCAGTTCAAATAAAAGTTCTTCATGAGTATATGTGAATGGTTTTACATACATAGTAAGAAAGAAGTCTATTAAACCTTCCGTAGAAATTGGCAGCAGTTCCTTTGTTGCTGGCCACAAGCAGATCCTTCTGAAGCAAATACTGACTTTTGGGCTGTTGACTAGGCTTTTATTTGCTTTTGGATACTCCAAACTTAGAACTCTTGAAAACTAAAATTTGATTGGTTTATTATTCATCCTTTTGGTCACATTTTTTTTAATCAATCCCCAACCTCAAGTAAGGGCATAATGCTATTATATTAAGATGCGAGGGGCTATTGGGAGTGAAAGAAAATTTGAACATTTTAGTATGGACCAGAAGCCCAATCCTAGACAGGGAACAAGAGATAAATCTCTCTATTCCTGTTCAAAAAAAACGGGAGGAGTATGAACCGGGCGATAGGAAAACAAATCCACTCCTATGAGGAGAAAAAAAATAAAATAAAAAATAAATAATTAGTAAATAAAATTTAAGTGGAAGCATTAGAAGTATAGAGTTGAAGTAAACTTTAGAAGGAACCAGAAATCCAATCCTGTACAAGAAACAAGGGATAAACATCTACTTCTGTTAAAAAGAACAGGGAGGAGTATGAACAGGACAATAGGTGAACCTATCTATTGAGGAGAAAAAAAGAATATAAATAAATAATTAGTAAATAAAATTTCAGAGTTCAGGTGGAGGTATTTTGATTTTCTTCTATGTTAACCTAGAACAGATTTAGTGAAATCGATTTTTAAGTTTACAACATCAAGGACATAAGTGTTATTTCTTATGTGAGGATATATGTATATGGCCCACAAAATTATTACAAAAATAACTAAAAATCTTAGATCAAACATTTCATTGTATTTCCTGGAAATAATCTGTTTTCTATTCCATTTATTGTATGTGGTAATCACTTCTAAATAACAACTTCATAAATAATAAGTTGGCCTTAAAGTTATGTAAAACTTGGAATATTTTTACAATTTTTTCTTTTGAATCATTTCACTCCAAGCAAGGTGATAAAGCCACTATGATGCAAAGAGTTACTGAAAGTGGAAGAAACTGAGAAAGGAGAGAGACAATAAAAGAGCAGGATTCAAAGAGAGAGAGAGATGATGATGACTGACATAGCATTTGGATTTTTAAAGATCATAGTTGACAGGAAATCAAGAAGCCAGGAAAGAGATCCACAGGTGAGAAGTACAAGAGAAGAAACTATTAGAATAGAACTTACAGATTTAACTAGATTTTCAAATTCAAAAATGTTACACTGACTTTAGTAATTCATATTATGACTCCTCTTATCATTTTTAGTTTCATATATTCAATATTTTGTAGTTCTTTTTTAGGGTTAATTCAAAAACTATATGACAAAATATTTCATCCTCACCCTTACACCCAAAAAAAGAATGTAAACATAAACAAAAGATGGAGATAGTTACAAATCAAACAAAATTATTTATACATTTTTAGCATAATTGATCTACCATACATATGTGTAAGTCATGCATTCTTTCATATAAAATGCTATAAAAATAATTGGTAAATATTTCATCTTTAATGCATGTAGAATGTAGGAGGATTTTTTCCTTGTAAGTTTCCTGAAATGTGTTTTAAAAGTCATAAAATTTGTTGTATTTGTTGCTGAAAATGCTTGTATATGCCTGTTTATATTTCTGAGATGAGGTATTATCATTATCTAAATAGTTCAGATTGTTGTCCTCATCTTTTTTGCCATATTCATGACATTTTGGCCATTGTACTCTGGTGATTGGAATTTCAAACTGAACCCTTTATTTCATCCACTGGGGTAGATTGTTCTACTTCCACATGCCATGCCTCTTCCAGATGTCTCAGTTATCTCCTTTTTACTCAACTCTCCAATTTCTTTTTTTGTTCACCACTGCAGTAGCTTAGCAGGTTTAGCAATGGGCTCGCCATTATCACCAGCAATGGCAAACATATACATGGAATACTTTGAAGAAATGGCATTAGAATCCACATCACTAAAATCAACCCTATGGCTGAGATACATAGATGACACCTTCATACTCTGGCCACACCAGAAAGATGTTCAGCTACTACTGGTCCACGTGAACTCAATAAGATCATTGCTAAACCTTCATCCTGTCGATATATGTCTGATCCCATTTGAAGTGTGTTGTTTGTGTACAGAAAGTCAGCATCTCCATAAGGTTATCTGTTAGTATACACAGCAGAAAATGGTCCAACTACTACTGGTCCATAAAGTTCACAATGGGGAGAGACGACAACAACAAACTTGCATTCCTGGATATACTAGTGCATCAAACAGAGCATGGGTTCAAGACATCTGTATACCACAAACCACATTCATGGGACAATACTTCAACTCCCACCAGCCATAGAGTGTAAAGAAAGGGATTGTCTACTGCTTACAACATTGAGCAAAAGTCATAAATTGCGACTCAGAAACATATGTTCAAGAAATAGTCAGTATAAGTATTACCCTACAACATAATAACTACCCTGGGCTCATGGCAGCAGCTCCGACAAACTGGGATAGAAGAGTACAAGAGGATAACAACACTCAGAAAACAGTTTTGGTCTACCTACCCTATGTGAAAATACAAAAGATCTGTGGTCCATAAAACATCAGGATGACCTTCAAATGTGGTTTGACACTTTGCAGACACCTCTTCCAAGTAAGACTCTCCCCATAGAGGAGAACATGACTAAGGACTGTGTGTTCGCTATCCCATGCAGCTGTGGTAAGAAATACAAAGGAGAAACAGGCCATCCCCTTAAAATAAGACTGCAAGAATATTGTAAAGCCATAACACAAAGAGAAATAGAAAAATGAGGCGTGACTGACCATATATGGAAGGAAAAGTGAAATCACTGCCCTCTATGAGATGAGGTTGAAATACTAGACAGAGAACATCTTTGGAAAATATGAAAACTTAAGGAATCAGCACACATGCTAGACTACAAAAAACTCCTAAGCTTTCCATGCATTGAAATGAATACAATATATGAACCAGTAATACAAAATGCTAGAGAAAAGCAACAATAACAACAAAAATTGCAATAAAAAAATGATTATTGAGACATTAAGTTTATAAGTCCCCAAAATTCATACACTGATGTCCTCAAAGACACATGACCCAGTGACTTGACTCAGAGAGTTGTGAGTTCAATACCTGGCTACTGCAGTGGTTAACAAAAAAAAACTTACACTGTCTGGACTGTTGTCCTCATCTTTATTGTCATGTTCACTGGCTACAGCAGTGGTGAACAAAAACTCAGTGTTCAGTTAAAGGGAGATAACTGAGACATCCAGAAGAGGCATGGCACATGAAACTAGAACAATCTAGTGGATGAAATAAAAGGTTCAGTTCCAATTTTTGAAGAAGGCAAGAGTGTACCAAGGCTGAAATATGATGTAAATAATTGCTTGTATATGATTCTATAGTCTTTCTCCTCATTGTGAGTAGTCACAGATTTTAACATGAGGTCCTTACTGAGTTCTTTAATCTTAGCCATGTCAAATGATTTGCTTCTGATAAGAAAAGGTAATAATTGCAAATGCTCTTTTTAACTCCAATCCTAATGCATTCCTACCATACTCACTGTACTTACATTCATTTTAAAAGAAGTGAGAAACTCTCTAATGTAAGGAAGAAAATTCAAATACCAGTTTTGTTTATTTCCATTCTGTAAGTATAATTTTAAGTATAACTATTGGGGTCAAATTTCCAATAACACTTTAATGAAATAAAGTGTTTCCCTATTTTTCTTACACATCACTTCTTAAAATCTTATTTCTATATATGTCATTTTAATTCAGAAAAGGCTTACAGTCATATCGCTATCATGTTGAAACAATGGTTCTTCTCTTATCATCAGAGTTAAGTAATGTGTAGATGGGTAATTGCTTGGGAATACCAGGTGCTGTAAGTTTGCATGTGTGCGTGGTTTAATGAATAAGAGCTCAAAATGAGAAATCAAAGAGACAACCTTGGGAAAGGTATGAATCAACCACAGCTTATGGGTTAAATAGTAGGACTTGTATCTTAAAATCATTATTATCTCTAAACAATTGTTAATACAATATTCATTGCAAAAAAAAAGAATTATTCTTACCATCCAAAAATATTTTTTGGCTTTCAATAACCAGTTAAAGGTTGATAAGATATAAAAATACAATTCAATCAATCAGTTCACTCAGAAAAAAACATTCCTTTAATAAAGATATCAAAGAAATCATAAATTTTGCAGGTGTATGAATAATTTTAGGCTTAAGTATATATATATATATATATATATATATATATATATATATTATATTTTTACTATTATAATAAAAACATATTTGCATTGAGCACTTTTTAAAAGTAAATACTACGAACAATGGAGTTTTACTCCATCTGTTCTTTCTCTCATTTGATATATATATATATATATATATATATATATATATATATATTAGGACCTTGAATAAGTTCTTGCTGATTTTTCGTGAAAAGTAATGTTTTATTTACAAAAATTAGTAAGAAGCATGTCACTGAAAGTATTGTCCATCGCTAGCCACTACTTTTTCCCATCTTTCTTGCAGCATTTGAATTCCATGTCGGAAAAACGACACGTCTTTTGAGGCTAACCACAAGTCAACCCACTTTTGGGCATCTTCAAAAGAATTAAAGTGCTGCCCAGCCAGGCCATATGTCATCGATCGGAACAAGTGATAATCGGACAGGGCAATGTCTAGTGAATATGACGGGTGGGATAGTACTTCCCATTTAAGCATTTCCAAGTAGGTCTTCACCAGTTTTGCAACATGTGGCCTAGCGTTATCATGTTGCAAAATCACATTGTCATGTCTCTGCTTGTATAGCAGTCATTTTTTCTTCATTTCTTGGCTCAAATATATCAATTGTAGTCAATAGCAATCTCCCATGATGGTTTCAGTCGGTTTGAGCAGCTCATAATAAACTACACCCAGCTGATTCCACCAAATACAGAACAGAAGCTTTGAACCATGGATATTCAGCTTTGCCGCTGATATCAATGCATGACTGGGCTTTTCCCACAATCTTCTACACTTAGGGTTATCATAGTGTATCTACTTTTCATCACCAGTCATGATACAATGCAAAAAACCTTTCCTTTTCTGCCATTGAAGCAGCTGTTCACATGTGACGTTATTGTGTCGTTCTTTTTACTTATGAAATATATTTAGTATATTTGTTCATGAATTTGATAACCTTTTATTGACGTTGTATTTTTTGTTTTCTATGCTTAATGCTTCTAACATTTGTTGCAGTTTTTTACACTTTATGTGATATTGTATTTTGAGGTTATTGGTAAAGACCACAATTACATACTTTTCCTGATTGTATGACACCTAATCTGTTTTCATCTTCTGACACAAAAAGTATTTTGTCTCTTGAAGTCTCAACCATAGAGTTAAATGCTAATTTGTGCTACACAAAACAAAGGCAAAACACAGTAATCACAATAAATAAATTGTGAATAATCATGTTGAAAACACCTCTCTTCTGACAGATCTTGCAGCCACAACCAACAAAAATCCATAATTGAAAACATTTGAGAAACTAAGTAAATACAAGGACCTCAAGATATAAACCAGGAGAATGTGGCACCGAAAGGATAACAACATTACATAATAATAACAACTCAGCTTTGATGTTATCAAAAACCAGCCATATTTAAACATATCTGTTTGCTATATAAGAGGGAAAATTTTAACTATAAATTCAGAAAGGAATAGACCAAACCTAGGTGAGAAAGCAGTGATCTGGGAAGAAAGGATTGACTGTCACAGGCACGTAAAAACTGCAAAAGGGATTGGCTGGAGTTGGGTGAGGTAGAGGGCTGTTATCTGGGATGAGAAAAATTACTACAGTGGCTGCTGCTGCTGAAATGATTAACCATCTCTAGGATGTAAAGCCTACTGCTGCAAAAGGGAACAACCAGACTCAGGAAAGGTAAAGGGCTGTTATCTGGAATAAGAAAAACTACTTTGATTAATGCTACTGCTCCTACTACTACTGTTCTTGCTCCTGTTGCTAAAGAAGACAGAAAAGGAAGAACTCTTGAAAAGCTATGAGAATTCTCATTTTTCTAAAGCAGATATTTTTCTCATTCAGATATCTTTTCTAAACATGTGAGGGTTCATCTCATATTTGAGAATGCCTATTTCAAGAATCTGAATTTTGTGTGTAAAGGACCCAAAGAACCAGCATTACCTGTTCAGTTTACCTTTAACTTTTGACATTCAAATTTTGAATCTGTGAACTTTTTGAAGTAAGTAAATTTCTTTTGTTGCTAAGAAATTGATTTAAATGAACTGTCCTTAAAAAAGGTAACTAAAATCACTTTTTTATTGAGGAAAAATTTTTAATCTACCTTGATAGTTGTGTTCCGTCTTGTCTGGTTTTCGCACATCTGCACATCAAGGGTGCCTCTCTCTTGAATGAGAAAAACACTAGTGATATATGGTTCTCCCAGTCCCAGACTCATGCTGACTATTGGCTAATACCTGTCCAGTATCATTCATATACAAATAGTCTGCACTATCTACTCTAAGTAGAAGGTCTTCTCTCAACAGTCCATTATGGAAAGGGACACAACTCCTGGTGCTTACAGCACCATATGTAACCAACTTGGAATCTTTTATCGGGTTGACCTGATTTTCTGACACATAAGGGAAATTTTGTGCTAGGCACAATTTTATTTGGTACAATTTGTAAATTGTAAAAATATTTTGTCATTTTAGTAGATATTTGTTTCTTTACAAATTTTACTTTGATTAAGTCTTATCAGTTTCATTAGTGTCTCTAAAAATACTTCTAACAGGAAGGATAAAATATTTGAAATTCCCCATACTCTTGAAACCTCCCCTATTCTCTTGTCTTATTCTTACTTTTTAAAGTATAGACATTCTACATCTATTAAATTTAAGTCATAAAAGTTAAATTTAAGCTACAAAAGTCATAACAAAAGTTCTTGATTTTTTTTTATACTTCTCATCATGTTTGCTAACTTAAACAATTTGAAAATATTCAAAATTTAAAAAGAAAAACCTGTCAAATGGTACATTTTATTCAAGAATGACCTACTAAAATAAACAATGGTATTCTAAGCAAACTAAAAGGACTCACATGATTATACATTCATTTGGATTAGTTTCTGTATCTGGAAGTCATAAGTTCAATTCCTGACTGAGGCAGTAATACAAATGAATAATGTATAATAAGAAACATCACCTCATCTCAGAAATTCAAACAAAAATTATGAATGTACAGTCACTTGAATTTTTGGCTCACAAACTACTGAGTGTAAATTTGGTTTTTGCCAAATATTCTAAGAATGTAACTTTGTTTCACATTTTACTATCTAGAAATACTGAAAAAGTAGCAGAAGGCTATATATTTAAGATTATACAGAGTTTTCAGAGCATGACATGAAGAACTAACAAAATTGTTGGCAGATCAATGCAACTACTTAACTTGTTCAGTTAAAGAATTTAAAAGTATACTGATTATTTGATAAAATAATCCCACTGAATGTCTTTACTTCTACACATTATTTAGACTAATATATTGGATATCTACAAAGGCAAGATAATAAGCAAGTGTCAAGGGAATGACAATCTTTTTGACACACCATTGAACATTGCTTTTTTTTCTAATCATGATTTTTCTGGTAAAGGAAAGCAAGAAGAAAGGACTAACCATCACCTGTAAGAAGAGAGAATGTATGGCCATTAGCAAGAGGAACAGCCTAAGATGTGAACTACAATCTGGAGATGTCAACAATAACTACAAAAAAAAATTCCCACTTTTGGCTTCTGCTAATAGGACACACACACACACTCTTGCTCTCCCTCTTTCTTTCTGTGTGTATATATATATATATATATATATATATATATATATATATATATATATATATATTTAGTATGTATTAATAAATATACATATACTTATATTTGTAGTGCAGCTCAAAGTTTCATGTTTTCCCAAGTCATCAGGCACAAATCATAAAAAACATAGGTATATGTGTATTTAATATATATTTCATAGCTCTATTTAACTACATTAAACACTATTTTGTTTGCACCATAAATTAAATTAAATAAATATTTATTTGCTTATATGCATATGCATGCTATCACACGCATATACAGTTGCTAATATCTCATTATTTAGTTTATATTCACACCTATATATATATATATTTAGATAGAATAAATCTTCCATTTATCTTATGATTATTCCTACTCTGAGTTTCATGAAATTACATCCACTCTTCAGGAGGCTTGATGGCAAATTCTTTTCAACAACTTACAATGCATTAAAGTTGAGTAGGTTTTTGCAAATAAAGTGCTCAATATTTAAAAAAAAATTAGACCAACAATAGTTAATAGGTAAATCAAAATTCAAATGACTTATCGTATATGGTGGAGTAATGGATAGCGACTTGGATTGAGGAATCAGAGAGCCAAGTTTGAATTCCAGTTGATACCATTACATTCACTTACGTGCTATAACCCTTGAGAAAGATATGAATCCCCTTCTTCTCCCCCTAGCTATGGGTAAATAGCAGGACAGACTGGGTTCTATAGCCTTGGATTGCAACTGGTCTACCACAGAAAGAAATGGCAACTGACTGTGGGAAAAAAATCTGCCTCGTCAGTCATGTATTGAAAGATACATAATCGTCAAAGTGTGTATCACGCATAGCACATAACTGACTGATGACCTTCCATCTTTAATTTTCACCAAAAGACACTCCTGCACAAGAGATCTATTGAATTCATTGATAGATATGACATAAATATATCTGTCAATGAATTCAATAGACTTATCTTACCCTGATGAGCGGGACGGTGTTTCTGAAAAACTTTAAAGTTGTGTCATCAGCATAAATACCAAGTTGAAAACTGATGACATCAGGGAGGTCATTTATGAAAATTAGGAACAATATAGCTCCAAAGATAGAACCCTGGGGAACACCTGCATTTATGCAAAAAGATCTAGAAGAGTGGCCATTCAAGACAACTTTCATTTTGTGATTTGATAAGAAAGATTGAATCAGTTCAAAAATTTGTCTAGAAATTTGTATCATAATCTTTCAACTTGTGAAGAAGACCAATATGCTAAATGCCTTTGAGATATCCAAGCCAAAGCTTCATCATTCTTATCTTGACTTTTCAGTAATAGCTATCAGCAGAGAAGTGAAAGCCATATTGCTTATCTGAAAGAAGACCCTGTGAGGTGAGATGCTTAACCAATTCAGAGTTGATTAGAGCCTCTAGAATTTTATCAACTATGTGCCGTGTCCCTTTAGGTAGTGGACAACCATGGTTCTCCACAACTTAGTATCCTTCATACCTCTTACTAAGGTTTGTCTTTTTGCTATCACTCCTAATTCCAGTTCTTCCAATCATTTATACATTCTCATTAGGTAGATTGTTCACTGCTTTCCTCTGTCTCTCCTTGCATTCTATATGTCATGTGAGTGTCACATTATCCAAGCCTGCTTTCCTCATTATGTACTATAGACATTTTGCTTGTCTCTTTCTGATTCTAAGTGTCCTCTTTGTTTTCATTTTCTCTAAAACTTCCTTGTTTCTAACATGTTTAGTCTATGGGATTCTCAGCATTCTTTTTTATCTGTGAGGCGATTATCCAGCATTTACTGTCATAAAGTAGGACTGATATCACATAACAGTTCTGCACTCTTTTCTTTATTTCTAATGACATTTTCCTGTTTCTTAATACTTTGCTTAACTTTTGGAAGGCATTTTTTGCTATTCCAATGCATGTTCGGATTTCTGTGTTGCACTTTCTGTCCTCTGTTAAAACACTTACCAGATACTCAAACTTTCATACTTTCTTGATTCTGGTGTCTCTAATTTTTAGTTTACATATTGGATTTTTCCTTTTGTGGTCAACAATACATTCTATCTTCTTGCAATTGATGTTTAGTCATTTCTTCTCACTTTCCTTTACTACCTTTTGTAGAAGTTTTTTGTATTTTCCTTTCTGTGTCTGCTATCAACTGCATATCTTACATTGTTAAGATTGTGGTCACCAATAATGAATCCTAGCAGGACTTCTAATTCTCTCATGATACATGCTATAAAAATCAAAGACCAATGTTCATATGTCATCCACAGCACAGTACGGGGAGGCTGGAGTGTTTCAGCACTCACCAAACATTTTTGCTGAAACTGAGAACTAAACAGAAGACTAATTTTGTCCTCTTGGCCTTAACCTATGACAATGCTATTGTGCTGAGTGATAATCATTTGATTAAACCTTTCCCTCCATTAAAAAAAATCAGAAAACTTCATTTTCTGTTTTTTCTGAAACATTTGCTTCTAAAATTTTTATATAAGTCTTATATGCAGTAAAGTCTATAGGTCTAATTCTAGAAAATAAGTATTTTGTGATGTCAACGAATACTCATTGCCACTTTTGTAATGCTTGTTGTAGTAGAGACTTTGTAATCGCAAATACAACTATAGTACGCTGTTGAACAATACTGGTGTCAGACGCCTTTGAATAGCACTTGCACTAATAGCACTTGCTCATTAATACTCGCTCAAATAGTAATCTATATAGTGAAATAGTATAGAGAATAGCAGTTCATAGATAAAGGATAGAGTAAAAATTGTGATCTGAATAGTAATAGAGAATAGAATAGAAATAGCAACCTGTATAGTAATAGAGGATAGACTAGAAATGCTGATCAATTAGATACCAAGCTACTACCTACTTATGTGTTTCCTCTATGGTCATGTGGTCTACTTAATTCAATAATGGGATCACCTGTGTTTACTCTCTGACGATCTATGTTCAAACTCAAGTATCAGCAGTGACACTTTATTCCTATATAACAAAAGTACAAGCAAAAGAAAAAATTGTGTATTTAAAATCAAAAGAAAAATATTTTTAATTTTATAAGATCAGGTAAAAAAATATAGAATCAGGAATTTTTTTAGTATATAATTCAGCCCCAGCTTTTTATTTTGTGGTATCTTTTTTTTTTTTTTTTTTTTTTTTTTCGGTTTCACCCCATGCAAGGCAGAAAGTCTACTAAGACACAAGATGTTACTGGGTGTGAAAGAAGTAAGAATAGAAGCATTAATAATGAACGAAAAGAGAAAAGATTAATCAGGAGGACAGTAGATAGCAGTTGACACAGCTTTTAAATTTTTACAGATTAAAATTGGCTGGAAAGCATGGAACCAGAAGAGAGTTCCACAAGTGAGAAGTGTGAGAAATGAAACTGTTAGCATAGAATTTATGGCTACATCTAGCTAGCTCAACTGTAAATTTATGAGATCTCGACACCAGTGTACTACTGTGCTTAAATTTAAAAAATTCTAGGTACCATAGCAAAGAACTGATCCAAATAATAACCATGAAAGTGTTTAAAGAAAAGACACAAAGAGGCAACTTTACAGCAATGGGAAATGTTATGTAACTAAAAAAAAATGTGTCTTTAATCATAATTTTAGAATTTTGACATTTCCAAGAAAATTCTTCTAACCAAAATTTAAAATGGATACAGTGTTTATATTTAAATTATTAACAAAATAGAATAGCTTGCCTAACATAGATTTGTAATTTCGACATATGGCAAGCAGAAGTCAGTGTTTATATCCAGGTAAAATACAGGATTTCAATGGAGGTTTTTTAAAGCTGGAAGGTTGTCCTATGTAGTAAATTGGAAAGATACATACTTATACTTTCCCTTGTTTAGATTTGTACCAAAGTTAAATTGAACAAAAATGAAAGCATCTTGCCATGGTGTAATCAGAAAAAAAGAAATTCATGAAAACTTTTACCATTGGAGTGTATTTGCCCCTTATTGGTGACCCACATTTGTGGCTTTGTATCAGATTATTTTAATCTTTCATAGGAAAGAAGTTGAGGAAGTATTTTTTTCTTATAAATAAACACAGACAAGCCTACCTGGAGGAGATAAGAGATCAATATCAGAAACATCACTCCTATTTATTAAAAAAAAAATGAATAAATAATGAGTAAAAAAAATATTAAGTGGTTCAAAAATAAATATTGAAACTTATCAAAAAGTCAGCTGTTATTTTGTAAAGTGTAACTTAAAGAATAGATAAAACAAAACCTAGTCCCCAAATTTTGTTCAATTTATAAAACAGTTCGCCAAATCCACTAAATTCTTATTCAATTAATTAAATATATTCATTTTTTATTCAATTGATTAGACCTGTTAATTTCTTATTTAGTTGAACAAAAACAGTAATTCAATTTACCAGATTCAGTAATCTTTCTTGAATTTGCCAGATCCAATAATTTGTCATTCAATAGATACAATAATTTCTTATTCAATTGACCAGGTAAAGTAATTTCTTATTTTATTTTTTACTAGCAGGAGAGCCCAGCGTTGCCCGGGGATGTAACAGTAAGAGTATCGACCATCATAAAGACTGAAAAATAAAATTGACAAAAATTATTGTTTAAGGTTGATGGACATGCATATCTTAATTAGTTTTTTTTTTTTTTTACGAATTGGTCAAACCCAAACTCAAACGAAAAACATTGTTTTCAATCGTTATGAGTCTCTCGATTGTATAGAATTTTATTATAAACAATTGTCTTGTAAATGGAATTTTTAAAGCATTCTGAATGTAAAAATAAAGAAAAAAGTGTGCAAGACAATAAGAAACACTACCTGCCAAAAAAAAAGTGAAGTTTTGTTGAAATTGGTTGAAAAATGTAGGAAATCCGATCCCATATATAAATGAAGACACACACACACACACACACACACACACACACACACACACAAACAACCAACCTGGGTTTTATAATAAGTATAACTCAATAACTTGATATTAATAAGTATAACTCAATATGAGTTGTCCCCCTTTCATTAATGCCTCTTAATCGTGTTTTCAAATTGATTTCGTGCAAAAACAATTGTGTTTTTCCAATTTTTGGTGCTGTCAGAACCACTGCAAGGTAATTTTACATAGTCCTGTGAAGTTTTGTTGAAATTGGTTGAAAAATGTAGAAATCCAATCCAATATATAAACGTACAGATACACACACACACACAACCTGGGTTTTATAATAAGTAAGATTTACCAAATCTAATAATTTCTTATTTAATTGAACAAATCCAATAATTTATTATTTATTTAACCTGATCCAATTATGTCTTATTCAATTGACCACATCCTGTAATTTCTTTCATTGACCAGATTGAATAATCTCTTCTTCATTTGGGCAAGCCGAATAGTTTTTTCAACTGATAATGTCCATTCATTTCTATTTCAGTTGATCAAATCTAGGAATTTGAATGTGTATCCTTGTATATTTGTGAGAATCATGTTTCAGGGATTTCACCCTCAGGCTTTTTTTTGGTGTCTGTTACCTGTTATATACCTTTTGTGAATTCTGAACTGTTTTTTTACTCAATCCAATTAATTCTTAGTTAATTAATCCTTACAAAGAAATTGTTTAACGGTAATTTTAAAAAACTCTATTTTCATATTCCATCTGATTCTCCAATTCTGATAATGATCAAGTCTTCTGAAAACATTAGTAATTTTCACTGTTATATCTAAATGGCAAACAAACACTTTCTCTCCTTTTCATTCTCTATCTCTCTCTATATATATATGTGTGTGTGTACACAGGACTGACTTTTCCTCATTCCCTTCATATTCCATTGGTAAGGAGGAAGTTCCACTTAGACAGCTTCTTCTCCAGAACTGTTACTTTATGAAACAGACTGAAAAATGATCATTACCTGATCACTATGAGCTTAACTTCTTCAAGTCTAGGATCAACATTTAACTACTTACATATCTGCATAATATACACTTAAGTCCTCCTTTTATGCTCTTGCAACAACCTAATTCTGTAACTCTCTACCTTGAATGGCTCTTGGACTTGGTACTGGGTGAACTATAGTATATTTTAAAAAATCTAAGAAGTATTAATAGATGTGAAATATTATTATAATATATCAGAAAACCATGTTGAATTCAAGGATTCTATAACAACAGACTGAAGCCAAAAGATTTTTACGCTTTCCCATTGGTCAATGTATACCATATGATTCATGCTTGTCCATTGTAGTTTGGCTTCCATAAACTCAATCTTATTATTTAATAGCCACACCTCATATATTCCTTCTTATTCCTTTCTATCTTTTATTTCAACAGTGCTGAATATTCTAGCTAAAAATAGTATTGGCCTATAATTATCATTGGCAAATTCCACCTCCTTTTTGAACCATATCTCAATACATGATAAATATAGTAGCAATAGACATAAAGTCATAAAAAATCAATAGGTTTCTACTTCTTGTAAGACCAAAAGTGAATTGTAATTTTAAGAGTCATTGCGACATTTTTTTTAGCACCACATGAATGTGGTTTTGTATGAATGTTGGTTATCTTGTGAATTCTTTTCAAAGCATGTTGAGGCAGCAAGAATTTAGTTTTGTTAAATTTCACTGATAAGGTCAGTCTGTTTTTCCAATTTTTGAATGAGATGTTAGTATTTGAAATTTGGAAAAATAAAAAATAAATTAAACAGACAGAACTTGGTTGAATTTAACAAAAAACTTGTTTGAATGACTTTTTTATTAAATCAGCAGTATTGGGAAGAATTTTTGGTATACAAATATATATATATAGAAATATAGTTTTAAGTGTGCTATATTTATGAGGATAAAGTGCTCAATATCAGAGATAGAGTGTATGTAAATATAAATATAAAAGTAAACATTGAAGTCAACACTCAGAGGCGACAGGCTGTTTCATCCTAGGCACAATCATATGATTGCACCTAGCATGAAACAGCCTGTCACCTCTGAGTGTTGACTTCAATGTTCACTTTTATTTATATTTATATTTATATATATATATATATATATATATATATATATTATCACTTTAAATATTATTTTTAGTAGCAACTTGTATTTGAGCAGACACACCATGTATTTATTAAACAGTATATTTATTTATTTTTGGCGACTAACCTGAATGTTTGAGAAATCTTATTAAAGAAAAATCTGTGCTCTCCAGCAGGATTTGAACCTGTATACCCCTCGGTAGAAAGAAAAATTGCTTTGTTTACATTTGGATATGAAACTGTGCTGATATGTACAATTTTTTGAAGATCTATGATGAAAGAAGTTTCACTTTTGGCACAAAATTTGGCCTTATCTGATGAATTGATTCTCTGTAGCTGTTGGTTAGAGCATGCCAGATAATAATAAATAAATAAACAGAGTATCTACTCAAATACAAATATCCACTAAAAATAATGTTTACAGTGATAAAAAATCTATCGAATTAATTAAATTCCATTTACTTTCTTTAGAAAAACATATATATATAATAGACTCTCTTATTGATTCAGTTATGAATTTTGTGCAATAATCTTAAGTGGCACTTAAGCCCCACAAGTGATTTGCAAAGAAGGCCACATATTGAGCAAGAGTGAGGATTGTGGAATGAGGTCACTGTTAGACTGGCTGACCTTTTAGATCTTGCTCTCACTTCTTGAAGACGATTCAGACTAGCAGATTGAAAACTGCTGAGTCCACTAAAACATGTTGATCTCTACTCTACTTGCTCCAAGGCTAAACACTCAAGGGTGTTATGATGTATATTGACAGCTGACAAGTTGTTCTTCAGCTTGTTTTTGTATCTAAGCCATGGGTGTCCTACATTCCTGCAGCCCTGATCTAACTGGTTGTACATTAGGATCTTGGTTATCGTGTGATCAGACATTCTCAAGACATAACAAGTCTACTGCAACTGAGACTGTATGAGAAAAGTCTTGATTCCTCCATTATTGCACCTGTTAAACAGGTCTACATTGGATGTCCTGTCTTGAAGGCTAACTCCACAGATCGCACACAGTAAGGGGAAACAAATAGTAAAAGTAACAAATTCATTGGTATATAATCCAAGTGCATCCTAGTAATATAGACTATTAAAACAGATCCACAAAAAGAGCTTAATGTATTTATTATTACAGAGTAAATAATTAATAGAGAATAAAATCCAAAATCACCTCATATGGGGAATAGCCTATTTTGGCAGATGAAGATATCAATCATCTGTCTTATCAACCCTGGTGTGCATTGAATTTGTGTCAGAAATAGAAATCTGAATGTGAAAGCTAAAAAACAGTTGAAAAACTAATGCAGAATTTATCCATTTCAGTGTTTCAGTCAGACGAAAGGCATAAGACAGGAGTCAAGGGAGGATGTAAGGTATTTGTCATAAAGGGATGAAATTTTATAAAATTAAACCCAATTATTAACCTTATGACATTAATTTGGGATTATATGAAGAATGAAATATTAGGTTAAAATTAAAAGAGGAATAAAAAGGGGTTTAAAAAATAACTTTAAAATATATAGATAAAAGGATGTAAGGGATTAGGGGAAAGAGAGTTGGGGAGGGGTTAGAGTAGGGGAAAGTTTATAAATTATAATTAATATAGAGTAAAGAGGTTATAGAGGTGGGGAATAAAGAAATTAGTTATACATTCGACATTTGAAGAGTTAGAAAGAAGTGAAAATTATGGAAATATAGTAGCTAATTAAGTTAATCACTGATTGGTGTTGATCTCAGTGTCCACTTATATATATATATATATATATATATATATACACACACATACACAGATACACACACTTATAATCAAGAGTGGTATGCCCTTGTTTTGTTAATCAACTCTTTGAGAGAGCTATTTCTGTTTATTGGGACTATAAAAGGACACCATACTCGAACCTTGTATTCTCAGCTGAATAAAGCTTTCTTCAAGCCGACAACTGCATACTTTTGTCATTACACATATATAAGTGGACACTGAGGTCAACACCGATCCGTAACAGTCTGTACACATACAGAAGGTCTCTGAATGGATTCTAAGATACTCTTTACCTCCTTATAGTCATCTAGTCATCTATGCATGTTTCAATCTTTTGCTGGGAATTCAACACATTGTATGAAAACTGTGATTAAAATAATAGAAAATAATTTAAATGTTTCTTTTTGTGTAGAAAGAAAAAAAAACATATTTTTGTCTGAAAATAAAAAAAGTTAATTAAATATAATTATAAAATCAATGTTTACTACAATCAATAACATTTTACTACACACCAATGATTAGTTACGTTACAGACGGGTTGAAACTCCTTTCACTGCTATATTTAACTTCTCCTACAGAAGGTAGTGACGGAGAGAGTGAAGAAGGGACTAAGCATAAACTACAAAAAACAGAATGCATGGTCATCAGTAAAAGGATGAGCCTGAAATGCAATTTGCACTAGAATCAAGCAAACTTGGAAGTTTAAATATCTGGGAAGCGTTCTGACAGAGGACAGTAAGTGCGACACTGAGATCCTTAGACGTATTGGGATAGCCAAGGAGACACATCCCAAAAGCTGAGCCGAGTATTGTGAGACAGGAGGATTTCTTTGGTAATAAAGAAAAGAATACTGAGCTGATATGTGACATCTGTCATTCTTTACAGCAGTGAATGTTCAACAGTCTCCTCAAAGATGAAGAAGAGACTCGAGGTGATGGAGATGTGGTTCTATGGAAAGATGCTAAGAATATCATGGCCCGATAGTGTGAGCAATGATGAGGTCTTAGAGAAGATGCAAACAAGGAGGAGGCTTATACTTAACATCAGCAAGAGGTAGCTGAAGTTCCTGAGACACATAATGAGGAAGGAGGGCCTGAAGAATCTGATACTCACAGGTTGAATAGAGCGAAAGAGAGACAAGGGGAAAGCAGTGCATGACATACCTGGCGAGCTTGAGCAGGTGGATGACAGAATGTGGTCTGGGGGAGGAAGCAGAGAGAAGGAACTTGTTGAGAGCCACAAGGGATAGAGGGAGGTGGAGAGCCATGATCGTCTATGTGCTGAAAGGACACAGCACATAGAAAGAAAGAAGGCAAACTCAGTATAAAAATTAAATTAATTAAACAAAAATATTTCACTAGTCAATGAATGAAATTGCAGCAGTGATATTATCAGAATATTGTTGGTTTGAAATTTGACCACTAATTGAAAAGCCTGATTTTCCAGTGGATTCTGTTTCATCTATAATTGAAGCAATTACAATGCAGAAGAAAAGTACATCTAAAATATCCCCCTGTTTCACTCCTTTTAAAATGTATACAGAATGTGAAATACCGATGTCAGTCTTGAGGCTTACCTTAAAGTTATCATAAGAAGGTTTATATATTTTCTATATATGAATGCTATTTCTAACAGCTTCCACAAATAAGATAACTTGATACTGTCAAAAGCTTTAGTAAATTAATGAAAACAATATAAGTGGGTCTATTTACATGGGTGACAGAACTAATTTCAACTAGGAACCTCAAAAGGGTATTTTGCATTTCAAGCCCCACTCTCAGTTTCTAATAAAAATTTCCCAAATAGTTCTATTTAGCTGTAAATGTACATGCTTAATTAAAAAATAACAAAGAAATTTTGATGAAATCTACTGTTTTGGAGTTATCAACAATAAAAGTTTGGATTCATTCACGTTGAGGTGGGTGAAGTTGAAATTAATTCTACACCCCATTTACACTATTTAAATTGTTCAGACTTTTGTCCTGAAGAATGAAGGATTTATCCAAATCATGCTGGATCCTCTTTAGCTCTTCTTCATCAGTAATTCTGTTGAAGAAGGCCTCAAACCTCTGGGAGATATCAGATTGCAGTTTTTGTTTTATCCAACAGTTGTAATGGATGTCCTGGTAAAAAATGTTCTTTGGTAAAAATTAGTTGCTGAGACATTAAGTTTATAAGTCTCAAAATCATACACTGATGTCCTCAAGGACACATGGCCCAGTGGATAAAAGCATTGGTTGTAATCCAGTGACTTGACTCAAAGAGTTGTAAGCTCAATATCTGGCTACAGCTCATATGAACAAGTTACAAAATCCAGGTGGAGAGTTAAGTTAAAGGAAAATAACTGATATTGAGACATCTGAAAGAGGCACGGTACATGGAACTAGAACAATCTATCCTGGTGGATGAAATAAAGGATTCAGCTCAAAATTCTACCTTTACCCGAAGAAGGCTGGAGCAACAAAGATGAAGACAACAGTTTGAACAATGTAAGTCACGAAATGGACAAAGTCCGACAATTATTTTAAGACATTTTTTTATGCTTATACATTCTTTTTGTAGATACAAATACTTAAGTAAATGCTCTGTTTATAATAAACAGTATTAACGACATTTACTGGCCTGAATGTCCAAGAAATTTTCATAGAAAATATGTGTCCTCCAACAGGAATCAAACCTGTATCCTTTATGGAACCATCATATAGCCTGACATGTTTTTACCGATTGAGGCACAGAGGGGCGTTTCGGTTAACAAGGTCAATTTTACTGTTTTTAAACTACAATTCTCCATGATTTTGTCTTGTATATTCATATCTGCTTGATGCATATCCAAATGTAAACAAATGACATCACACATTATGAAATGGACAAAGTCCGACAATTACTTTAAAAAAACGTATAAACATAAAAAAATGTCTTAAAATTTCTCAAACATTCAGGCCAGTAAATGTCATTAATACTGTTTATTATAAACAGAGCATTTACTTAAATATTTGTATCTATAAAAAGAACGTATAAACATAAAAAAATGTCATAAAATGTATGTAAATAATTACTCATTTCAGAAATATAAACAGATATCAATGATAACTCTTAAAGAAATATTGAAATTTATCAACACATTGCCAAAAAATGATTATAAATTCTTTCAACAGAATAGTTTATAGAAAAATAATTCAACTAACTTTCGTCTTTAAATTCAACAAAAATGGCTGGAAACATCCTCTTGTATTCCCTACAAAATCAAAGGTAAGATGTACACTGGACTATAACTCTTCTTAACATATAACAGAATCATGTGATACATGATTTAACATAAGAATACAAACCTTTCTTTTGACCCCAATTGTACACTTAATGAGAAATAAAAGATTTAAATTATATGGTCATATCAAATGAAGCAAAAAAGGATTATCAAAAATATGCACTGAAGGGATGGTTGCTGAAGCAGGAGTGCCCAGCAAAGAAGGTGGCATAATAATATAATCAATTGGCTACAAAACTTAATGTTGGATCCTTAAACTAAGCTTCCCAGGAACATGAACTCTATAGTGAGTTGAGTCATGTGAATGCATATTCTGTTATGGAGAAAGAGAGTGTTCAATGATGATGATGATAATAATGATGCTTATAGACAGAGAGAGTGTTCTATGATGATGATGCCTATAGAGAGAGCATTCAATAGACAGAGGGAGTGTTCTATGATGATGATGCCCAAGAAAGTGAGTGTTCTAGGATGATGATGGTGATGATGCCTATAGACAGAGGGAGTGTTCTATGATGGTGATGTTGATACTTATAGACAGACTGTTCTATGGTGATGATAGTGAAGCCTATAGATGGAGAAAGTGTTCTATGATGATGGTGATGATGATGATAATGATGGTGATGCCTATAGTCAGAGAGTGTGTTTAATGCTGATGATGATGATGCCAATGGATGGAGAGAGTGTTCAATGATGACAATGAATCCTAAATGTAGTAAAAATGATCAAGGTGTATAAATTGACATTTTCTGACATCTTATTTTCATTCATGTAGCATCATTATTAATGATTAATAGTTAAACCTAATAAAATAACTGAGATAATATTTTCAGATGTCATATATTTAGTCATTTATTTAATCATGTATTTATTATTTTCAGTTTTTCCTCTTAGAATCTGCTGACTCATACTTTGAGAGATTTAACATTTAAATTGATTATTATTTTTGTTTTCAAAATGCCTTTATTATTAAACTAATATGTTATATCTATGTATTTTGTTTTTGTTTATATATTGATGGTGATGATGATGCTGATGCCTATAGCCAGAGAGAGTGTTTGATGATGATGATGATGATGATGATGATGCCAATAGATGGCGAGAGATGTTTGATGATGATGCTGAAGCCTAAATGTAGTAAAAATATCTATGTATTTTGTTTTTGTTTATATTTTACTTACTTGATATATATTTTGCAAAATAGTTTCAGTTTTAAAAAATTTGTAACACTAAAGTTTCTTTGAATTGTCCGACCAAATAGGCAATTCCTCAGAAGCTGAGGTCTTCCAATGATCCTAAATACTGAAGATGAATACGAGATTTTAAAATATTATTTCACCTTTCTTGCTTTTTAATTAATTTTATGATTCTAAAACTGTTCTTTTTTTTTTATTTCTCTGTGCTAAGATAGTGCTCTTCAAAAGAACTCATCTATCCTGTAGATTAACAAGGATAATGTAATTTTTTTTCATCTCAGTCAAGATTATAATGCCAATAAAATGCAATGGGCTACTGGGAGTGAAAGAGAGTGAAAAGGAAGTGGAAACCCAATCCTAAACAGCAAACAAGTGATAAACCTCTACACTTGCTCAAAAGACCAAGAAGGAGTATGAACCTGATGATAGTCAAACCTATCTATTCCTATTGAGGAATAAAATAAAAAATTATCTTTGAATGGGACAATTTTCCACAGAAGACAATTTGACAATAATGAGAATATTTACTTAGAACATTTGAAAAAAATTAATTTCCTAAAATTGCAATATTTAATTAACTTCAAAAATTAAAACAAAAATAAAATTGCCTTATATCAAAATAAATGTTATATGAAATTTTCCAATAAGTAAAACCTAGAATTTTTAAAATATAAACTTGTTAAATATAAAAAGAAACATTCATTTTTTAAGAAATTCAATAATTTAAATCTTACTATATAATATGCAATATATATAATATTTTATCTGTAGTTACGGTAACCTTCTGCTGTACTAAAATTATCTCCCTTGGAATGATAATGTCAGGGAGCAGTGTTTTTATTTTTATTTTTTATTTTTTTATCATTTCCCAGCAAGCAAGGCAATAAAAGCCACTAGGATACAAGTGTTTACTAAGAGGGAAAGAAACAGAGAATACAAAAGAAATAAGAAACAATAGCATTGCATTTAAATCTTTGAAGATTCTTTTGACAGTGTTATAAACATGTTTATGAAAGCAGAAGAGAACAAACAAAACAACAAGTACTTCTAGTGAGGTAAAAGAAAAAGAAGACAAGAATTGTTAATATAAAATGCTTTTTATTGACAATAAAGAGGATGTGAGCGAATTGTCTCTTTATGGGCAAGGGAAATGACTTGGAGAAAGAGTAGAGTTGGTAGGATCTGGAGTTGATGCATCTGTCAGGTCAGTTGTTCGAGATCACTGGTGGTGACATTGAGAGCTTGCTGGTAGCGGATTAGTTGAAGCTTGCCTATTCGCCATGATTCTCTTTCAGTCATTATGAGTGGTGTTCTTAAAAGCAAATGTGGTAGCTCATAAACTCATCTTCTTTTTTTCTTTGGCAGCAACATTTGTGATTGGCTCCTTTTATATTGAATTTTATATTTTTTGAGAAAATTTTTTCTGTGAATCAGATGTGATGCTGCATAGAGGACAACTTTTTTATTTTGGGTTTTGCTTTCGCATCTGGCCGACATGTAGATGATAATGAGTGAGTGGATATTAGTGGAAGGAATGTATGTATTTATTTATTGATTTGGTGTGCTTGCATTGTTGATATTTGTGCATGATGATGTCTTTGAAATGTGTTGGGAGTTGACCATGTATTTTTTTAATTTGTTTTGCAGTAATTGTGGGTAGTGTTTGTGTCAATTCACTGGATCTGGAGTTTTGTGTCTTTATGTACTTCTCAGATGGAAGTGGATGTGGTGACTTCAATGTTGGTTGTGGATTCTGCAAACACAGAGAAGTGGGAAAGTTTGCGTATTGCACATGATTCAGTCATAGTATGAGGCAATGGGCATGAGCGTGATAAATTCGGTTAGTTTTGCCATTTGCATTTGTCTTGCATTTTGTGCCAGTGATGTTTGAATCAACACAAAACTTTATATCATGGTTCTTAAACTCCTACCAGTAATTGGAAAGATGTTTGAACATACAGGTGACATGAAAGTGGTTTGTGCAGTCATGAGCTTGATAGAGATATCTGGCATGTAGTTTACAAGGTATGACCAGTTTAGATGTGTTTTGATCATCTCTGATCATCAAGATGGCAGTGCCAGGTTCAAAGTAAAATTGGTGGAAATGCTTTTGAAAGATTGTAGCCTGATGGTCACTGGGATCAATTGTGATGGCTTCAGGTGCCTCATTTGATGTAACTGCTTAGATGGCCTTGATCATTTTTGATAGACTCTCATTGGATGTCTGTTCAGCAGCAATGTTGAGATGATTGATAATCATCTCAGTGGTAATGGTTGAGGTGATTTGGTAGACGAAGAATGCTTCAGTGAGATTCATGCATTGTATTTTCCACAGATAGTGGGGCTACAATTTTGACTGGTGTGTTAGTGTGTCTGGTTCCAAATCTGGTTAGATGGCATTGAGTTACACATGTTCAGGCTGGAAAGTTGCTTGCCTATCCAAAGCAGTTGCTGCCTTATGTCGGCCAGCATGATGGTTTAAGTTGTCCAGTTGCTGCATTTTATGTGTGTACATTAAAGTGGGATCAAGGGTGTGGTGTCAGTTCTGATGCCACAGTCAAAGTAGTATTGTGCATCACTTGCTATACCACTTGCTAAGTAGTGGTTGTCCATAGTCTAGATGAGGTAAGGGTAAATGGTGGGTGCCCTAGTTTTGATTTATTCATTTATGAGCATAACACCCATTAAAGAAAATATAGTGTTAGCAATTATTTCTGCATTCCTGTTGTCTTGAACTTCACTTTGATATGGATGGCGACTTCTCGAATTACATTTTCGAGTCAACCTGCAAAGTCTGTCAATGTCTCACCATTTCATCTTTGCAGGTGCCATGCTTGGCTGAGGTGTTGCAAATTTATCATTTGGCTGCAGTGGATAGCTGTAAGGTAGGCCTTTAGCTGTTCATAGGTGGACATGACCTGTTGTGAGTCTTCTATCTGTTGAAATATGCCTTCATTAAGTTGTTTGGCAGTTTTGACAAATTTATCCTCTATTTGTGTGTAGTTATCAAATTCTGGTTTGACTTGGATCATATATACTTTGTTCAGATCTGTAATAAAGGAGTTGATGTTGTTGTCCAGTACAAATTTTCTGATATCTTGCATTGCATCATGTGTATTGATTGCTGCTGCTGCATTATTTAGTTTGTAGTCTATAAGTTTGTAGCTGTCATTGTGGTTCTAGTAGCTCAGTAGATTTTAGGGTGATCAACATTTACTAGAGCTCTGACTGAAGTTCATCAATGACTGCTTTTTTCCAATATTCGCCAGTGTATGTATAGTCAGTTTTCAGATTTAGGATTGCTGTCTGCTTTTGTTTGATGAGGTTAAAAATTTTTGTGTAAGTAAGGACAATGCAATCCATTTCATTAGTTCTCATCCCACTCCTGACACCAGTTACTATAAACATGTATATGAGAGAACAAATGAAACCTCAATTACCGCCAGTCAGGTTAAAGGAAAAGAAGACAAGAATTGTTAATATCAAATTTTTTCTATTGCCAATAGAGTACCAATAGAGAGAATTTGAGTGGAATGTCTCTTTGTGGGCAAGAGGAGTGAGTTAGAGGAAAGGTAGAGTTGGTAGAGCCTGGAATTGATGTGTGCGTTGGGTCAGTTGACTGAGGTCACTGGTGATGATTTTGAGAGGTTACTGGTAGCAGATTAGTTGAAACTTTGTCTATATTTCTGAGATGAGGTATTGTAATTATTTACATTATTTACATTGTTTGGACTGTTGTCCTCATCTTTATTGTCATGTTCACTGGCTACAGCAGTGGTGAGCAAAAACTTGTAAGTTCAGTTAAAGGGAGATAACTGAGACATCCAGAAGAGGCATGGCACACGGAACTAGAGCAATCTACTCCAGTGGATGAAATAAAGGGTTCAGTTCAAAATTCCAATCATCTGAAGAAGGCCTGAGTGTACAATGGTTGAAATGTTGTGGACATGACAATAAAGATAAAGACAACAGTCCAAACAATGTAAATAATGTAAATAGTTAAAACTTGCCTGTTTGCCACAATTCTCTTTCAGTTGTTATGACCTATGTTCTATAAAAGTAAATATGGTGGCTCATAAGATCATTTTTTTTTTTTTGCAGTGATTCATAAGTTAATGTCTCAAAATGGATTTATGTAATCTAATAAAGATACTAGTAACCTTAGATGATTTTGGCATTGACAAAATTACTGAAATAGTAAATGAAATATATAATAATAATGAGTTACCAGAATACCTTAGTAGATCCATTTTTATAGCACTGCTTAAGAAGCCAGGTGCAAACAAATATTAGCTCCATCGGACAATCAGCCTAATGAGCCATATAAAAAAGCCATCATTCAAATTCTGATGAATAGATTGCATAGTGAAAAAAGGGCAAGAACAGTGTGAATTCATTAAAGATGGTGGAATAAAGAATGTGGCATTTATGCTCAGAATGATATCAGAAAGGCAGAAGGATATATACCTATGTTTTTATAAATTATGCAAAGGTGTTTGATAAAATACAACACAAAGAATTGTTCAAACTGTCAGGTAAGCTTGATTTATTTGGGAAGGATACTAGAATAATCCAGAACCTATACTGGCAGCAAACCGCCTGTATTAGGATAGAAAATGCATTCAATAAATACATAAAATTAGAAAGGGTTGTAAAACAAGGATGTGTCTTCTCAATGAACTTATTCAACCTTTACAGTGAAGCAATCCTGAAAGAATTAGAAGTTATGGGATATTCACTCACACCATAGGAGTAGAGGTAGTAAAATTTTAGGCTTGTTTTTATAAAGTTAAAAACAGGAAAAATAAATGTACACAATACAGAGACGTCATGAATAATTGTATGGTAATTTTATTCAATTTTATTTATGCATTTGTGTGTGTGTGTGTATTTTACGTTACAATTGTGATAATGTTCATGTTATAAAAGGGAGTAAATTACTCCATAATATCACAAGTCGTATTAGGATGATAGTAGGACTTTAATATTACAAGTCTTATAAGGATGACAACACATGTGTAACTTCCGGGTGTATATGTTGTCATCCTGACAGTTCTTGAAGAGATTGAATCTCATGTCTTTTGGCGGGATGTTCGTATTTCCAGCAGGAACAGTCCCTGTTGCATGCTGGGAGTAATTTTATTATTTTTATTTTTATTTTAAACAAGACTTATTGTTTTATCTTATTTTATTTATAATTTTCATTATTATTATTATTATTTATTTGTAACAATAATAATATCCCTACAAATTCCTATCAGGATTCATTATTGGTAGCTACAATCTTAACAAAAAACATAAGATATGCTAATGACACAGTATTGAAAGCAGATGCAGAAAGGAATTTACAGGAACTGCTACAGATGGTTGTGGAGGAAAGTGAGAAGAAAGGATTGAACATCAATTGAAAGAAGAGAGAATATATGGTGGTCAACGGTAGGAACAACCCAAGATAAAAACTTCAAATTGGACATACTAAAATCAAGCAAGTATGAAAATTTAAATATCTAGGAAATATTTTAACAGAGGACAGAAAATGTGAGGCCAAAAATCCAAAGGCACATTTCCAAGTTACCTTCTAAAATTTAAGCAAAGTCTTAAATTTGAAAATTTCATTAGAAACAAAGAAAAGAATGCTGAACTGTTATATAATATGGGTCCTCTTATAGGGTAGGGAATGCTGGACAATCTCCTCACAAAAGAAGAAGAAACTCGAGGCAATGGGGCTCTACAGAAGGAGACTGAGAATACTATAAACTGAACATGTGAACAATGACAACATTTTAAGGAAAATGAAAACAAAAAGGACACTTATACCTAGAATCAGAAAAAGATAATTGATATTTTTAGAGTACATAATGAGGAAAGAGGGCTTAGAGAATTTGACACTCACAGGACATACTGAAGGCAAGAGAGACAGAGGAAAGCAGTGAATAACCTCCCTAACAATATTAGGTAAATAGTTGGGAGAACTGGGATGAAAAGAGATAGCAAAAAGACAAACTTTACTAAGAGCTACAAAATACAGGAAATTGTGGAGAGCCATGATTGCCTAAGCCCTGAAGGAACAGAGCACATAGAAGAAGGTGATATTGCATAATTTGCTACTGTAAATCTGGCTATTCTACTGTTGTATCATTATTTTCAAGTGATCATTTAATCATAAACACTGTTTTTCATTCTTTAAATGTGTAATCTATGAAGCAATTCTTAATACAAGAATTTAAATTAAAACAAATGCAACTGAAGCAGAAACATCAATTGAGCATTTGGAAAAGGAACTTCAAACAAAGAAACAATAAAAAGATAGTTTCAGAAATTTTGCTTTTAAGATAATTTTTTGCTCTTAAATATTGAAAACACAATTAAACAATGACTCATGAACATCCTTGAACATTGAGCATTTGTGGAAAATAATTTGGAAGATATTTCAGTATTATTTCCTGCCATTTTGACTGCAAAGACAAAGAAAACAAATTGACAACAGGATTGCAGACAAACTGATAAAAATCAGAAACTATGTGATTACTGCTTATTCAGAACAAAACTCCATTTTATTATGTCTCATCACTTGTGATAAAAATAGATCCTTTACAATAATTATTAAGTGTCTGGGAATTATCAAACAATTTAATATTAACAAAAAATAGCCTGCTCAGAGAAATAGTATCTTGATGGCTGTTAGGAATCTTTTTTGCATTCTTTGTTTCTCTCTGCGATGAAGGCATGGAGTAATGGATAGCAGCTCAGATTGAGGAATCGGAGAGCTGAGTTTGAAATTCCATTTGAATCCATTACATTCACTTATGTGCTAATACCCTTGGGAAAGGTATGAATTCTCTTCTCCCCCTGCCAGCTATGGGTAAATAGTAGGATAGACTGGGTTCTATAGCCTTGGATGGCAACTGGTCTATGACAAAAAGAAATGGCAACCTACTGAAGAAAAAAAACATCTGCCTCATCAGTCAAGTATCAAAAGATACATGATCGCCTAAGCGTGTATCACGCATGGCACATAACTGAAGAAATAGTATCTTAATCTCATTCAAAGTCTCTTTTTTTGGTATCTCCCTCACTAATCCCAGCATCCCTTCTACTCTTTAAAACCCATTACATTCACAATTACCCAATTAATTTTGAGTTGTTGCAAATTTGAATCAACCCACAAAATGGCAAAAAAAGATTTTTAAATATAAAATATTTTTATTTTCATCTTTTTTACAAGCCTTGTTTGTAACTGTGTGTTAAGATGAAAAGAAAAGTGATTTATCTGCGTGTACAAGTGAAAAAAGAGGCAAGAGAAAAAGTGAGGAGGAAAGTGTAAATGTCATGTAACTTGGTGAGAAAGAGTGTAATCACCACATAGCTTGGTGAAGAAGAGTGTACATATTATGTAGCTTGGTGAGGAAGAGTGTAAGTGTCATGTAGCTTGGTGATGAAGAGTGTAAGTGTCATGTAGCTTGGTGAGGAAGAGTGTAATCACCATGTAGCTTGGTAAGGAAGAGTGTACATGACACATAACTTGGTGAGTGATGTAATGAATATGCATACACCTGGGTTCCCCTTCACAGTAATATGATTGGCTGGTGTCAGCCATAAATACAGACTGATGTGGAGGTACAGGGATGATGCCTATTGTCTACGCCTATTGCCTGCACCTGTTGGCTACCACTACAAGAACCAGTCCATTACGCCTACCTGCTAGATTGTCATAATTGGTTACAGTAGTCCAAAACCACTTTGCTACTTCAAACAAATATATCCCTTTCTGGGACATATCAGTGAGAAAGCATGTAAGTGTCATGTACCTTGGTGAGGAAGATGAATGAATGAGTAAGGGAATTTCTAAGTTGTGATGTCATGAATCTGTTGCAGTATGTTGCCACTCTGTCTCCTAATTGGCTTTTCTAATTTGGTGGCTTTGCTTATATACTCTTCAAAGGGGGAGTCACCTCAAGGTGTTGTAATGGAACAATTGCTAGAACAATTATGACTGAGTATTGAGTTTAATCCTTACTGGATGCCCCATATTTTCGGCCTTGTGCCACATCTAAGCTATGCTTGAAAAATCACTATACTCTTCAAAGGAATCATGAAGCAATGCAACTCATTGGTTGGAAAATATTAAATAGTGTATTTTAAAGGATTTATTAGCTGGAAGGATACATGAATACTCCCACTCAGAAATCATTTTTTGTCATTTGGTGTTCAACTCTTTTGTTCTTTATTTCCATCCACAGACTGATAATAAAAATGGTATGTTAATGATTTTTCTTTATTTTTATCACAAGAATCAGTGAACCAATGTACTAAAATATTTAAACTCTAGGATTGAACCAGGAACTGTTAGTTCTTCAGTCTAAGACTCTCTGTCAACTGTTTTCATTTATATATCTTATCCATTGGGATGTGTGTGGAGTGTAACAGATATCAGGGTGAAAAGTGGAATTGTCAAACTAAATTCTGGGCTAGTCACTCACATTCCTACTCTCCTGCTAGGAGTTAAATAGTAATATAGACAAAGCTCTCAAGCATTGTGTGGTAACCAGTCAAAGAGAAGGAAATTCTAAACCATGGAGAAGGCAAGGAGAAATCACACCATTATTCTTCTTAAGAAGTTATGGCAATTCACAAATAATAAAGAAAAGAAATCAGTGGACATTTATGATTGCCTATGTGCCTATGACAATAAAAAAAAAACATCTTGTTGATTGCTACCAGCAACCTGAAACCATGTGCCAAGTTCAACCAAAACTGAGTAAATAACTATTTTGTCCATTCTAATTAACTCCTTTGGATAAAATAAAGAGTTCCATTCAAAATTTCTCAAGGGTCACAGGACACATACAATATACACATGATAAAAGGAGAGAGTACATTATCTCAAAAGTTTTCATAATAAAAACAATAAAGATAGAGATGCAAGTTCAGATGGAATTGATAACAAATTCAGAAAGAAAACTACTCAAAGAAAAATAAGCAAAAAAAAAAAAATCTAACCATCAACTGTAAGAAAACAAAAATCAAGGCTGTGAAGAAAAGAGACAGTCCAAGGTGGGTGTTACATATTGGGGATATTAAAATCAAACATATACTGAAATTTAAGTATCTGGATAGTATAGTAACAGACAACAAAAGTGTAACATTGAAATTTAAATGTGCAAAAGAATAGTGAAAATGTCTTTCATTTTCAGCTGTAGATTCAATGTGATCGATTCTTTCCATAGACCCTGAGGGAACCTCAAAATATTCCTTTATTACATCAGTGTTTTCTTCCTTTGATACTGAACATAGTGCTGGGTCCCTTAATGATACTGTTGATTCTCATCCATCTTGGTGCTTAACACTAGCATAGGAAGGATTTGCATCTATCAACTCAACCTCATACACAAGAAGATTGTTCCTGTTCTGATGAACCAGTGAAAGAGTACTGTTCCAGGGCTTGTTAGCAAAGTTGTCATAGAAGTACCAAAAGAAGAGTGTCTTTTGAAACTAAAGAACCATTCATGAGGGATGGAGTTGGCTGGAGAGATCTAATGAAGTGTACAGCATTGACAGGAGAGATCTAATGAAGTATAGGGCATTGGGGAGTACTGACTCCCAATGATGATCATCCAGGTTGTTTGACTTAAGGGCAAGTTTAATAACCTTCCAGAAGATACCATTGTATCTTTCAGCCTGTCCATTACCACTGAAGTGGTAGGGTGTTGTTTTGCTTGCAGCAATGTCCTTATTTAATAGATAAGTTTATTTCTTTTGATAGAAAAGAAGTACCTCTATCAGAGTGAATATAACCTGGAAAGCAAATAGTGAGTCAAGACATTTTATTAATGTTGATGCATGTATATTTGGGAAGGGAAAAGCAAAGGGAAATTGGGAATATTCTTCCTCAATGGTGAAAATATATAAACATTACTTGAAGTTGAAGGTAGTGGGGGACCCTTTAAAATCAATGCTTAGGCATTTCATTGGTTAGGTTGCTTTAATTAGAGTTTCCTTTTCAATGCAAAAAAATCTTGGCTTGAGTTCTGCACATAGTCAACATGAAGAACATACTTCCTTTACTTCTTCTGTTGAGAATGGTAAGGGTTCTTAGTCTGTACAAAATGGAGCATTCCTGTAGTTCCAGGATAGCATAGATCTTGATGCAAATCACCAAGGGTTGATGAAGACACTGAAGCACAAAATGCTCTAGTAAGTGTGTCAAGGGGCAACATTGTCTTTTCCAGGCCAACATCTTATCAAGAAGCTAAAGGCAGACAACTCAATTCGCCATTCTAAAATTTTATTGGTTTTAATTTTTGTCCTCTTGTGGTTATCAAGCATGAATGCCACCAAACATTGGTCTGTAATCAAAGTAAATAGAGTAGTCACCACTGCTACATCTGAAGCATCACATTCAACAACAGAAGGTAAGTGTTCATCTATATTTTGTTGAGTGGCATTCTCCAGCTTTAATAGCTGTTGTTGTGCTCAGTTGAAATGTCTTGATTTTAATTAGTGGCTGTATTCTGTTGAAGAACTTTGGTATCCATTTAGAGTAGTATGAAACATACCAACAGCTCTCCTTAAGAAATTCAGGGTTGTCGACATTGGTAAGTCTTGGAGTGGCTGAAGTCTTTCTGGGTCAGGGTTAATTATCCTATTACCTACCCAGTAAACGAGGATAGTAAGTGATGGTATGGAAGACACTGTTTTTGTTTCTTTTAATGTAAATTTTTTTAGCTTTAATGACTGTTAGGAATCTTTTTACATTCTTCTTTGTTTTCTCCAGTAACAGTTATGTTGTCAAGCTAAGGAAAGGTGTCTCTTAAAATGTGTTCTTAGATAAGTTTGTTCATTTCCTACTGAAAGACAACAGTCATTCATCACATTGAATGGCACTCTACAGTATTGATAGAGCTTCCCATTAGCTTCAAAAGCAGTCAAAATTTTTTCATTTTGCCTTAGGGGAATTTGGTAGTAGGCATTTTTCAAATCAAAAATTGAAAAAACGGTGTATTTGGCAGGTTTATTTACAATCTCTTCAATATGTGGAAGAGGATAATCCTTCAGTTCTGTAAATTGATTGATAGTTTGCAAGTAATAGATGCATATCCTCTTCTTATGTTTATTAGTGGGGTCCTTAAAGACGAAATTGGTTCAATTATGCCTTCTTGTATTAGATTCTCAAATCCTTTCTCAATGAAATCTCTGTCATCCTTCCCAAATTGTTCTGATTTTGTTGCAGTTGGTTTACAATTAGAAGACAAGTTTGTAAAAGGCAAGAGTTCATTAACAGAAGCAGCAGAAAGAGCACAAACTGGTCCATAGTTGGGTATAATAACATCAGATTTAGGGCCCCTCTATTTGATCTGAAAAGAGATGTTGTTTCTGGAAATCTTGTCACAGTATTAAGTCATTACACAAGTTCTTTAATACTTTGAAATTGACAGACTTATAGTATATCTTGTTTATTTGTAGGTCAACAACACAGAAGCTACAAGTCTGGGTTTTCATTCCGGTTAGAGTCATTGAGATTTCTTTGTTGAGGGGTCTGGTTTTAATTTGAAACTTTGAAGTAACCTTTCTGAGCTGCCCAAGTCTAGCAATGCATTTAACCTGCAACCATTAATAGGTACTCTAGTGGTTGCAGGGTGTAGACATTCTGGAACTGATGCTATTATAGTGCATAAGTTTGCTGTATCTATGGCAATGCTTCTACTTTTAGATTTCCACACTTTCATATAATGTTCTATTTTTTTTTTACAAGAATGGCAGGTTGATTCTTTAGATGGACATACATTTCTTTGGTGTAATAGTCTGCCACAAAAAAAAACAGTTCTTTTTATTAAAAGTATAAAGCAACCTTCTCTACTTAATGATACAGCATTATGGCTATTTACAATTTCATCCTTTAGAAGTTCTTCTATGGTCTCAGTAGTAGCAGTGACATAGTCCATCGGTGTGTTGTTGTAGGCATCCAAGTTTTTCTGCACCAAGTTTAGTGAGGAAGCCTGTTAATAGACAGGCTGTAAATCCAGAGTACAATTTTCAAGTAGTCACTGGCATATTATAGGGGATGGTTGGTTGGTTGGTTGGTTGTTTTGTTTTATGGCATATCAAAACCTCAGTGGGTCATTTAATGCCAACAAAATTTTGAAATAGATTCATAGTGATAGTTTGATAAAAAAGGTGTATATATATACATATATATTTGAACCATTTTTCAATTACTCATATTTTTTAGTACAATCCAACTTCTTTTAGGAAATTTACAATCTTGGTTGTGGTTTGGTTTGGTTTGTTTTGTTTTATGACATATCAACCTCAATGCATTATTTAATGCCAACAACTTTTTTTTTCCTGGTAATATTTTGTTTTGTCAACAACCTATTTCTGATAATATTTTTTCCTCAAAAATATATAGCTGGTAATATTATTTTAAAACATGTATTGCTGGTAATATTTTTTTTTCAAAAACATATTGCTGGTAATATTTTTTTTCAAAAAAATATATTGCTGGTAATAGTTTTTTTTTTCTTCAAAAATTTATTTCTGGTAATAATTTTTTACAAAGTATTTCTGGTATTAAAACCTATTTTTGCACTTTTATAATGCTTTTTACCTCAGTTTCAGGATTAACTATTTGCCCACAGCTGGTACCCTAACAGGTGCTACTATCCTGGGTCAGAGTAGACCTGGGAACACCAGTAATTAAGAGGTAGTTCCACACACCTCAAAACCTCCTGATCAGAGGCCTTGCTGTTGGACGTAGTTTATCGTCTTACCCAGGACACATTATAGGGGATGCTTAACTGTTAGCAAGTTCTTCTCAGTACTGTTATGCAGTCACCATTTTAAAAGTACAGTTTTTACTTAGTCTGTGGAGTTCTCACAGGAATTCATCCAAAGATTTGCCTGGTTTCTGTTGACAAATAGCTAAAATATGCCTGGCAAAAATTTTGTTTGGCGTCTTAACATATAGTAGTTCTAGAACGTTAATGTAGTACTCGTATATGGTACAGCCCCCTATGTATTCGTAAACTCCAAATGAAACACAGCTAACAAGCAAACTTAATTTGTTCATAATGTCACTGGGTTCTTCAAAGAAGTTGTTTAACATTTTAATCTAGTGTTTCTATTCCTTTGCTGCCATAGGAGAGTTTGGGACATGATCCAGTTTTGGGGATTTAAACATTTTCTCCATGTTGTGCAACAATAACAACAGAATAAATAAGACAAAAATTAGTTCATTAAACTGTAATGAAAATAATCAACAATTATTACATCTTAAGAAGCTTTAATGAACTAATTTTACAGGTTACTGTTAGTGACTTAAATAGCCCTTCTTTGTTTCCTCATGGTGTGCAGGGAATGCCTTGTAGTCCAAGAAAGTTTATAGTGGCATGGGGCTTAGGGGAATGAACAGTTGATTTACCTACACCAAGAAGATTAATGAAGGATGATAATGATGAGGAAACACATAGGTAATTTTAACAAAACAAGATAAGGAATTTATTCAAAAATTTACTTGAAGTAGTGTCAATGGCTTGTTTCAGGAAAATAAATTTAAATTCTAAAAGTCCATAGTTTTAACAAATTGTCATGAAGAGGAAATGTTCATACAACAGATTAAATGATCTGACACAAAATAATATTCAAAAATGTTTAAGACAAAGTTAAGAGTTCTCATTGCTCACTAGAGGGATACATGGTCTGCATACATTCAAAAGTAGGCAAAAAAGATAGTCTGAAATACTTAGCTTTCTTAAATTGTTGAGAGAAAATTCTTTTGAAGTGGAACATGATAGAGACAGATAATATAATTAGCAAATAATTTTACACTGGTGAATTCTTCAATGATTGAACTGAAACATAACCTTTTACATGACTTCAGACACTCTTCTCACTAATTTAATTTTTCTTCACATGTTATATGAAAAAAAATATTTGCATAGACTCAATACTTCCTTTCCTTCTTCTTCTTCTTGACTGAACAGCTAGTTTTTCTGAAGGCAAGGTTTTCATTGGTCCGAAAAGAATTTCACATAGACTCTCAAATTTCTTTCCTATTTCTTCTTCAGTCATCTGAATTTGAAGGGAGTGGGTGAAGGGAGTTATTATTATTTTGCACTCACTACAAGTTCCTTAATGGCTAATAATTTCATTTTGCAAGGGAGTTTCCTAAGTGTTATTAAGTTATATCCAGAGGGCTTAAAGAATTTAACACTCACAGGATATATTGAAGACAAGAGAATCAAGGTAAAAAATGATTAACCAATTTAACAGGTTTGAGTGACTGGATGACAAAACAAAGACAAAGATGGACAGTAAAAAATGAAAGGTTACTTAGAGCAACAAAAGACAGAAAGTTGTGGAGAGTCATGATCACTAATGAAGGATAAGGTACAGAAGATGATTATTGAATAAAGTGTTCTATTTCTAAATTGCACAGATGTATCTTGGAATTTCACCAGGTACCACTAATGTTCAGGAAACCAAATAAAAAAACAAATCAAAGAATAAACTAAACTAATAAAAAAATAATTAATAAAAAGATATTGACAATTTATTAATTCATAAAAGCATTTGGTTTTTATTAAATGAATGTAAAGTTTATTGATGAAATTTTTTATGCTTTTCTCTATGCATGTATAACTGCACACCCACATTAAATGCAATGTGATACAAAGTGTATTTTAAAGTGTATTTGGTAGCCATACAAAAATTGCTCAAGCCCCCTCAGTGCTTTTTTTGGGAACACCTTGGCCACCTAACATGGGTGGGAGTATATACACACATGCTAATGTGTGTGTGTATGTGCGTGCAAATTAATGAATCCATGCACAAGTGTACTAGTGTGGGTGTATGAGTAGGAGGGTGTGTGGGGGCAGTTGATGGATTTGCATCAAATAGAAAAACAAGACAACCTGCTGTGTCAGTGAGTAGGGAAAAACAAGGTTCTTTTTTTTTTTATCAATGTTTTTTTTGGTGGTGGGGGATTTTTGCCTTTCTTTTTTCATCTTGCCAATGATGAAAATTAAGAATTTTTTTTCTCTGATCTAATTTTATTTATTTATTTTTACAATTTGTTTGCTTTAATTTCAAAACATTTTTAAATATAATTTCAAAATCCTTGTTGCAGTGTCAAACAGGGAGAAAAAGTTAATTCCTTCATATATGAGATTTTTCATAGAACATAACTTATTAATATTCCTTTTTTTAATTATGGGTATAATAATAATAATAATAATAATTATAATAATAATAATAATAATAATAATAATGATGATGATAATAAAAATGATAATGATGATGATGACAACAAAAACAATAATAATAATAATAATACCGATCAATGGTTACGTAGTGCATGGTTAAAAGTTTAAACCAAAGGTTTTATTCTTGCTGCACAGGACCAATGCTTGTTAACTAGAAATTACCAAGCATACATATTGAAAAATTGTGTTAACTCAAAATGCAGATTCTGTGATAAATATCGAAAATAAAATTGACCATATTGCATCAGGTTGTACAGTGTTAGCACCCACTGAATATAAAACTTGTCATGATAGAGTGGACCGATATCTGCCCTGGAAAATATGCAACTTTTACAGGAAGGAAACTGCAAGAAACTGATATGAACATCACCCAAATCCAGTTACAGAGATCAGACCTGTAACAATTTTATGAGATTTTACAATACACACAGACAGAAGAATCAAAGCTAATCGCCCAGACATTGTAATCAGAGACTACAAAAACAGAATGGGCTTTCTTGCTGACATGGTAGTCCCTGCAGATTATAATATATCTTTGAAGATCTTCAAAAAACTATCAAAATACAAGGATTTTGAAGTGGAAATCTAAAAAATGTCGCACATGAGGATATCAATAATTCCATTTGTAGTTGGAGCCCTCAGATTTATTAGAAAAGGTTCTGAGAGACTCATTGAAGGGATTCCGGGTAGCCCAGCCTTAAAGAAATACAAAAAATTGTGCTCACAAGTAGAGCCTGCATATTACAAACAGCTTTATCTATGTAAAATGTGTGTGATCTTGGGCTTTTTTTACAAAAATGATCAGTGGAAAATGTCATGAAGCCATTTTTGACCTTAAGTCTCTGGTTGGGACCCAGAAGGAAATGTGTATACAACAGAAATCCAAAGAAATAATAATAATAACACAAATCTATTGCACTTAATAAAAACATATAAATTACTAAAATTTAATACATTTAAAGGCAAATAGAATCTTGTAGAGGAAGTGCTCAGTATGAAAAATAGAGCAACAATAGTCAAGATAAAGAAAAGTTCAAAAATTTATCTTAGGACCAACTTTAAGTTTTGCAGAAACAGTACTCATCAGGGTCAGATAAATCTATTGCAATTATTCATAGATATTTACCAATAAATTCAATCAATTTATCTGACCCTGATGAGTGTTGTATCTACAAAACTTAAAGTTGGTCTTAAGATAAGTCTTTTGAACATTTCATTACCTTGGATAACTATGTATATATAAATAGGGTCCATTGTTGACACAGATAACAGGTATCCATTTCATCAGAACAGGTCTGTGATTCTCTTTGTCTGGAGCTGGTCCTGTGGCCTAAGAGCAGGTCCCAGGTCCTTTATGTCAGTCCCTGTGTGTCTCTGAGACTAGATAGCTGTTATGTGGGTTTCTACTTCTATGTAGGGGAATACAACCTTTTTTACCAACCCAACAACAATAAGATAGAGACAAAAAAGATAAAATGCTTTAGTATACATTTCAGGAAAAGGATTGTATATTTTAAAGAACATATACGTATACAGAGATAAAAATTTTGTTCTTATCTGTTGGTAGCAACATGTTCTATCAGAGAACTGCCCTGGACGTCTACCTCCATCAGGTGTTAAAAACAAAAATTTTGCTTTTTGTTTCAATTGGTTGTAAAAGGCTTGTTCTGATGCATCATGGGAGTATTTTATATTTATTTAACTATTTTTTTATAATCTAATTTTTTTTCTTTATTGTTAATTACCATTCTTATCTTTATTTTAAAGTATTTTTATTGCTTAACTTTTAAATTTTCTTTTATTATTAATTATTATTTATTTTGGTTCCAGACTACTCCATAGTTTAGTAATAAGGGTTGGGGGTTATTTAGTAATTGATTTGATGCTATCACTAAATATACATATATTTAAATAAAATATAATTAAATAAAAATAGGCATCTATTTCAAATAGGAAATGTTCACTATAATAATGTTTGAAATAATAAAAATGTCGGATTAAAATAAATCCATTAATTCTTTAGAAATGGCTTTGTTTATGTTTTGAATACAAAACTGAACAGATTGTTATGAATAATCAAGAGTGATCTCTCCTTGTTTTGTTACTCTTCTCTTTGAGAAAGCTATTTCTGTTTACTGGGACTATAAAAGGACACTATATGTGAACCTTGTATTCTCAGTTGAATAAAGCTTTCCTGTGTACTTTTGTCATTAAACAGATATGAAGCTTTTGAGAAAATAATCTGTGTGAAGAGGGAGAATAGAACAATGCTTGCTGCATTGTTCTTCATGGCTGAGTGGTAAAGCATACTGGACCAAACAGTAATTTCCCCTACAAATGGTGATACATGTATGATCCCTGCTGTAAACACATTTTACTTTATCAAGATTTCTCAAATGTGCTGACTGATAGATGTAATACATACTACTTAATACTATTTAATACTATTTAATAAATAAAAATTGGCATCTATTTCAAATACAAATTATCCATTATAATAATGTTTGAAGTAATAAAAATATATAATTAAATATATCTCTATTTTAAAAGTTTATAGATTCAAATGCAATTTCAGAGTTCATCTAATATAATATTTCTAGTTTCTTATTACTATAAACTTATTTTTAGTGGGTGAACATATCTGAGTTGACATTCCAGTCAAGTCCTACTAAATAAAAATGGGCCTCCTGGTCGGAATTAAAACTGTATCCAACCCCACAATCCCTCTGTTAGGAAACCACTCCTATAGCCAAAGCATGTTCTTGCCAAATAGGCCACCACCTACTTAAGGAATGTACACCTCCGATTCAGACTTTTTAAAAATTTATATCGACTTCTTTTATTTTTGTATGCAGTAATTTTATTTTAAATGGATTTTTTAAAAATGTTTTCCTTGGTAGAAAAAAGGGAAGACATGCTTAATTCCTATAGGGAGACATATTTTTCTTTAGCAGGACTTCTTGATTAAGGCTGGATGACATTGATTTCATTGTTTAAGAAAATAAAAAAAAACAGGGATGTCAACTCATATAGATGTACCCACTAAAAACAACATTTATATTAATAAGAAAATAATGTTGGATTAAAAAAAAAACATTTTTAAAAAATTACCAGTATTTTTAGAATAAAAATTTCTATACTGTCACTAGTGGAATCTTCTGGTGAAGTAGACAAGTATTATACACACATGCATATGCACACACAAATACCCACATTCACACAAATGTACATATTAGGCTGACTAATTAATAATTTCCACTTTTGTTTACTAACTTTATTCTTCAAAAATAAAAATGCAATTATATTTTATCCAATTATATATTCACCATTATTCGCAGTGACTTGTTGCCAATTATCAGAAAGCACTTTGATAATATTTTAATAAAATCCAGCAGGTTTTGATATGAAAAGTTTTTAGGAAAACTCTTGAATATGGTTTTCATAAAAGAATGTTTTCCCCATCAAAGCATTGATTTCAAGAGGTGTAAAGTAAAGTGAATATAGTGAGTGGGGTACCATGTTTTGGAACCAAATTCAAAAATGTTTTCCTGTATTGTTCTTGCCCTATTCAGCTTTGTGTTGTCATGGAAGCAAGCAACATTTTCCTATTGCCGAGTGCAGGACATTTTTCATCCAAACTTTTATGAAGACATTATAGTTTTTGAATGCATCAATGTGTAAAGGGTGTGATGTGTAAATTGTCACCATTTTAGATTTTTATTTTTGTGCATGTGCACTGTTTGTTTTTGATTTTGTTGACTACACAGTATAGTAGGGTCAGTTGGGCAACGTCTTTGAGAAAAAGTGTAACATGATGCAATTTACTCCACCAGAAATTTGGAAACAGCATGCTGTACTGCTAGGTATTCACACTAAAAGCTCCAATGCAAACATTTCGGAGTGCTTGGGTGTCAATCTGAGGACAGTGTAGAGGATTCAGAAAAAGTTGAATGAGCCTAATGGTAATTATGAAGATACACCAGCTTGGAAAACTCTGTCTGATCATTCCTATAAGAAATGAACTCCTGAATTTGTTGGTGAGAGCCTCAGACTCAACACAGAGGCCTACATCAAGTGCCTTGAGGAGGTTGTGCTGCTTTGGGTCAAGACCCTATGTCTGGCAATAGGACTCTGCACACTGCCACACAAGCAGGAGAACCCAGTTATGGCTTTCAGATAATTTCTGCGGCCACATCACCCCTTACATCTAGCCACCTAACTCCCCAGACTGCAACCCCCTTGATTATTGTGTATGGGGTGCAGTTGAGCGAGAGATCGACAAAACTCCTTGTAACAACAAAGATGAACTGAAGGCAAGGATTATGCCAGCATTCACCAACTTAATCAAGGAGACCATCCAGAAGGGTAACAGGAGATTCCAAAGTCCTCTGGAGGCTGTGGTTTAAGCCAATGGTGATTTTATTGAATAAATATACTCTTTAGTATTTCATATATATTTATATTATATTTTGTGTAATTTTGGTAAATATATCTGTTAAAATGAGATGTCAGTGTTATTTTCATTTTTGCAAAATTTAGACGACAATTTATCCATCGTAACCTGTATTTAGTATTTCATTGTATTTTAAGAATTCCAAATAAATAATAACCTGACAATCACACTATTACACAGACAAAATTACTTTTCTTCTATAGAACTCAGATTATGCGTTCAATTGTGGAGATCTTCGTCAATCCACACTGCCTTTTGAGATGAACATTGTCGTTTTTTCCCACCTGTTAAGATATATTTAATGACTGGTTGGTTAGGATGACACACACATCATTACAATTGGTTCCACAAAATGGAAATTACTTATGACTCAATCTAATATATATATATATATATATATGAGCTGCTGAATCTTCGGAATGAGGTATTCTCTAAATGTAGACATAAGAAAGGTTTCAAAACTTGAACACCGTTGTGTAACATGTTGTCACTTATGTCGGCTCCATCTCGGTCCTATAACATCGGGCATGACATTTTAATTGTATGACTATTATGTTTATCTCTAAATGTACCTTTGTGCACGTTTATGTGATGCGCTATGTATTTATATATATATATGTTTGTGTATGTGTGTGCATGTATGTATATGTATGTATATGTATATGTGCATGTATGTGTATGTATATATATATATATATATATATATATATATATATAAAATTTTTTTTTTTTTTTTTTCATACACGCGCAAATATTTGAATCGTCACTTATTTAGATTTTAACTTTTTTTATATATATGTACATATGTGTATATCTCTGTGTGTATTTATATGTATGTATGAGTATGTGTATGTGTGTGTATATGTGTGTATATTTGTATGTATATGTATGTATGTGTATATATGTGTGTATGTATGTAAGTGTATATATATACGTATGGAGGTGTTTATGTTATGTATGTATATGTATAGGTGTGTATGTGTACTTATGTGTATACATGTTTATGTGTGTGTGTGTATGTGTGTGTATGTGTATATATACATGTGTAAGGGTGTGTATGTATTTGCATGTGTATATATATACATGTATAAGGGTGTGTATGTATTTGCATGTGTATATATATACATATGTAAGGGTGTGTATGTATTTGCATGTGTATATGTATGTGTATATGTGTGTATGTGTGTGTATATGTATGTATGTGTGTATATATGTATGTATGTGTGTATATGTGTGTGTATGCGTATGTGCGTGGATGTATGGGTATATGTGTGTATATATATATATATATGTATGTATATATATATGTATGTATAGGTATATATATATGTATGTGTGTGTATGTATATGTATATGTATGTGTATGTGTATGTATAAGTATGTATGTATGTATGAATGTATACATGGGGCATATGTATGCGTGTATATGTATGTGAAAAGTGTGTGTATATGAATATAGATGAATATGTGTATGTGTGGATATGTGAATATATTTTAGGTTTTTATATATATATATATATATGTGTGTTTGTGTATGTATGTATGTATATATATATATATATATATATATATATATATATATATATATATATATATATATATATGTATATGTATGTGTATGTATATGTATGTATGTGTGTGTATGTGTGTATGTGTGTGCATGTACACGTATGTCTGGTGTGTGTGTGTACATGCCTAAGTGTATGTACCTACTTGTATTTTTTTTTTTTTTTTTTTGTGTGTATGTGTTTTTGAACATAGAAATATTTGGTCCTTGCGAAATGAGACAATCGTTATATTCATCTTCATATATTTATTTGATTTTAAATTTTAAGTAAACACAATTTTTATTTTCCTTCGTCCCATCCCTCTCCCCACCCCTTTTTTTTTTTTTTTTTTTTTTTCCTTCCTATCGAATTGTCTGTGGTGTGTATATGTCACCACGAAATGTATCTTTAGACATCCGTCGACTTTCTTTCTCTCCTCTTTTAAATCCACCCCACCCACATCTCCAAAAATTCTCTCTGTCACTCATCCTCATACTTACACTTTCTCTAAATTCTGTTTTGATTTCCGGAGTTGTTTTTTTCTGTTTTCATTTTGAATTTGTAGGTCTGATGATTTGGATCGTATTTACGATTCCAATGGAATAAATTATGACCATGGAATATTAGTGTTTAAGCCTTTTTATTATATCCTTACTCTGTCTTAGACATTGAGTTCTACCTGGATCCTTCCTCTTGGAAATTTTTTTTCTGAAAATATACATGTATGGGAATTTTTAGATATATTTTCATTTTCCACTAATATTATCTATATATATATATATATATATATATATATATATATATAGGAATGTCATCATTCGCTTTGAAATGGACACTCTGGCCCGGCCCTGGCTTGACCTCTTCCCGAGGGTGACCGATATGTTGATACAAATTGTTAACCCTTACGCCCCTTATTGGACTAGTTGCTTCAGCCGTTTCCATAATAATTAATTCTATGAATGAATCTGCTTATAAATATGCGTAAACTTCAAGATTAGTTATTCAAAAAATTTCACTTGAGGATGAAACAGAGCTTGATACTTTAATTCAATTTAATTTTAATTTTAATAATTATATTGAAGTTTTTGGCTCTTGTTTTTGAAACATGAGAAATTTTATATAGCAAAGGAATCAGATTTTTTTAAAAAATAAATGTAATTATAATTTAGGCTCTACTTTTGCATTGAGCACTGTTTTTTAAAAATAAAAACAGAAATACTAAAGAACCTAACATGTTCCTTCCTATTTTTCTATATATTTGCACACACATACACACATATATATATATACTAAAGAAAACCCAACATTGCTGGTGTGACCAACAGACAACCTGCGGAAGACCTAACAACATAGACAAATAAAAATTTCAAAACAAGGAAAGAAAAAACACCTACCTACTCAGTAAAGTGCTCAAGATTATCTAGACAGAGCATTATTCACTAAATTGATGGCGATAACATTCACTTATTTAGCGTCTTGAGCATAAAATTGAATTCATTTTCAGAAATCACATTTTTCTTAAAAGATTTTAAATATTTAGATCATTAATTTATGACATAAATTTATTTCATTTGATCTTCTTAAAGACATTATTGTATGATTTGTCTTATTTGAAATGGTTCAGTCATATGTATCAGATAATTTTATATCAAATTAGAAGTTAGATATTAATATGAGTTTTGATTTGAATTATGTGTAGCTTAGTTATATATATATATATATATATATATATATATATATAACGGAGGGGGGTTGGATACAGTTTTAATTCCGACCAGGAGACCCATTTTTATTTAGTAGGACTTGACTGGAATGTCAACTCAGATATGTTCACCCACTAAAAATAAGTTTATAGTAATAAGAAACTAGAAATATTACATTAGATGAACTCTGAAATTGCATTTGAATCTATAAACTTTTAAAATAGAGATATATTTAATTATATATTTTTATTACTTCAAACATTATTATAATGGATAATTTGTATTTGAAATAGATGCCAATTTTTATTTATTAAATAGTATTAAATAGTATGTATTACATCTATCAGCTAGCACATTTGAGAAATCTTGATAAAGAAAAACGTGTTTACTGCAGGGATCATACATGGCTACCATCAACATTTGTTTTTGTGCAGTGTAAACATATCTGGTAATAATTCAATAGATTTATCAGTAGTCTGACCCTGATGAGCATGGTTGCACAAAACTCTGGAGTTGGTCAATGTGATAAGTCCTTTGGACATTTATTCATTAATATATAGACTATTGTCACTAGTTATCTACTAAAAACATTTTTAGTAAAAATTGTGCTGACCTTAAAAATATGTTAAATTCTAGTCATTTTCATGGGTGTCATTCAGTTGTAAAATAGATAGATAGATAGATAGATAGATAGATAGATAGATAGATAGATAGATAGATAGATTTTATAGTTATGCATGTGTAAATTTAAAAATGTGTCACAAGTTAAAGGAATGCTGATGAACTATCAGATAAAAAGCTAGATTGGTTTGTCTGATTAGATTTTTATTGTTATCATCACACAAATGACTAATTAGATTATCAAAATGATTATAATTTATTTTAGATTTTAATTCATCATCAAACTAGTGCAAAAGTAAAATAATATATTGACATTACATGTCATTGTCTCATCTATTAATTTATTTGGATGAACCTAAAAATATTTTAGGCATTGGTTGCATAAACCCAGCCTAATATCTTAATATCCTCTCTATTTTGGGCCATTGGTCACTTGATACATATTCTCTTTTTGAAAAGTATTGAAATGTAAACCTTTTTTCAAGTTCCATTGTGATATAAAGCCTTAGATGGAAAGATAATGCAAAAGACTGTCTTCTTATCTTGTGGGAGGCCACAGTAACTGATCAGCGGGAGTCTAAATGAAGTTTGACTGGACAAAGAAAAGAGAATGTTATTTATTGAGGTAAATCACCTCAGAAAGAAGACAAGAGTTACATCCATCCATGTGCTGTTTTTTGGTTGCCTCTGTATCTGTGGAGCTGGATTCATCTACTATATTCCAGGTGAGGACATATTCCACAAATGGGAAACAGTGAGTCTTGAGTTTTCCCAAATTGAGAACGGCAAGCCAGAGTTTCTTTCTATATTTGTGGAAGATATATTTGTGGTGGTTTGCTCAATCATAGCAGCAGAAATTAGTCTTGTGTTCACGAAGGAAAAAGCATACTTCACAGGAAATAAAACATCAAAAAACAGGAAAAGCATGGTAAATTGTATGTTAATTTCATGCAATTTATTTATATTTTTCTTGTGTATTTTTTTAGGTTACATTTGTTTTATGGTACATGCGATAAAAGGGAGAACTTACTCTGTCGTATTGCAAGCCATATCACAGAGAGAAATTACACATAGGTTGCCTGTACCAAGGTTTGTGGCAAAGAGAGTGAATTTAATGTCTTTTGGCGGGATGTCAATATTTCTGGCAGGAACAGTTTTTGCTGCATGATGGGAGTGTTTTATTATTTTACTTTTTTATTTATTTTATACAATGTTTAAATATTATTGTTCTATTTCATTTTATTCATAATTTTCATTATTATTATTATTTTATATTTTATTTTTATTTATTTATAATAATAATAATAATAATATCTCTACATATTCCCAAAAGGAAACGACACCAGGGACTTGTAAACTGCTGTTATAAGCAGATTTAGCCTCAGACTGGGCCATGGGAGCCCAGACTGAAAAAGCAACATCTTGCTTTGGCTCCTGTAAACTGACTGAATGATTGGTCACTTTCGTCACTGTATGAAGTGACATCACTAAGCTCCACCAAAGAGAAATAATTGACTTCTGTAACCCTACAACATGATGCAGAAGGTATTTTGTGTACTTATGAATGTAAAATATGACCAGTCATTTTTGTTGTTTGTAGATGATGAATTATACAATTAAGTAATGTCAAAAAACACATTAGCTGAAATATTGTGATTAAAAACAATGAAGAAACGTATGATCTACTAATGAAATTTTGGAGGTTTTAATTTTTATATGGTGTTCTTTAAACTGTTACAAATTTATTGAAAAGGTAAAAAAAATAAAGCAAAGAATAAACAAGGTTTTGTAAAATATAATAAAAATCTTTTTATGCAGGAGTTTAAAATTTGCCCTTCACAACAAAGTCTTTGTAGACTTGAAATATATAGATGTGTGTGTGTAAAATATATATGTGTGTGTGTGTCTATGTAACTGTTTTTTTTTTAAGAAAAGAAAAAGCTATTTCTCCTAAAGGGGAACAAATAAAATCTAAGTGAACAGGAAAAAATAAAAGTGACTTATCTTTTTGGTGAATAACTAAAAATCCAATGGATTGATTTGTATGGATGTGCAATAGTGAATGTTTTGAAAGGCAGGGAATGAATCTTTCACTTTATATTTACTTCCTTTTGCTGTCTTTTTTTTATATATATATATATCTTTGTCTGGATACAGTTGTAAACATTTGACTTAGCTCATAAAAGTAATTTTAATTTCTAAATACGGTACTTGAAAGGTATTAAAATTTGACTTTATTAGTAACTTTATTAGATATTAGGATGTCTTAAATGATGTGTAAATTTTATCTTCTATATAAATTATAAACTGACTAACTTCTACTTTTAAGATGGTTTCTTCTTAGTTTGAACATTGTGTTTCATTAAAATTAGTGTGTGTGTATATGTGTGTGTGTGTGTAATTTTTTTTAAAAAGGAAAAGGACATTTCTTATGAAGGGGAGAGAATAAAATGCAAATGTAGAGGAAATAAAAGTTGATTTGTATGCAGTAGTAAACATCTTGAAAGGCAGCAAAGGAATCTTTTCTTCTTTTGACTTGTATCTTTTATATATATTTTGTGCAGACATAGTTTTAAAAAACTCTTTTATGTAAATTATAAGCTGACTAAATTCTACTTTCAGTTTGAAACAATGTGTAAATGTTATCATTTTATGTAAATTATAAGCTGATTAATTCTACTTTTAAGTTGGTTTCTTTCTTTTTTAATCATTTCACATGAAAGTACTTATAGAAAAGGCAAAGGGAAGGTATGTTATGTCACTGGGAAAGTGACTGAAGATGAGATGCCAGGTCAGGACCGATGATATTGCAGATTCTTCTTTGGATGTTGGAATCTGATGTTTCATTAATAATATTTTGTAAAAATAAGTTTTATTTTGTTTGAAGGTGGTCAGCTTATAAAATATGTTTTAATGTGTTTGTTATAACTTAAGAGTATAAAATTTGTTTTACATTTTAATTTATACACCTTTTCATAATTATTAATGATGTACATGTAATACTCAGCAGTTCCCCGTACTACCCCAATAAGTACCTGATTTTTCCTACTATGCTCTACCTTTACAAGAGCCAAATTAGACTGATAATGGAGTACTGCTGCTATATCTGGGTTGGAGCTGCACAAGCCTCGCTTTTCAGTCTTGATAAACTCCAAAAACATCTATGCATCCTTGTGGGTGATGAATTGTTTTCCACCTTACAACCCCTTTCCCACAGACAAAACTTTGCAAGCCTCTCACTATTCTATCACTATTTTCATGGAGAATTTTCAGACAAGATACATTCCTCAGTTCGTCCAATTCTAACCATCCCAACTAAGATACACCATGCTGCATACATTGAGACAAACCAACCCTTCCTGTTCTCTTAGTAAAAAGTAAGTTCCTTCTTGAATAGCTTCTTTGCAAGAACTTGTTTTGTGAAACAGAATCCCAGGTGAATGGTTCCACAGCAACTACAATCTTAACCTCTTCACTCTGGGGTTAACCATTTGCTTTCGCATATTTCTGCATAAACTGCACCTCTTATTTTACCACTCATACACAACAACCACCTTCAGTAACCCTCTACCTTGAGTGACTCTTGAGCCTTGTATAGGGTGAACTTTAGTAAAAAAAATAAAAATAATGATAATGACTCATCTAAAAATTCCAGACACTATTGACCTGTTCATCATAGGGAGATTTTATCATTTGTCAATAATAATTTTTTCATTAGCCTTTAATTATACAAATTATGATTAGCAATTGACATAAAAAATATGCTAGAAAACTGATTATCTTACCTTTACATAATGTCAGCAAACTCATGGACATGATTTTGTTGGCCATCATTGAACTTATATAACACATTCTCATATGTTGCTAGCATGTTCTCCTTTGAAAAAACAAAAATATTCATTTGTGTTCTTTCAACTTCTCCCTAGCCATCTTTATCTTTTATTATAAATATTTGGGTAAATATCTCTACCTCCAGCTGTCAACACATCTTTGGCATATCCAGCAATATTATAGGGAAATAGAAAAGTAAATTGATTGATTATAAAGGTTGACTCATATAAACACTATTCTTTAAACTTATGCTTCTTTTTACTTTTCATATATATACACTCTGTTTATTTTTTTAAACAACATTTTTATTTTATTTTTATTTTTTTTATTTCATCCACTGGCCTAAACATTTGAGAAATCTTATTAAAGAATATGCACTCTTTGGCAGGATTCAAACCTGCAGGAGAAACCATTATTTGATCTGACATATTTTGACTATACTTTGAGCTTCATAATCAAGCAACTAAAGCAGTTATGACTTTCAAAGAAATCTGAACGAGTAAAGTGTACAAATAGAACCTTGCTTGATTATGAAGCTCTTCATAGCAAAGTGATTGAAAGCACATTAGATCAGACAATGGTTTCTCTTGAAAAGGGGGACACAGGTTCGAATCCTGTCAGTAGGTGCATTTTCTTTAATAAGATTTCTTAAATATTCAGGCTGTTAGACAAAATAAAAATACTGTTTAAATAATAAATAGAACATCTACACTAAAAATAACATTTAAAGCAATAAAATATGTTGGATTAGTAAATAAAACCCCATTAATTCTTTTAAAATGGCTTTGTTTACATTTCAGTTATGAAACTGAGCAGTTATAAGTTTTGAAGAAATCTGAACAAGCAAAGTGTGCTTAAAGGCAAATAGAACATTGCTTGCTTATGAAGCTCTTCGTAGCCAATTTATCAAAAGTGTGTAACATCAAATGATGGTTTCTCCTGCAAAGGGGGTCACTGGTTTGAATCCTGCCAGAGGGAGCATTTTCTTTAATAAGATTTCTCAAATGTTCAGGACAATAGACAAAATAAAAAATGGTTTATTTTGGCAGCAATAACTCATTTAAATAAGTTTTATTAAATTCAACCAACAAAGTCTGTCTAATTTTTTATTGGACTTTTCCAATTTTCAAAATCATGGATAAATTGTCCAAAGTTCACATTCTGTCTCAGTAACTATTAAGAACTGGGTAATGCCAGTGTCGTAGAGAAGATTTTGTTGGTTACATCCCAGCATTTTGTGGAAACACTAGAATTCAAATAAATTCAAATACACATGCATTGTATAAGGGTTGGCTGGAGATACTTGAACAAAAACAGAACAACACATGAACTTTGGACAATATCCACATTTTTTTATTTGGATGTACAACAACTTATTCATGAATTGGAAAGATACAATAAACAAATCAAACTGGTTGGTTGAATTTAACAAAACTTTATATATGGAGGAAGAGACAGATTGACAGAGAATATATATTTATAGAGAAATGTTGATAGTAGTATATACATATAATATATATATAGAGAGAGATAGATAGATAGATAATCAAATGGATAAATATAGGTAAATGTACAAGTAAGTGTTTGTATACAAATACATATATATATATATATATATATATATATATATATATATATATATATATATATACATATGTATATATTTATATACAAACATATATATATATATTTGTATACATATATATATATATATATATATATATATATATATAACTGTAAGTAAAAAACAGTGCTCAATGCTATTTAATATATTAAAAAATATACATAATACCCTACACATGCACAATTCGGAGTTGCAAATAGCATGAAACTCCAAGTTGTGCATTCAACGTAGGTTATTACATAGATTCTTTAATATATATATATATATATATATATATATAGAGAGAGAGAGAGAAAGAGATAAAAAGTGGGGGTGTGAGATTGAAAATAAATATATGATGATATATGAACAGATTGATATAGAGAGATAAATATATAGATATGAAGAGACTGAAACAAGCAGACAGACTGGCTGACTGACACGCTGAGAGATGTATTAAAGTCATTGTTGAGGAGACATGACAACGATGGCTGTTATATAGGTTTTCTTTTATGCTGTTTTTCTATTTACATAAATAGAAAAAAATTCATTTTTTTCATTTTGTGATTCACATATGAATTATTACTCTGATATATAGAGTTTGTATATCATCTTCTTCCTCAAAGGTGAATGTAAATTAAGCCTGTCAGTTTAAAGCTGTTTATATTGTAGCAGTTGAAAAAGGAAAAGAAATCTGGTTCGGGTTCCAATATGCTTTACCTTCATAATTGTATATATTCGTATGATTTTTCTCTCAATTTTGCCATAGATTTTTTTTTATGACCATCATTGTCAGTATAGGTGTTTATTCAATTCTATCTGACCTATGATTTATTGAATTTTATATATAAACAAGTCAGCAATGAGGAGACAAGATTTATTCCATCACACAAGATGATAACAGCAATTGTTTACTCTTCTTGATTTTAATTAACTAAAATGCTGCTGGGAAAGTTGTTGGTTAACTGTCCAATGATAAACAATTTTTCTCATCAGAATCCATCTTGCACATTTATAAATGTACCATTTATCCATGTGATCTGAAGTGGAAGTTGGTTGGAGTAAAGAAACAAATTAGACTCTGGTTTGGAGAAATGACCAAAGATTTATTTTCATTTACAAGATATGAAAATGTCTCTGGTAAGTTGTATTGTGTAGCGTTCAAATGTACAGTGTATGAGGTGTGACATGAGAGCATGACAAAGGAATATGCTTAACTCAGTTGACTGCTTGTTGGCTGTTGGTTTGGACTTATGTTGATAGTGGAGTCTTTTTCTGTGGTCAAAGGAGGTGGTTTTCACAGCCTAATGGTTTCAGCCAGCCTAATGGTCAGACGAGCTGTCATTGCCAGTTTGTTCTTTTCTCATGGTAGCCTCTATGAGCCTTATGATTAGAATGTGTGTGTGAAGTCTCTCTCTCTGCTCTTTTTGCTGCTGTTGATTTGGGCTTGTCATATTGATAGGGGAGTTTGTTCTTTTTCTGTGTTCCCAGAAGGTTGTTTTCACAGCCTAATGGTCAGATGGGCTGTCAGCCGTGCTCTCAGGAAGCCTCTATGATTAGTATGTGTGTGTGAAGTCTCTCTCTCTGCTCTTTTTGCTGCTGTTGATTTGGGCTTGTCATATTGATAGGGGAGTTTGTTCTTTTTCTGTGTTCCAAGAAGGTTGTTTTCACAGCCTAATGGTCAGATGGGCTGTCAGCCGTGCTCTCAGGAAGCCTCTATGATTAGTATGTGTGTGTGAAGTCTCTCTCTCTGCTCTCTCTGCTGCTGTCTGGCTTCTCTTATAGCCTATATAAAGGAAACACATGGACATAGTTGCAGACATTTTTAGCAAGCGAAAGTCGTGTTGATAATGGCCAGCACTCTGTTATATTTGTGTTTGTTTTAAAATTTGTTTTGTGTAGAGTGCGGCGCATGTTTGAATTAGCTAAATGAAAATTGGTGTGTAGAAATATTTCCAAGTATTGCTGCCATATCTGTTCTGGCACTCCTGCTATATTTATGAGAACTTTTATGTGGGAATAAAAATTTCACAGTCTGCCATTAAAAAATAATAGGTCTTTCTATAAAATTTTGTTCTTCCATGTGTTTGAATTTATGGGATTACCTCATGTGCTTACCAAAGAATTTCTGCTAACAAATACTTGGTGGCATTGCCAAAAACACTATATAAGGAAAGGGGATGCCTTAGATTAATGATTCCTAATGTGAGCATAATAATATTTTGCTGGGTCATGCATAGGATGTGCTCCATTCAGCTTACAATACCAACAGAATAAGGGAGCAATTCGACAATGAGTTATTAACAGTGAATTGTTTTCTAGTGAGTCTGAGTGAGAGTGTTAGTTAATGTGTGTTAATACATACAATACAGTATGCATACATAAAAATATTGTGTGTATGTACATACATGTCTAATTGGCATACAGGATATTACCTGTCTCTCCACACTCATGTGTCTCAGTCAACAAAGGAGAGGGCGTGATGCATGTCGCTGGAAGAGCACATGTTCTGTCGGCCAAGCAGCACATTTGAGCATTCAGTGAGCATTACGTTGGGGCACCAAAATTTTAGAAATAGCAAAGTGGAGTATGGCCCCAAATCAGTTGGGAACCACTGCCTTAGATATAGAACATGCCGTTTCCTTATTGGAAAATTCGTAAACTTAAGGAATCAGCACATATGCTAGGCCACAAAAATCTCCTGAGCCAACCAAGCATAGAAATGAATACAATAATAATGGGAACCAGTAATAAGGAGTGCCAGAGAAAAGTGATAATAACAACAAAAATTGCAATATGAACTCTGGTAAAAAACATGCAAAGATAACAGCAAAAATTGCAATATGAGCACAGGTAAAAAATCATTGCTGAAGACAGGTTTATATTACCCAGAAATTCATACACAGATGTCCTCAAGGACACATGGCACAGTGGATAAAAGTGTTAGATCCAGTGACAGGACCCAAAGTGTGTGAGTTCAATACCTGGTTAAAGGCAGTGGAGAACTTTCAGAGGGAAATTAACAGGAGATAACTGATAACTGATATCTGTGGAACTAGAACAGTCTACCCAGAGCGAAATAAAGGGTTCAGTTCCAACCACATGATATCGGTCGAAATGTTGTAATAAATATGTTGTAATAAATATGCCGAAACGTTGTAATAAATATGGCGACAAAGATGAGGACAATAGTCCGAATAATGTAAATAATGTTCATAATATCTCATCTCAGAAATATAGACAGATAAAGGATCCTCGTGGCCATTATAATGTTGAAATGAACAAAAAATGCACAGCATACAATTGCTCTAAGCTTACTTGACTATACACAGGCATATTTGATAACTTTACCAAACCAACAATGTTTATTAACATTTTTAATAGGACTCTGCACACATGTCAGAAGGCTGGTACATCTGTATTGATCTCACAATCATGAGAAATAATAAAAAAAAAAAAAGAAAAAACTTAATTTTCTATGATTCCCTAGCAAAAAGGAAACTGCTCTACTGGCCAGAAATTTCAAGTTATCTTCTTTTTCATTTACTTCTCACCAAGAGAGCACATGGATTTGAGCCACTGCAGGAATGAAAACCACAGTTAAGTCTTACATAAATATCACTTTCTCATGTTTAATATTACCTTTTAATGATAAACTTATCACTTGCAAATAATTTATTCATTCACTATGACAAACACAAAACAAAACAGAAACATTTAAGAACCACATTACAAGAACTTTCATATATCTACTGAAATCCTTCTGATAAAAAAATCCTTCTATATATGTATAAATGTCTCACTTTGTTGTTATGATATATATATATATATATATATATATATATATATATATATATATATATATATATATATTAATAATCAAGAAACAGGAATCAAACAAGTCCACAATCATAAAACAACAACTCAGATAGTCAGGGCACTTGGTTGATAATAGACCACCCAAGCAAGCTGACTACAGGGACCTTGTGAGGGGGCAAGTACTTTCAATGCAAACTCCATAACTGTTATTGATGTGGGGCCAAAGTTGGGACCACAGAAGTAAAACACGAAACACGGATTAGATGTAAGAAAGATATATTAACAACAGGTTACAGAGATAGTGTAAGCAGAGCTTACTATATCATTCAGTGTGTCTCTCTGTGTGACTCTCTATAGTGCTATGTCACCTACTTAATATAGGCCTGGAACAGTCTATTGTGTAGGTAGTTTCCGGTCTCACAATACCCCCCTTCCAAAGAGTTTTCTTTTTGAAAAGGAGAGAAAAAATAAAACTGTTAATACTTTTTCCACTTGGGATTTACGTCGAGCGGTTGAGTAAATTTCCTTTTCCTTCCTGAGTGTCGCACTTCAGGAGAGACTTGGGACATGTCGAGATCGAACTAGAGATCTTGATGCATGAGCCACAGATTTTCGCAAACCATCTGGCAGCTTATGTAATCTGCAAGCACCAATGCCGTACGAGCTTGCATCTCTTGCAACTATGATGTCAAGACTAGGGTCGTAATGGGTGAGGGAGAGGTCTGAAGTAAGAGTTTTCTTGATCTTCTCGAATGCGTCTTGGCATTCCGGGGTCCATGACCATGGTTTATCTTTTTTTAAAAGTTGGTTGAGAGGCCCTCTCAAATTTTGCATGCTCTTAATGAACCCTTGGTAAAAGTTAGCTAGGCCGCGGAAGCTTTTTAACGCTTTGAACGTTATCTGGGGCTGGCATGTTTCTGATCGTGTTGGCTCATATTTGATTGGACTTCTTTTTACGTAGACCGTGGGGTGCTGCCCACTCGCTGAAATCTGTTTTGACAGAATACCTGCTTGTTCGAGTCTATCTAACTCTTTGTTAATTTGCTCTAGAGCAGCGAAAGGGACATTCCGTTTCTTTTTGAATACGGTTGTGCACCGTCCTTCACCTTGAACTTAGCTTTCATTTTAGTACATTTCCCAAGGCCGCCAGAAAAAACCTGGGGAAATTGTTGTTTGAGTTCCTTTTTTAGATTTACCAAATTGGACGTTGTACTTTGTATCTTGCGACAAAATGTACTCATTGGGCAATCCCAAAGATTGAATTTTTCTATCCAATCTGTTCCAAATAAGTTAACTGAAGTTTTTAATATGTAGGCTTTGAGTTTTTTGGTAACTCCATTTAGTGTTACTGTAAGTATTACCTCACCTAAAATGTTAATCTTTACGCCAGTTACGGATTTTGCTGTTTTATCCATTTTTAATAAGGTCGGCATGTTCAATTTTCGCCAAGTATGCCAGTTAATGGTTGAAAGATCAGAACCCGAATCAAGCTGGAATTTAATGGACTTATTGAAAATATCCTCAGTTATAAATTTTCTTAAATTCCTATCGACCATATTGTCAGATTGAGCTTGCCTAATTTTATTTTTAGGTTTTCTCGTTCTGTTGGCATACCAGCATGAAGTTAAAGTATGACCACTTTTATTGCAATTTTTGCAATATTTTTTGTTCTTAACTGGACAGAAATTCATCCAATGCCATTTACCACAATGGTAACATGGTCCGGGTGGTTTCTTTAACCTATTTGGGTTTTGGTTACTCCGTAATTTAGGACATGAGATTTGCCTTTTGTCTTTTTGAGGGGAATAGGAGGTAGACTTACTTCTGATTTTATTAATCACACCTTATTCCTCGATAGTGTTTGAGTCACACTTTACAGATACTACTCTTTGACAGTCCTCTGCCAGTTTTTGGAGTGTCAATCCTTGTTCGTTCTCAAGCTTGGTCAGTACCCGTCGTCTGACTTCGGCATCTTCTGCTGATACTAGACCTTGTGCGAAAATCAAGCACTTGAAATCATCGGCAGTCAGTTCAGCTAGTTTACAATCATTACAGAGCTTGTTTACCGATGCTGCAAATGTTAGAAAATCTTGCTGGTTGTCTTTGACTGTGTTCAGGCATTTCCAATGTTTGTGGAACAAGGTTGTGCTAGGCCCGAATAGTTCCAATAGGAGCTTAATAGTCTCTGAAAAATCCAAATCAGTCATTTTCTTGGGTAGTATGAAGTCTACGAACCTACTATGTTCTGTAATTCCCAGTTTTCTCAATAGAAGACGTAGCTTTTTTTTACTGGACCATTGTTCACAGTCTACGTTGAAAATATCTTCGTAGCGCTTGTAAAAATCGTCGAATGTTTTGCCATTCTCTGGTACGTATTCAAAGGTTTCTATTGAATTGTAGATTGTACTCTGGGAGAATATTATATCTTTTTCAGAGTTTGAGCCTTTTAATGCATTTACGAGTAATTCTTTAATTTGTTTCTGTTGTAGTTCAGCATTCTGAAGCGTAATTCGTTGGAAGTCCATTTGTTGTTTATGTAATTCCAAAAATAGTTGTTGTTGTCTTTCTTCTGCTTTTTGTTGCTGGTCCAATTTTAGTTTTAACATTTGGGCAACTACTTTTGCAAATCTTCCATATTTATTTAAACAAAAAATGACAAAAATGACAGTGATTTTTTTGTTGCTTTGAAACATGTGTACTAAGAGGAGGTACACAAAAACAATCTTGATAGATTATTGTTCCTTTTTTTCTTTTACAGAAAAAAAAAATATGGACAGACAAATAGTTAAAGTAACCCAATTATGTGTTTAGCTTTTTTTTTTCCTGTGGTTCCGTTAATTTTAATGTAATTGAAATTTTAAATTTTTCACCACACTTATGTATTTTTTTTTTTTTTTTTTAGAAAGGTACAAAAAGAGAAAACTCACCTCAGTGAATCTGAGGGGAGAAAAATCTTATGTACGAGTGCAACTCGGTTACATAAAAAAAATTTCGATAGCTTTTTTCAAAACCTTGAGTCGTAAATAGTACTTCTGCTCTTGTCAGTTTGTTTTATGACAAACTGTTTTTTTTTTCTGTGTGTGTGTGTGTGAGTAGAAATCATTCTCGTATTTTGGACAGACCTTAATATTCAGTAGATGTCAAATCGCTAGTTCGTCACTGGTGTTTGATATTGGAATATATGTAGACGCTGGGTGTTTAGCTTTTAAATTGCTAATGTATTAATACCAGCTTAATTTCATGTTCAACACTGCTGTGGGAACGCGTGGAGTTTGTGTATTTTTCGAGTACTGTCACTATTGATATGGTGAGAACAAAATTCTCGAGTCTTTCTGTCGCCACTGTTGTGGGACTGGCAAAGTATTGCGGTTTTTCGACGTGAATGCGTTTCTAGAATTCTTCGTCGACGCAGATGTGGGATTGGGAAGGTATTTAGGTTTTGCCGTGAGTGCGTTTCTCGAATCCTGCGTCGCCACTGATGTGACTAGGTGTACAAAAAGTTTTTCTTTCCCCGTGTGAGTTTCGAATCCTTGTTCGCCACTGGTGTGGGGCCAAAGTTGGGACCACAGAAGTAAAACACGGATTAGATGTAAGAAAGATATATTAACAACAGGTTACAGAGATAGTGTAAGCAGAGCTTACTATATCATTCAGTGTGTCTCTCTGTGTGACTCTCTATAGTGCTATGTCACCTACTTAATATAGGCCTGGAACAGTCTATTGTGTAGGTAGTTTCCAGTCTCACAATAGTTATAAAGACTGTTTAAAAGTTTTCCATAACAAAGCACAGATAGACTTAAATGCCTGGGAACAACCTACCAGTGAGAGAGGCCATTGACAGAATATCATTGCCAATGGTATAAAGGATTTTGAAAGAAGATGAATTTGTCATTTTGTAAAAAGAAAGAATAAAAGAAGCAGATTTCAAAACATTTATATTTCCCTTTACAAGGACTTTTAGAGGCATTAACGAAAGAGACAAGACTTTTATTTAAATGAAGCTTGCAATGAAAAAAACATTTAGTCAAATAAGAAAAAATATTTTTACACAATACAAATCAAATAAAATACAATATAGGCCTTGCACAAAATTTCCCTTGTGCACCTGAAACTATCAAGGCAGATGAACAGTTCTTCAAAATACAAATCTGTTTCCTCTTAGAAAACAAAAGTTCATGAAGAACAAATTTTTTCATTAACAAAAAAGGAATTTTACTTTCTTTTAGTACATTTCATGTAAATCAATTTTTTAGTAGCAAAAGAAATTTACTTATTTCAAAAAGTTCACAAATTCAAAAAAGTCCAAGGTTAAAAGGGGTAGTAAAAGGAAGACTGAACGCAGGTGATGCTGGTTCTCTGGTTACTTTAGATAAAATATTTAAATTCTTGGAACAGGCATTCTCAAATATGAGATAAAATTTCACAGGTTTAGGAAAGACATTCAAATGAGATAAGTTCATAAATTTAGACAAGACATTTGTATATATATGAGATTAAGGTCATATGTGGCATTTGGACAGGATAAATATCTCTGGTTTAGGAAAAGAGATTCCTCATAAAGAGAATCCTCATAGATTTTTAAGGTATCATCTTCCCTTTCTTTCTTTTTCAGCAGTAGCTGCAATTTTTATCAGCCCTTTTCTCATTTTTCTGCCAGATGACACCCTTTTCACCCAAGTGGTCAAATCCTTTCTCTTCCAAGATCACAGCTTTCTTGTCCAAGTGGTTGAATCCCTTTTGACTTCACAGACAAAATTTCTCCTTTATATAGCAAACAAGGGTCCCAAATGTAATGAAAATCAACTCCTTTGGTGACATATACTTTTTACTTCCATTTGTTAAAAACTCAAGAGTCACTATCCAAACAAACTGCACCTGTTTGGAACTTAAATTTGGCAGGTTTACACATCAAGGCTGATCTTCATTTTTGTAAATCTTTGCCACAGAATTTTTAAACTGTCTGGCTTCATTTTGGCAGTTTCTCATAACATCAATTTGGAGCCCCTTTGTTTCAAATCTTTATTCACTTTTTTTTTAATAAACTATCTGGCTTCATTTTGGCAGTGTTATAAACATGTGTATGGTAGCATGGACAAACAAATGAAACAACAGTACTGCCAGAGAGGCAAAAAGAAAATGAAGACAAGATTGTAAATATAAAATTCTTTTGTATTGCCGATACAGCAAATGCAAGCAGAATGTCTGTATGTGGATGAGGTGCAGCAATTTGGAGGAGGGTAGGTCTCAAGTGGATATGTGTGTCAGGTCAGTTGATTGACCTCACAGGGGTGATGTTGAGAGAGGCCTGGAATGGATTAGTGAAATCATGAATGTGTGTTTGTTGATATAAAGGATGTGAGCAAAATGTCCAAATGGGTATGGTGCAAGTGTTTGGAGGTGGGTGGGTTTCAAATGGATATGCAAGTAAAATGTCTACATGAGGATGTTGTAGGTATTTGGAGGTGAGTGAGTTTTGAGTGGATGTTTGTCAGGTTGATTGACTAAAGTCATGGTGGGGATATTGAGAGCCTGCCAGGCATCAACAGTTGTTCCATTCTCCTTGCTTCTGTTCCAGTCATTTATGAGTAGCTTTCTTAAAAACAAATCTGGTGGCTCCTGAGCTCATCTTTTTATTTGGCAGCAATGTTCGTGATTGGCTTCTTTTATGTTGTATTTTAGATTTTTGAGGGGATTTGTTTTGTGGGATGGATGTGATGCCCACAGCCCATGCGCATAGAATGACTTTATTTTGTATTTTGCTTTCTTAGTGCTCACATGTAGAGTGAATCAAAAAGAGATCTAATTTGTAGCAGAGTATAACAGCAGTTTCTTTGAAAAAGAAATTGTGTTAGTAACATTCTAATTTTGTTAATTAGTTTCCCATACAATGTATATTATCTTTTTTATTAAAAATATTTTTTATATGATAGATAAAACCTACTGAAAGGTAAAGACAAATTGTTGAAATTGAGGAAATATTTAATTGTGAGACAGTGACAAGACGTGCAACATTTAAGTGAAGTGAGACAGGAGACAATATCTTGAAGTATGTTTGAAATATTTAATTACATTGTTTTTGGTGCAGTCACCCCTACCTTTTGCATGATGTCATCATAGACTATTTCAAATTTTCAACTTTTTAAAGAATACAAGGATGTAGTCAACAAAATGTTACTTACCACACAGACACCACATGGTTCTTGAAAATAACTGAGATGGTTGAAAGTACTTGAACAAAACAACAGAACATACATGAATTTTGAACAGCTTATCCATAATTTCAATCCCAATATACATCTTATTCGAAATTGTAAAAATACGATAAAAAGTTAAACAGTTAAATAATTAAACTTTTGTGTGTGTGTGTGTGTATATATATATATATATATATATATATATATATATATATATATAGTTGCAATCACTACCTCTATGTCAACAAAAAGCAGTGGTAATCAAAATTTTCACAAGTAAATGACAAACATTTTTTGTTTTAAAATAAAACCAATGTATTTACACACAAAAAATAATTTTAACACTGTAAGTATGTGCTTGTTTAAGTGGATTGGTTGTTTGAGTAAGTGTGTGTGTGGAACTGGATTGGCTGTTGTAGTGGAATACCTTGTTTGACAGCTGTGATATTCAAAGAAAGGGAAAAGAGAAAGATTTTTGAAAGCATGGGCTTGTTATACTCATGCCAGATGAGTCTGGTCATGTGACTACAATTCTAAAGCAAGTAATACCACTTTTACCACATCTATTTATCCATGTTCTTGTTTATTTTTGGTTTTGGTGCCTACAATATATGATAGCAATATAGTTTTTAGGGTATGCTATACTTATACGAGAAGTATGCTCAATATCAGGATTAAAGCATATGTAAATATATGACATGATCTACACTATTTACATTATTTGGACTATTGTCCTCATCTTTGTCGCCATATTTATTACGTTTCGGTCGTTGTACACTCCGGCCTTCTTCAGGTGGTTGGAATGTTGAACTGAACCCTTTATTTCGCTCACTGGGGTAGACTGTTCTTAGTTCCACATGCCATGTCTAATGGATGTCAGTTATCAGTTATCTCCTGTTAATTCCCCTCTCCGACAAAGATGAGGACAATAGTCCGAATAATGTAAATAGTGTACATAATACCTCATCTCAGAATTATTGACAGATACATGATCTGATGACTATGTTTGAGCATGAAATAAACTGTCGCCATCCAATGTTGATACCTATGTCTCTACCTACACTATGACACTACAACTGCAGTAACCTTTAACAGTTGTTATTTTAAAAAAAAAAAATTTTAATTTCTAATAGAATATTACTACTGAAAAATCACTAAATTCGTAGCTAAAATTTAGCTTTTATGTTAGGGTTTTTTCGCCATACAGCAATGACAATGTCATGGTTACCGTGTGTCATTTGAATTGGTCCTCATTGGGTGGGGTGCGGGCTTCCTCTTCTAAACTACAATAGCCTTTTACAAGAAAGAATTGAAAGATGGAAATGAAAGCTGATACTAAACTTTGGAAATAATTTTAAAACTAAAAGCATTTTTAATTTAAATTACATATTGAAAAAAAATGAAGACTAATTTTGCTCTTTTTTAATTTTCGCGATATGCACTGACCTCGTTTTGTTAACCTCTGAGATGTCAAAATGGTCATTAAGAAAACTAAAAAAAATAAATTATCTGTCAAGATGGTCATTAAGAAAAGTAATTAGCTAATTTTAATTTGTCAAATTACAACTTAAAAAAATAAAAGAATCGATAGTAGAGAAAGACATAAAAAGCCAAAGTCTGTTTGTTTGTTAAGCCTTCAGATAAGGAAGGAATTTCATTTACACTGCAGATAACCAAAATATTCCGTAATATTTCCATTTTTATCTCATTTCTTGATGAGCAAATCATTGAAAATTCATAATATAAACGAAACTTTGACTGACATACACAAAAATTAGAGATTAAAGCTTAAAGAGCAACAATACAATAAAAAAGCGGCTGCTTCTTCCTAAACTTTGAATACTTCCGGCAAGACACCGACATTATTCGGTTATTTTCGAACAAGATCGGGATATTAAAAATACGAAAATAATTTTAAAGAGTAAATTTTTATTTTTACTTTCATAAAAATTATGTAGAAAAAAGATTATTTAAATAAAAAAAAAAGTTTGTCATCTACTATTTTTTCATTATTTCTGTCTGCGGTTCTCCTCATACCTCTACTCCTCCTACTTCGTTTCAAATTTCACCTGTTATTGAGACATTCCTCCCCCTTATCACTAATTATTTACCTCTTCCCTCCATCACTGCCACTCTGATTACAATTTTAGTTGCAATCGGCCTCCTCCTCCTTCTTCTTATTATCATCATCATCCTCTTCGCTATCATTCATCTCCTACTAATTCTCAGATGTTGCTCTTCTTACTTCCTGTATTTTAGTCCTCATACTTCGGCTCATTGCTCTCCCTTTATTCGTCCCTAGTCTTACTACTGCTTTCCCTCTTGACTAGACATTAGAGAAAGTAGTGACAAACTTAAAGTGAATGGTTTACCATGGAGGAAGGCAGATGCAGCTGCCTCTTGTATCCACCTCCTTGTTTGTTGTTGTTGGTACCCCGAGATATATTGTAGAGAGTCATCACCTCCTATATACTAAAACACCGGGGCACACATGACTGGATTTAAAATACAAAAACCGAATGGTCTTCATGGTTAATATTACTACACGGTTATTTTCCTATGGCGTTTTCAACTACAGTACAGTAACACCAAGTTAACTACTTTTATTTACTACTAGACTAGCTACTACTTTATTACTAATAATAGTTGTTAGTAGTTAAGATCTTTCTTAAGTACTGACTACTTGTACTTATTAATTTTTTATAAATTGAAGTTACAAATATCACCCTACCGTAAGTGATTCAAAGGTAAGTTCCTTTTTATTTAAGATGTTTATTTAAAAAGCGGCATGTGTCTCTTTCGCTTTAGTTTACTTTAAAGTAATATATATATATATATATATATATATCCTTTTTCTATCACTTTGTAAATCGCATTAAAATTGTCTCTCTGAGTATAGTTTATTCTTTCTTTTATTCGCCATCGACAACAGGGATGCACAGCTGTTTCTAAGCTTATAAGCAAGTAACTGTTTTTTTTTTTTTTTTTTTGTAAATCTATTGCTGAACATTTCAAGGAAAATTTGACTTGACTTTAAAAGCCTACTGTTTTTAGTGTTTAGTTTATTCCATATAAAATTTTGATATTCGCATGTGTATAAGGAAGTTTAATATTAGTTATAAATGCATGTTACTTTACCCTAATTATGATTCTTCCTTTTAAGGTGAGTAGTACTTTTTAAGGCTGTTAGTAGCTTGTCCATATTATTTGTTTATATCGGGCATGTGAGAATAAAAATTAATAATTATATGACATGTCATCAGTTTTGTTCCCCCATACCTCTTTTTTAGACTGAATTTTATAATTGCATGTCACCGTTTGATTAAAAGGTTAATTTGGTATTAAATTTCACTGAGTATTTTTAAGCTCAACACTGGGTAGGTTGGCTGATTGTTTAAAAAAAAAAAAAACAAAAACAAAAAACCCCGAAATACTCCATGACCCCAGGAAACATCGCTGATGTATCCAGTTTCAGACACGCACCACAATATCAGTGTTTGTTATGAATTCATTACAACTTGTTAAATTATTAATTTTTTAAAAAAAAAATTTTTTTTACTGACTATTGTAAAAATGCGTCTGTTTTTTCTTTTTTCATCTAGTTTTTTTTTTCTTTAATCATTTAAAAATATTTTAAATATCATTGGATTCACTCGTTCATTGATATTAAAAATCTTTTTGGCTAAATTTAATAATTCATTGCAAGTATTAGTTAATTTTCATTTTTAACTGTTGAAAAAAGGTGAGTGACACCTTTTATGCAGGTACCTTTTTTTTAAAAACTGAAAAACAGGAAAGGGAAATCTCTAATCCCGAAAAGGTGTGTATTAAATTAGCCAATCAAAATAAAGACCCTATTGTCCAGTCTGAGAGGATTTTTTTTTTAAATCCTAGATTGATTTTTTTTTTTTTTTTTTTTAACTGCTTTATAAAATTACTGAATTCAGTCTGTAGACATGTGATTGAGTGAATGTTGGTTGACTTGGAAAATTACATATGTACATTCAAACAAAATCAAAAGGCTGTTTGTTTGTTTGTTTGTTTGTTTTTTTACTATACAAAAAAAAACCTTTTGATCAAGTAGGTAGATCTTAATTCTTAATTCACCAATTATCGTTTCAAATTGAAATACAGACAATATCTGTTTCCACTCAACACTTTAAGCGTTGATACGAATAATTTTTCTTCAGCCAAGTCACAAATCGATATTTATATTTTGTTTTTGCTTTTTTTTCCCTATATATTTCGCTTTATGCACATTTTCGACTTGTTTTAATTTTGAACAAAGAAGAAAAAAAACTAAGCATTTTACAGCTTTTTATTTTAGCCCTGAAGTTGCAATTTCGTTAATTAGGTTCCTGTCGGAATTTAGATAAATAATTTTTTATTTTTTAAACAAACCCAGTAATTTAAGAAAAACTTAATCATAAAAAATCCACTTTCCAAATGAGCATTTCATCAAATTATTAATCTTTTTTGTATATATACCATAAAGTTAACACCAAAAAACGGTGATTAAACTTGGAATTTACATTTTTTTTTTTTTTTTTTTTTTTTACCAAGTTTCCTATTTAGGAAGATTTCAAGGATGTTCGTCATTATCATTCATTGAATTGAATGACATAAAAAGGAAATGTTTTTTTTTTTTTTTGTTTTTGTTTTTTTTTTCCGATATTCGCATTCACTATTTTGAATTTAAAATGTAAGACATGTTGCTAGCACTGACAAGTCTACACTCTGATTTCTTTTCGAGATCAGTAACTTGTTAGCCATTGAGGCAGTGTGTGTAACTGCTAATTTTTTTTTTTTTTAATCTGTATTAAACTTTACACTACAGTGTCAGCATCCAGAATGCCCCCTATTTTTTTTTTTTTATTAGAAAGGAAATGTAGATTGCAACGCTTTATGATTATTCCAATTGTGCTTTTTCATAAACGGCTAAGATTTTTGTCAAAGTTATTATTACAAAATAAATTATTTTGAAAAAGTATGGGTTTATTTTAAAATACCTTTTGTTTTCTACGAACCAATATTTGGAAAATGACAAATCGATTTTTTTTTTTTTTTTTTTTTTTTCTGTAAACTGTTTGCTTAAATATTTAGACTAAAAAAGTAAAAACAGACATTGTCACCGGAAAAATGATATGGTCTCGTGTGTTTCGAATTGCTAGGATAAGGCTTCCCTCTTGTGCAGTATTCACTTTTTAGAGGTAATAAGCAAATATATTGGTAACTCTACCTACTATTACCAATGAACCAATGACTTAGCATTGCTTTAATAAAATGTATTTTATTTTAGCAGTAAAACTGTTAGTAACTTGAAATTCGATTTTTTTTTTTTTTTTTTTTAAATGGAAAATAGTTTCGGTTTCATCTTTACTTTATGACTTGCCATTTCTTCTTAACTAATTTTTTAATTACAAATCGGAAACAAGGACTGCTGATAAATTAGAAACAAATCCTACCTAATTTTGAATCTTTTTTTTTTTCTTTCCTTTTTTTTTTAACTGGTGCAGAGACGGTTAAATAATTAAACTAGCAAGTAATTTACTTCACAACTTTGACTTGCAGCGCAATTATGACCATTTAATTTTCTTTTATGATTGAAAACTTTAGAGAAAGTTTTCCTTACAAAACATGGGGGTTTTATTTTATTTTTTTTTAGTTCAATAAAATCCTTAATTAGTATTGCAAATTGAATGTTTAGGTTTTCAACAATATTTCGGATATTTTTCAATTTTCATGTACTTTTACAGTACACACTTTACAGGCTTTTTTGTTACTGTTAATAATTTCTAGTTTCTCGTGTGGTAACAAAGCGCAATTGTTATGGTTCATGTTAATTTCCTCATCCTAAATTTGAACTTTTATTGCGGTTGAAATATTTCAACTACAACAAAAGGTAATAAATGATAAATTAAAAGAAAAATGTAATTACGTCAGCATTTTTTTTTAATAAGATAATAATCTTTCAGCATTCAATCCACTTTTTATTCAATTAAAAAAACAAAGGATTTTTTTTTTTTTTTTTTACCCTGAAAGCAACTACTAAGCAATCTTATTTCATACTTTTTAGCATCTCTTCCTTACTCATCGAGTCATCGACGTATTAAGTCAGTGTTTTTTTTCCTTTACATCGAATGATTAGTAATTCGCGTCATAACACGTACATTTTTTATATTTTTAGAATTATTGCAATGATGCTAATTAAGTCTCTCTGTTGTAAACAATGTCTTTGTCCTCGCCCTTTGTTTGATAATATCTCACCTGCAACTTTAGTTTCCTTTTCTCTTCATCTAATTGCTGCAGATGATGTTCTGTAATAATAATAATCGTATTATTGAGTTATGAGGGTGGGGGACGGGTTTTCGATTTTTGTCTTAATTCGGTTCCGCTGTGTCAACGAGTGACAGGTCAGCTATGACGTCATTGGTTGCCTAGCAACGGTAATGTGTGTTGCCTGGTGATATCAACAAGTTGAGCGCCACATGTTCTTCTTGGTTAAAGTTTCAAGTCAGAAAGAAAAGAAGGATAATTCATTTATCGTTGACGTTTGGTTTTACCCATCCTATTATCAACTATTAATAGTTTCTATTAAGAAACTCGTTGTTGCTATCGGGCAGAGATCGTTTTTTTTCTATCGAAATAAATAAGACTCAAACAAAGCTTTTCTTTTTTGAAAAGTCGGAATATCAATAAATAACATGTAAATATTAGGTTTCACGTTTTATTTCTTAAATTCTCAATTTTTTTTTTTTTTTTTTTTAACCAGAAACCCTAAAATTTAAATGCATTTACTTTTAATTTATTTTATTTTTCCTCAGACACTTAACTTGCATAATTTATGCTGTTTCTTCTATTTTTCTTTACCTTTTTTTTAAATTGTAGAGAGAGACCTTTATGGCTTCAGAAAACATTTGCCCTTGAGATGTATTCAAACTACTTTCCCTGTGCCTTCTTGTGTATAAAATTGTGTTGTCTTTCTTTAAGTTAAACTTTAAAGTAATTAAAATGTTTTTGAAAGTTTAAATATTTTGGGATAAAGTCTCAATTTAGTTGGAAGCTGAGAATGTTCTAACAAAGATATTTATTAATTTTTAGTTAGAGATTTACTTGGTACGGATTAAGAAAAAAGTTAAAATAGTTCCTATAATAAATTTTTATGACTGGATTTTTTTTTTTTTTTTTACGTCATGACCCCTTTTTAAAAATGGAAAGTTAGCTATAGCTTTTTTTAATTGGTTTTACTGAACATTTTAATTTATATTTAAAAACAAACAGTGATAGTTTTGCTTTGTTTTTAAAAATACTGCCCTGTCATAGCAATCTCAATTCTCAACTATTTTGCGTAGTTGGAAATGTTTTCAAAGAAAAGGGTGGATACTGTGCTGATAATGAAGTTGTCATTTCCAAGAAAAATTCAAAAGACTTTCTCATTTAAAATGAGAATACGACAAATTCACAACTTCAGCTGTAGAGATACCGTCTCTAGAGTTGTCCAGTATTTACGTGTCACTTAAGTTAACAAAAACATGCTGACGAATGATTTTTAAAAGCTAATCCATCATCATGCAAGTGAAGTCGGAGAAAACAAGTTTCCTAACCAAATTAATAATAAAGTAGGTTAATAAAATAAAATAAAAATTCTTTCATGTAGGCTTTTTTTTTTTTTTTTTTTTTTCAATCTTCGACGCAAATCTGTGGGGGGAAAATACTTTGAAGCTGGCTGACACGGGTTTGCTGTGCAGAAAGATTTCAGTAAAGTTGCCAATTAACCGCCTCAACAATATAAAAATATTCAATTTCTTAACATTCATTTTTAGTTTTTTACTGTTTTCTGCAATATAAAATATGAACAAATAAAAAAAACCTTATCGAAAATTAGTGGAGGTACTTAGTTTGGTCGGCAAAGAGGACAAGCATTTTTTTTTTTTTTTTTTTTCTAAACCTCTGAAGAAAAGTTTCAATTCGTTCTTGGTAGCTTGTGATGGGCTTCCTATTACTATTTTTTTCCCGACCGGTTTCAATAAGCTTAGGGCAACCAGGGAGGTAATAATGGCGCCCTTTTCTTACGGCCTATTGGGTTGAACTTTAGGCGAAAAATTGTTTAAAAAAAAAAAAAAAAATGTATTCCAAATGTTTTTGTTTTTCAATAATGAGGGGGAGCAATATTCAATTTTGACAAATTTTACTACCAGGATTCATCTCTATTAGTTCAGTTTCACATTTCTTTCGTGTTCTGCATTGAACCCGGAAGGATTGTAAATTAGAATGGACAAGGTCCAGACACGTGCTGCCCCTGCTGAACCCTATTAGCTTTGTTTCGCTGCTGCTGCTCATTCTACTTGTGTAGATAAAAAAAAATGGATAAGAAATGACACAGTTCAGTTCATAAAGTTAACGGTAAGCTATCGCATACCTTGGGATATTTTCAGTGTGTTTTTTTTTTATTTCTATTGGGGGTCGGGAGCAAAAGTAAATTTCCTACTTAATACTTTGATGTAAGTATTCTAACCCTGCGGACAGCACCTTCCTCCTTGCACTGAAAGGTAGCGTCGGTATTGTTCACGCCAGCGTGACAAGGGTTGGGCGGGGACTGGCCAGTTTTTGTCCTTGACCTGTGTGTATGAGCTCGCCACTTTCTCTTTTATTTTTTTGTTTTTTTAATATAAAAAAAATAGTGCAATTTTAGAATTTAGGTATTTTTAGCGAACTATTCTACTCGGGTTATTTTTTTTTTATTTTTTAGTCTTACTCATTTTACTTAAGTGACTATTGCAAATAAATTTTTGTAGTGATGGATTTTAGAATAAGTCTAGTTTTAAGGTTGTCTGCATTTACTTGACCTTTTGAAATTATCTTTCTATGATTCAATTTAATACTTAAAAGTATGTAAATATTTCAAAAACCTGTGAAAAAGTAATATAAGAGTATCTGTGAACCTCTCTTTATCAGGCCATAACTGGAAGATGACCTAACAATGTTATAAGCAATGTGTACCAAATTTAACATTATCAGACGTATTGAGAGCATTAACCTTGCAGCTTTCAATGTGACACAAGTGAAAAGGCATGTTGTGTTCATAGCAATGACCATCAATCACAGTGACTTGGAGATGAGAGGCTTGTTGAAAAGTGACTGGGTAAGCAAGAGAAATGACATGTAAATGTGCCATGGACACCATGAAGATACTCATGATTATACAAATGTTTATGATGCTTGTAGGATTCATTCCAAGCCAAATTACATCTTGTTACATGACCTCAGTGTTACCACTCATATTGGGGTACTGGACTAAATAGTTAAGCCCTAGACCAAGGATGTGACTGCAGGTGTTCCAGTTGGGAATCTGCTTCTTCCCATGAAACTAATTAGTGGCTTGCAAAGAATTCTCGTGATCATATTATCCCCCACTGCAACATGTAACTTATTTGCTGGCTTAATAGAAAGCAGATCACTACTAACTAGAGAAATTTTTCAACTAATCACTGCTTATTTGAATATATTGAAAACATTAGACTTTGCATCAAGTTGAAGTTCAGTCGGTTATGTGCTATGCGTGATATATGCTAAGGCGATCATGTATCTTTCGATACAGGACTGATGAGGTAGATTTTTTTCCCCACAGTAGACCACCGTTTCTTTCTGCGGTAGACTAGTTGACATCCAAGGTTATAGAACTGTCCTACTATTTACCCATAGCTGGAGGGTGGGTGTCAAAGAAGAGGATTCATAACCTTTCCCAAGGGTATTAGCACATAAGTGAATGTAATCTATTCAACTGGAGAGAATTCAAACTTGACTCTCCGATTACTTGATTTGAGCCGCTATCCATTACTCCACCGTACTGTTGAAGTTAGCCAACTAAAAACAAAAACTCTGCTTGTCTATACAAATCAACACCATGTCATTCACTTCCTCCAGAAGTAAAATTAAGAGATCAAGGCACACTGGCAATTGATGCTACATGCCAGTTTCTCAATGTTTCTGCTTCCCTTAAACTGACACCTAAAAAAAAAATGTATTAACTCTTTTTTTTTTTTTTTTTTTTTTTTTAATCAAGCAAGCATTTTTATAATCATTTCATATAACTGTTTATTACACCTTTACATACAAAAACATTGTATAAAATAAAAAAATGCAGTTTAAAATTTTACTATAATTATAGAAGTTTATTAGATTAATTATGTTTACAATTAATTATCACTGCCACTGTAAACTCTGCACCTCTTAGGTTAAGTTCAAAGTGAAAAGGTCTCTGTTTCACATTTCAGGAGACTAACTGATTGTCTTGTCTCTTAGTTGTAAAAAAATGTGCAAATTATGAAAATGTACATTAACCATTAAGTTATCCTGAAACCATTCTGTGTTGCAATGTGATTACATGATCTTGAATGATAGCTTATAACCATCATTAATCATAATTTTTTTTTTTCTTTAAGATTTTGAAGTATTTTTTTTCTCTTCACTTTCAAGTGTTTTTTTTTTTTTTTTTTTTTTTTGTAAGCCTAAAAAAAAAAAATTTTTTTTCTGAATCAATTGAGCATTATTTCTTTTGAGATTTTTGTAAATTCGATACTGTATTTGAAATGACCAAAAGGCAGGGAGGTAACCTTTTAATAATTATAGGAATTTATTTTGGTGTTGGGGACATTGGTTTCACTAGGATTTTTTTTTCTTTTTTAAATTCTGGTTTTATGTTTAAATGAGTACCAAGACAATCCTTCCATGTACAGTCTCTCTAAAATTTGAATTTATTCTTTGAAGTGAGTCATGTACTTTCCTTTTCTATCAATTTTTTTTTCCTTGTAAAAAAAAAAATGACAAAGAAATGTAACCTCTTTAATGTTGTAAACTGAAAATGTTTAGCCAGGGAAATCTGTAAAACCTACCTAAAAGATTTAGGTGAAATTGGTTTGTAAATTTTACTGGGCATGAGTTTTTATCTTTTTGGTGGTTAAAAACATAAGTTACCTGTTTTAAAAATATGCCATCAAATTTAATTTTGCTAAAATCAGGATTTAGGCAAAAATCTTTCAGTAATAGATCTGGCATTTATGTAATTTCAATATTTTCTTATGTCTGTCAACTATTTAAACAACAAAAAAATGATGTCAACATAACATCAAATTACAAGTTTTCATAAAAAGATTAAAACATTCTGGAGTCTATTCGTTTAATTTGTGACCCTCCTCCCAAATGTAGAGATAAAGTTGTCTGCCATCTTTTAGTATTAAATCAATCTGAAAATATCAATAAATAAAACCAGAAAGAAGCTTGCATTTCCATACATGCAGACTTTCTTTAAAAATCTATTCCCCCTCACTATTTAACAAGAAATACTCTAATCAACTATTAGATGCAGTGAGCCGACTAGAAGTTATCCAATTTGATTTTTAAGCAGATTGAAATCTGTCCAGCATGAATTTTGACTAGATTTTTTTTTCCCCTTCTTTCCTATCACTTTCTATGATATGTGATATCACTTATCTTGGTCTGTTCTTTGGTTCAAGCCACAAGTATAGGACACTTAGTGAGGATTGAACTCCTTACTCATTAGTAATATTCAACTAGGCAATAAGCATTAATCCACATTGGAGCATTTAGGATTTGTATTGACATCCCTTTTTTTTTTTTGTCTAATTTCCTTGTTTAATACTTTTAGTTTTTATTTAGTGTGTATGATTGTGTGTAATTGTGGTCGTCTAATGGTTTAAGAATGACTAGAGGGATCCTTCAGTAATCATATCCTAGTGGGTACACAACATTAAACCACTTTTCAGGCAAAGATTATAGGAAATGCCTATGTAAAAAACATAGCATAGGATGTCAAACGTTACAATTGCTCTGGCTGGAGGTAATGAGAAAACAGCAGAATTACACGTGTGTGTGTTGAGGAGGTTCCTTCAGCTTGAGAGAATAGAAAATTTTTTGATGTCTTTCTATATGGAGCAATCGAAACATTCTGTAGCATGAACTAATTGACTGTGGGCTCAGACTGACTATAACTTTTTTTTATGGGGAAATGACATTGATGGATGTTATGTTTTTGTAAGAATCTGATGTAAATTGAGTGACTAGTTCTGTAAAGTTCTTGTAATTGAATTTAAAATAACCAATTGGGGGAAACTGACTAATCAAGTGCAGAGTAAAACAAGGATGTTGAATGGCTAAAAAAAAAAAGATCCTGGCTATATAAGTGCCAAATTCAAAGATCAATCCACTTTTCTTTCACCCTATTAATCAGACATCATCAAACAATGCTACTCTCTTACCACAAACCTGGTCAGTGGTATCAGGTTATAGAGGAATGAGGCTGGCAACTTAGAGAAATTACTACTACCTAAAGAAGCTAGCCAAGGACTGAAAGCCCCCCCCCTTTCAACAAGATCTCTTGACAAAATAACTGGACACCTTTCACCTAATCTGAGTCACTGCACATTGTCTGCAACCATTTCTTTTCTTTCCTTTCCTTATTTTTCTTTTATTTAATATTTGTATATTAAATGTATTTAAATAGTACAGGTTGTTTCTTTTCTCTCTTCAAAAGCTGTCAAGTTCATTTGAGGACATAGCACTAACCCTCCCTAAACTTGGGATTGTATCTTGGCCTATATATAATCACCATGCCAGACCTGGAAAAAATTTGGCAAACATTAATCTTGTCAGCACAATTTCCTAGTGGTTGAGAAGTGTGGGAAGGATAATTGTACTGAATTTACTAAATCTTACTTGGCTTATTTTGGTTTAAAATTATACCAGTGTCATCCTCTTAAGCATTTTATGATTAATATTTGTAAACTGAACCTTTTCCATCTGGTTCCAGTCTCATGAACTAATCTTGCATATTTTTAGTATTTTTACTCCTTCACTTGGAATGCTCACCTCTCCCAATATCTCGAGTCACTAAATGATATATCCTACATTATTACTCAGAGCCTGTTACACATTTATTGCCAAATAATTTTTAAAAACTTCACTGTCATAATTATCTGAATTTTTTTAATTTACCAAAACTTTGATTTTTATTGTTTGACTCAGGGTAGTGATTATCAACTGAGTGTGAAGGTAATGTCTTATTCCATTATTTCAAACTTAGTTAAATTATGTACATTCTATGATACAAGCATTTGTGTTACTCATGTACAGCACAAACTAATATATATATTTCTTAGAATTAACCTGTAGAAAAAGACAATAAGAAAACTTGTTTTAGCCAATGTTTCATCCAATGTGGACTTTTCAAACAAAGTAATTGACGTAATTTTTCAGTTGACCATATGAATATACAATAGCGTTTCTAAATTCTTCTGGCTACTAATGTTTTTTGTTTTATAGATACTGTTTCAATAAATTTCATTTTTTGCCTTGAAAAAGTCCACATTGGACAAAACATGTTAGCTAAAACAAGTTTTCCTATTGTCTTTTCCATTTTTATATATATATATATATATATATGTGTGTGTGTGTGTGTGAAGTTACCTGCAGACTGTGTGATGGACAGAGAAGCAGTTCTTTTATCTTATATTCTCGATAACTTTCATAATTTTTTTTTATTCAGTCTACTCTTGAGATACAGCCACATGTTCTCAAGAGTTTGACTTTTCATTATCAACCAAAGGTAAACAATGTCAATTGTTATATTGTTGTTTTCATGTTTTTTTTTTTTTTTTTTTTTTTTTTCTTGTTTATAAATGGCATATTATTGAGTCACTGCTCATAAAACCTGCCTGTGTGCATGACTACTTTGGCAAGTGTTAATAACTTAGGAAAAATGTTCTCTGAAATATAATTTGTCAAGTGGTGACATGACGAGCATAATTAATTTACTTAGTCAGTTGCATTTTAACATGAACAAATGTTTAAAGTTATTGAATTTTTAATTTGTAATACAAGGTTTCATATGTTGCATATGAAGTCCATTATATGTAAATGCCCCCCCCCCCAAATGTGATTTACCCAGTGATGACAGCTGGATTAAATTGCTGGCTGTAAATAGTTCCTTTGGAATTTACATGTCTTTCTTCCAAGTGAACCCACCTAACACAAAACTTTTTTTTTTTTTTTTTTTTTTTCTGAAATCATGGTAAGGCTACATGCATTTAACCAAGGTTAAGTGGATTTAAATTCCTATACAAACTGGTAGGTGAAATGCCATTACTTAAATAGACTGGTCCTCTCTAAAAAATATGTGTGCATGTGTGTGGAAATAATTTTTGTAGGTTAGCATTCTTTAGATATTCTTTAAGCCCTGCCACTTTCCAGAATAAAAATGAATATTGATTCATTATAAAGGAGTTCATGTTCTAATATATATGCATGTAAAATCAGTTCCTGAATTTTTTTTTTATAGCAATGAGCCTTATACAGTTTTGTATTAAAATATTTTAGACAAGCAGTTGGCTGAATTAGGAACTTTTTTTTTTTTTTTTTTTTTAGTCCCATTTTTAAAGAACTGGCATGTAAATTAGCTTTTCAAATATTGCCACATATTGAATTATTCAAATTTACATAAATGAATAATTATAAAAAAAAAAAAAAACATGCACATATCGATTACATAATCTCATTTTCAAGGTACATAGAAGAAAAAAAAAAAATCATCATTGACTTTTAAGTTATCTGTGCCTATTATATATATATATATATATATATATATATATATATATATATATATTTATTCAATATAATGAACAGCTGCCCTTCTAGATCAATAATATAAAAATTTTTTGAAAGTCTAAAGAATGATAATCTACAAAAGTTATTCCCTGTTAAAAAAGTTATTTTCTGTCTGGACCAGTCCAAATAATGCTAGTGAATTTTTTATTGTAAAATTGTATTCTTATGTTTTACTTTGATATTAATTTCGGAAGAACTCTTGATTTCCTGTTCCTTTTTGCAAATGTTACACTACAACCATTTCATTTGAAATGATTGTATAGATTTTTATATCATGTAAGATTTTTTTTTTTTTTTTTTTTTTTTTTTTTCCCTTGTCAACACTGATCAGTGAAATTTGCATATTAGTTTAGTCTGAAGGTTCTGCAGTTTCAAATGACTGGAGTGAATAAATTGATGTGCTGACATCAGAACTCTCACCTTCTGTGCAATGCATTATGGGACACCTGTAGAATTTGATCTTTTGATGCAATACTGCAGACTTTCTTATCCACTTTGTAGTTCTTAACGTTTTTCTTTCCTTTTATCAGATAACAAAGGAAACTTAACCCCTCCCCACTCCCAAAGTTTTTTTGTTCACTTCGGGTGGGCTTCTCACAGAACTACTTGCACACATTGATCTATTGGTTTTATAGATTCTTTCTCTTCCCTTTTTCTTTCTTTATTTCTGATGGAATAAACTAGTAATGTGATCATTATTATTTAATCTCTTGAATTGTCACTGGGAATATTAAAATGGCATTCAAATTTTTTTTATCAGTAGAAACAAAAGCCATCATAGACTTGTTGGCATATATTGTATTAGGAATTGTTAGTTTATATTTGATTTAATAGTTTGTAATGATGCTGCTTTTTTATGTGTGTGTGTAAACAAATATTTTGGATTCTCTACTTCTGCTAATCTTAATGTGACCAGTGTCTGATTATTTTTAATACTAATAAGATAATTGGATTTAAAACAGTCCCTAATTTTGTTCTTTGGTTTTCTGAAATCTTATCGCTTAAAAAAAAATTAGTCCAAAGTTACCCCCCCCCCCCTTACACCTTTTATAACTCTTAAGGTTTTGTATGGATTTCCTTAAATTTTTACATCTATTTAAATTTTTCTTGTTCATGTTGTATTTTCTGCAAGGTTATGCTGGTTTCTAGTTTGCAGTTTCTGGATATTTTCTTTATAGTTCTTATCAAATTACTTTTAAAAAAAAAAAAAAGTAATTCATATAAATAACTCTTTAATTCTCTAGTCAAATATTTAGGTAAAAATATTTGAAACTTTGATAATTCTACATAAATCCTCTTAAAAATAAACAATTTTTTCAAACTCTATTTGATAATTTCTATTTACAGTTTATTAAATATCAACTGACAAATTCTTGTAATTCCTTCTCATTTCTTTCCACACCCAACAAACCATAACAATACTTTTTGTTGCTTACAGAGATTTGGACAGTTTAGCTTCTTTTTTCTTTATAAACATTTTGATTTTGATAACTTGCAACCTTTTTTGCTTTCAAAAATTTAAAGGTTAAAGAAAGCATTCAGATTAATAGTGAAAAGTATAGAAAGCAAAAATACTTATTTCTATTGTCTTGTAATGTTGCAAGACAAAATTAACATAAATGTGGGCCAGGAATGTGTCTGGTAATGTGACGACATTGTTAGGCAAATGTACTGAAGTTGAGTATATTAAAAAATTCTAAAGCCAGATTTCGGATTTTTTCTTCCTCTTCCTCTTTGGCTAATATTGTTAAACTAGTGTAGTACTTGTCAGAAATAATGAGATTATTTAAGGATGGGAAGTATTCCTACCCAGGATCAGGGTGTTGCAACCCACCCTTAAGTTTTGTGAGAGTGGGGTTCAAAACAAATGCATGAAGATATAGTATTTTGTGGTAAAAATAAGCCTTTGCTTTGTTAATGTACTAATATTTTTCTGCAAGCTTTCAAGAATTTTCTATGTAGTTGCTTGCAAGTAAATATTGAATTTCATGTATACATTGCTTCCTATCTAAATTCTGTATGCATGTGGTGAATTGACCAGTATCTCCATACTGTCCAGACAAGAGCAGCAAAATGCTGTGATACCTATTATCAACCTTGACAAGAGCTTGTCTAATTTCAAAATGTTAGGATAATGTTTTGCCTGTGAACTTAAAGCTTCAACTTTTGGCCAATATGAAAACATTCTCTCTATATATTTTTATGCTTATGCAATTGTTGGCACAAAAATAACTGCAGTTTTTAACCAACATTAAAGCAGCATAAACTTAATTAACATTTATTAATTGAAGTAAGAATAATTAGGCATTGGTAGCAACAATAAATATGTCTATTCTGGTAGCACAGACATTTCGAATCCTGGAACTTATGCCTTTTGTAGGTATTTCTAGCTGATATTTGGTTATCAAAGTCTCTTGTAGATTTTTAAACTTCTGCAATAAAACTTGCTGTTTTTTCATCTTTGTGTGAAAACAGTGAGAGCAAAAATTGTTCTTTATGGTATTATGCAAATGTGGTTACATAATGTTGTTCCCAAATAATTGTTAAATTTTAGATTACATTTAGAAGGAAACATAGAATTTAGAAAATAACGACCAACTCCGCAATGTATGAAAAGTTGATGTAAACACAACCTCTTTTTGCAGCATAAAGAATTTTAGACAAATGAATTTTAAATAATTGTGCTCTTTAATGACAATGATTCCTGTTCATTCTGATCTGTTATTGATTACCATTGGCTGTATCTGTACTTTCATATTGATTTATGAAAGTTGGGGGTTCACTTGACTTTTATACAACTACTAGATTCTGACTGCAGGCAAGTATTGCTATTAAATATGGAACACACCGGAGTGATTTATTACTCTTAAATTTCAGTTAATTTGTTAGTCAAATTTTGATAACAAAACCAGAATTTGAAATTTGGCTTTCAAAATTACTAAAAATATTTACATCTGTGATGGCCTGAGAAACTAATACTTGACTGCCATGCTTATAATGCATAAATATAGAATGTGATGGGTAAATTGTTGCCATTTTTATATTTTTAATTTTGCACATTCTTTGTTTTTCATTTTGTCTACTGCATAGCATAGTAGGATTAGTTAAGCACTGTCTTTCAGAAAAAGCGCACCATGACTCGATTCACTCTGCCAGAAATTTGGAAACTGCATGCTGGGCAACTTGGCATTTGTGCTGGAAGCTCCAATATGAACATTTCAGAGGGTTTGGAAGTCAATCTGAAGACCGTGCAGAGGATTCATAAAGAGTTGGATGAGTCTAATGGTGATTATGAAGGTACAGCAGCTCAAAACTCACTGACAATTTTGATAAAAGAACTCCTGAACTTGTTGGTGAGGGCCTTGGACTCAACCCGGAGACATACATCAAATTCCTTAAGAGGTAGTGCTGCTCTGTGTCAAGATATCTCTCTCTCTCTCTCTCTCTCTCTCTCTCTCAATCTCTCTCTCTCTCTCTCAATCTCTCTCTCTCTCTCAATCTCTCTCTCTCTCTCAATCTCTCTCTCTCTCTCTCTCTCTCTCTCAATCTCTCTCTCTCTCTCAATCTCTCTCTCTCTCTCTCAATCTCTCTCTCGATCTCTATCTCTCTCTCTCTCGATCTCTCTCTCTCTCTCTCTCTATCTCTCTCTCGATCTCTATCTCTCTCTCTCTCTCTCGATCTCTCTCTCTCTCTCTCTCGATCTCTATCTCTCTCTCTCTCTCGATCTCTATCTCTCTCTCTCTCTCGATCTCTATCTCTCTCTCTCTCTCTCTCTCTATCTCTCTCGATCTCTATCTCTCTCTCTATCTCTCTCTCTCTCGATCTCTATCTCTCTCTCTCTCTCTATCTCTCTCTCTCTCCCATCTCTATCTCTCTCTCTCTCGATCTCCTCTCTCTCTCTATCTCTCTCTCGATCTATCTCTCTCTATCTAGATCTCTATCTCTCGATCTCTCCATCTCTCGATCTCTCTATCTCTCTCTCTCTATCTCTCTCCGATCTCTATCTCTCTCTCGATCTCTATCTCTCTCGATCTCTATCTCTCTCTCGATCCCCATCTCTCTCTCGATCTCCATCTCTCTCTCGATCTCTCTCTCGATCTCATCTCTCCGATCCCATCTCTCTCTCGATCTATCTCTCTCTCGATCTCTATCTCTCTCTCGATCTCTATCTCTCTCTCGATCTCTATCTCTCTCTCGATCTCTATCTCTCTCTCGATCTCTATCTCTCTCTCGATCTCTATCTCTCTCTCTATCTCTCGATCTCTCTCTCGATCTCTCTCTCGATCTCGATCTCTCTCTCGATCTCGATCTCTCTCTCGATCTCGATCTCGATCTCTCTCAAAAACAGGACTCTGCACCATGCCACAGGAGAACCCAATATTGGCTGTCAATTTCTGTGACCGCATCACTTATTGCATCTTCTGTCCACTTAGCTCTCTAGACTGCAGTCCCCTTGATTATTATGTGTGGGGAACAGTTGAGTGAGAGACCAACAAAACTCCTTGTAACACCAAAGATGAACTGTAGCAAGAGTTATGGTATCTGGAGGCTATGATTGAATTGTATGTCTGTCTGATAGAATAAATTTACTCTTTAGTATTTCAAGATATTTTTGTGTAATTTTGGTAATATATCTGTTAAAATAAGATGTTGGTGTTTATTTTCATTTTTGCTCAATTTAGACAATTTATCCATCACACCCTGTAATTCAGTTTTAATACTGCTAGATTTTACAAGACATTCTTTACTGAAATTGATCTTATTCTAGTTTTCAATCTAATTAGTCTTAGTCCTTTTGATCTGAACTTTTTTTTGTCAATTAATATTTAGTCAATATTCAATTTTCATATTTAGCTAATATCCATACTCAATGGCTATTGTGGATAGATTTTTGACAAAGTAAGCTCTGGCACAAGGATAGATTTATGGAGTACTCAGTAAAGCAGCTTAAAAGCAAGTTATTGTCAACACTTTATCTAGAATCTACACTTCAGTAGCTGGTCAATTAAATATAAGATTTAATTCTTGTGATCAATTAAAAAAGAAAAAGTATTTCAAGTTTTGTACTTGTAAATATACACAAACTCAGTTAACTCTATGCTGTCTTAATTTGATTTCACATCAAATTAAATGATTGTGGAACATTTGAAGAATTTAAATTGATCAAGGAGGAAGCTTCTTTCAGAATTAGCAAAAAGATTGTTCTTGTCAGATAAGCCAATGAAAACTTTAATTCTGTATTTGTTTATTGTATATAAATTGAATGATTTTTAATGTGAAATGTTTAATTCATTGTCAAGAATTAACTTCATTGTTGGATGTTAAGTATGACAGAAATTTCTTCTAATGTTTTCAGTTTGATCAATTTTAATTTCTGTGCAATTGGTTTCTGGAATTCTTTTGTATTAGGTTGCTAGTTTGCTGAAAATAGATTCCAAAATAGCCTAAGGTGGAACAAGAACTACCTTAGAGATATTTTCAAAATGAATTTCTCTGCGATTAACTCTGCAATTAAACCTTGCATTGAAATGAATTGATCAATAATAACCTTTCTTCTCTTCTCTTTTTACTGCCTGCCCAATATCAAAGTTTAGTACATCTTTTCAGTGAAACAAAGAATCTCAAATCTCCTTTTTCAAAATTTTGATCATTTTTAAGCATTAAACGCTGTTACTTCTGAGTGCTGACTGTTAATGTCCACTCTTATTTATTCATATATATAATAGTCTTTTAGATTAACGGGTTCTCTTTCACTTTTCACTTCTAAAACCTGGTGATGAAAAGATCAATTCTGAAAGAGTAGACATCAGAAATAATTAAAAAAAAACAAAACTTTCTTCTTACAAACCTATTAATAGCTAAAACTTAACAGTATATACAGTCACTTTTGACAGTAGTATAGTTAAACTAGTGCTTCTATAAAACTTTCAAATATACAAGTAACATAGCTACAACTTATAATTTACACATATGGTCTCTGAATGTGTTATGGTATTGATCAAAAATAATCTTCCAAGTCAATAATATGATTGTTTATGGTTGACTTTTCTTAACATTAGTCTAAAAATTAGATATATTTCTAATCTCTTCTGAGAATTTAAAAGAAAATTCCAATTGAAAATTCTGTGAAACATATTTTGCTAATACAATTTGTCAAACTCAAAAATGTCACTTTAATTCTAACATTAAAGCAATTATGCAATTTAACTAACAATTAAAATAGTTTGCAATACTTTACTACAAAAATTTTTTTTTTCTAAATAATTGACCAAATTTTGCAGAAAGAACTTATAAATTATTAATCTACAGTAATCTGACATTTCTTAAAATTGCTATTATAGAAGAACTTTCTTACCAAGAAAGGAAAAGAAAATGGATTGGTGAAAACAAGGGAGCTCATTCCTAAGTAATATTTTTAAAAATAATTTTTTGTACATGAATGCAATTAAATCATCTGATTTATATAGACAAATCTACACAAAAAGGGATTAAATTTCTTGTTTAAGGTAAAATTCAATGAAGATTTAGAAATCTTATCTCTTAATCATACAGTTTTTATAACTTACATAAACTGCTTTTTAATATTTAGCATGTTTTCATGTTCTGGTAATTTCTTTCAGATGAAGAATATTGTTATAAATCCAAGAATTACTTTATGGGAAATGCTAGCAACCTTGGAAAATGCTTAGAATTTTGATTAAAATAATTTAATTCTCAAATGTCAAAAATTCTTTACTTTTTTTTATATATTGTTATTACTGGTCAGCTTGAGATAAACTACAGAATGATGGTTGCTATTGGTACAAGAAGGCAGCCCTGACGAGTGTTTTCAAGAAAAAAATTAATAGGTGCTAGTCAAGATCAATCTTGATAGAATTGTAATTCAGTTGCACTGTCCAATTAATGCTTGTTTAACATAAGTAAATTAAAAAAAAAAAAAAGTAAAGTCTGCAAATTTTTAACTTGAAATGTAAATATTTTCTTTTGAGTAATTTTTTCAAGATTTTTTTTTTTTTTTTTTTTTTTTACATTAAAAACTGTATTTTGAAGTAAAATGACAATTCTGAGATAATTACATATGTATTTCTAGAATATTGTTAAATGTTGCTGTCAGATGACTATTGATTCTGTCTGACAGCTACATAATTGTACTCGATTTTTGGTTCCTTTTCACTTTCTATAGAAAAACTGCTAAAGCACACTATTTACATTATTTGGACTATTATCTTCATCTTTGTCGCCATATTTATTATGTTTTGGCAGTTGTACACTCCGGCCTTCTTCAGGTGGTTGGAATGTCAAACTGAATACTTTATTTCGCTCACTGGGGTAGACTGTTCTAGTTCCACATGCCATGTCTAAAGAATATCAGTTATCTCCTGCTTAATTCCATCTCCAAGTTGAGGACACATGACACAGTGGATAAAGGCGTTAGTTAGATCCAGTGACAGGACCCAAAGAGTGTGAGTTCAATACCTCAATGGTTAAGACTGAGAACTTAGAGAGGGAATTAAGCAAGAGATAACTGATATTCATTAGACATGGCATGTGGAACTAGAACAGTCGATCCCAGTGAGCGAAATAATGGGTTCAGTTTGACATTCCAACCACCTGAAGAAGGCTGGAGCGTACAAGGGCCAAAACGTAATAAATATGGCAACCAAGATGAGGACAATAGCCTGAATAATGTAAATAGTGTACATAATACCTCATCTCAAATATAGTATACTGCTAAACCAGTTTAAAAAAAAAAAAAAAACTCAAATCTAGGAATTTGCCAAATCTACTCAAAACAAAAGTATTTTAATCTGAAATTTATGGAAAAAAAACTGATAAATTATTAAACTTTTTTCTTCACATCTTTACATGGTATGATGGTTTCATACTCCTGTACATATTTCTACAATTAATATTAATCAGAATGTGTAAATTTCTTGTCCTAAATGTTTAAAATTGATTTTCATTACAGAAAGTGGATAATAAAAGGTGGTGAAGAGTACATTACATTCACTTTATTTTTTTTTTTTATTACACACACACACACACACACACACACACACACACACACACACACACTATAATTAGAAACTTCAAGAATGTGGTAAAATTTGCAGTAATAAAGTTTTTTAGAAAAAAAAAACAAACTTTTTTTTCTTGTTTGTAAGGTTGGTTCAATTCAAAAACTGGTCAATCCAAGACACATTTTATCCTCCCTTTTTGCAGTTTTGTGTGAGTAATAAAGCTATTAGACGTTTGTAAAATGTCTAATTGCTAAATAGCATTTAGAAAAAAAAAAAAATACTTGAGGGCATAGGCAGTTCATTCAGTCTTTTTTTTTTTTTTTTTTTTTTTTTAACTGATTTGTCATTGCTAGTTGTATTTTTATTTTTGTATAACTGTCCTCCTTCACCTGCAGTTTTATCCCCCCCCCACAAAAAAAATTGGGGGGGGGCATTGAAGTAAATAAAAAAACATGGATGAATCAATGCATTTCAAAGAATTACTCAGTCATCACATCACTCCAAGGTCATGGATGCCTTTCTTGGAGTATGTACACACCCATCCTTTTTTTTTTTTTTTTTTTTTCCTTTTAGAAACTCGAGTCAATATCTGCCAGTAATCATTTTTGTCTGTATGTGAAATCAATAAGAAATGTGTATTTTAACCTAGTCGAAATAAAGACTTGGGTTTATATTTGAATGCTGTGCAATTCTGCTTGCAAATTATATGTAAAAACTTTAGTTATATCTATCATGTGTAATGACGGATTTTGAAATTACACTAGACTGGTTGCTTAGCATTAGGTTTCTGCATTTTCATTTCACCTATTTCAGGTAATAAATGCCGTTCATCAGATTCGTTGGGCATTTGATCAACTTGTAATGTGATTATTGGCGTCATCTCAAGGAGAAATGACGCATTCTCCCTTTTCCTCTCTCTCTCTCTCTCTTTCTCTCGTGTTTCTGAAAAGAAAATGTAAATATTGCTTAAAAGCAATATAATAATTTGTAATTATTTTTTATTTAATTTTGGACATATGTATTGATTCTTTCAACATTTTCCACAGTTACTGGGTTTTCTGTCTCGGTGTTTATGTGCTTCTTGTGCAACTATCCTGAAGATCGTTTGTCTTATTTTTACTTTGTTTTTGTTTACCTAAAGTGAAAAATATAACTTTGCATTTTATGCTCTCCTTTTTTTATCAATTGATACTTTGTGTTAGTATTGCTAAAAAGGTAGTATAGATTATTGTATATTATGACTATAATCTTAGGCTTAAGTCCAGATTGTTTAAAATCTTTATCCAGGATTATCAAACTTTTGATATGTTTATCATGATTCTTTTGCAATTTGTCTTATTTCTGTTTACTTTTGTTTTTGTTTTTTTTTTTTTTGTTTTTTTTTATATACAGAGAGCGATGGGTAAATTGTCGCCATTTTATATTAATTTTGTACATTGCATCATTTGTTTTTTATTCTGTCTACTGCATGTAGGAATAGTTGGGCACCATCTTTGAGAAAAAGAACATCATGATGCAATTCATTTCTCTAGAAATTTGGAAAATGCATGGTCTACAGCTTGGCATTTGTGCTGGAAGCTCAAATATAAACATTTCAGGATTTTGGGGGTTAATCTGAGGACAGAGCAGAGGATTCAGAAATAGTTGGATGCATCTAATGGTGACTGTTTTGATAAAAGAACTCCTGACTTTGTTGGTGAGAGCCTCACTCAACTAAGGCCTACATCAAGTGCCTTGAGGAGGTAGTGCTGCTCTGGGTAAAGAGGGAAGACCACCTGTCTGGCAACAGGACTCTTCACTATGCCACACAAGCAAAAAACCCACTCATGGCTATCAGACAATTTCTGTGATCATATCACCCCTTACATCTGGCCACTTAACTCTCCAGACTGCAATCCCCTTGATTATTATGTGTGGGGCACAGTTGAGCAAGAGACTAACAAATCTCTTTGTAACACCAAAAATGAACTGAAGGCAAGGATTATGGCAGCATTCACCAACTTAAGCAAGGAGACTGTCTAGAAGAGTTGCAGGAGATTCTGAAGTCATCTGAATAAATTATTCCACAAATTTACTTTAGTATTTCAAGATATTTTTGTGTAATTTTGGTAAATGTTAAAATGAGATGTTTTCATTTTTGTGTAATTTAGACAATTTATCCATCTTACCTTGTCTGTAATATATATATATATATATATATATATATAATTTGCTTCAAAGGTTGTTTATAGATAATAGTGGAGACAATCTCCCATTGCCTATAAAAAGCTCTCATGGCATGTACTTCAAATAGCCTATCACAACTAAGTCAGAAGTGGTGAATGCAGAACACTGGTACTTGTACTTCATAACCAGCTGCTTAGGTAAATGGAGCTTGTCAGCCTAGGAAGGCAATTCATCTAGAAAGGAAAAATAAAAATATCCCTGATTTTAAGCCTCTTTGCAGGCATATCCAAACATGGAAAAGGCTATGGAAGTAAATTGAGACAGAAAATTCTTGAGTGGTGACCTGGAGGCAATTAGCTGTCACTTCTGGTAACTCCAGCAGCCATGTCCAGGGGAATGGGAAATGTAATGCCTTTGGATCTTGTTGGCATGACTGTGAGGTTCATGTTGTTTGGGCCCGCACATGGCCTCCGTATACCATTGCTCAAGTCTGTGCCCCTGGGTAGGTCACTCTAGTATCGGTCTCTGGTTTGAATTTTGACCAATCATGGCACTACCATTATCATGTGAGATAAATGGATGCCTACTACTACTACTACTACTACTACTACTATTATTATTATTACAATGATGTCATTGCATGTTCATTAATCTCATGATTTAATCAAATGAAATTTTTTCCTTTTTAAATTTACTTAATTCTTTTAATTCATTCCAAATAAAGTTTTTAGTTAAACTAGGATAAATAAAATGTAAGCTGATTAAGATTATTGGCTGTGTTAAAAAAAAAACAAAAAAAACTATATTATTCAATGTCTTCAAGTGTAAATTTATTCTAAACACTAAGAAATATTAAAAAAAAAAGGTGACTTGATAGCTGACAAATTGAAGTAATTTAAGCCAATTTATTTAAACTCAAATATTATATATATATATATAATTTATTTCCTCCATAAATTTACACTTGAAGACATTGAATATATATATATATATATATATATATATATATATATATATTTTTTTTTTTTTTTTTTTTTTTCCTGATGTCCATAGTATTGTTTAGTTGCTAAATGCACTCATTTAATGTCATATTTTTATTGTTTAATCTATATCTCTACTCATTATGTTAAAAACTCATATCACCACATGCCTGCAACGTGCAGAGTTATTTATATTTACAAGGGATTTATATAATCTATGATTTGTCTAATTTGTTTCTGCACGGGTGGGCAAAATATACTTGACCTATCCTACCTGCTGGTTGGTGTGGGTGGTGTTTACATACTAATTCTCCCCTCCCTCCTTAGTTTGCTTATAGAAACATTTAGTTCAAATAATCACTAATACGACAAAGAGGGATTTTTTTCGTTTCGTATGCAGGTAAGAAATAACTTAATTTTAAGGGTTTCTTTGTTAGCAGCAGCTGACCTAATCTTTCTCTTGTTTGTTTGATTGATTTAAAGTTTTAAACTTTGAACCTTTAAAATTTCTCTGAAATGTAATCTATCAACTTTTTTTTTTTTTTTTTTTGTCAAGAAAAGCACAGATCATGCTTGGTAATCAATGTTTTTTTTTGTTTTTTTTAATTAGTAATTTGATGCTTTTTGGGAATACTTGCAATCTTTGTAAATTAATAAGGTACAAACCTTTTCAACAGGTTAAATTCACCCACAAAAATTAGTTAAATGGATAAAATTCTTTTTGTAAGGTTAAGATGATAAACTTTTGTGTGGTGACACATCAGGGCATAGACGAACATGGCTCTCCACAATTTACTTTCCTTTGTAGATCTTAATAAATTTTGTGTTTTTGTTACTTCTCTTAAATCCTGTTATGTCAGCCATTTACTCAAGCTCACCAAACAGGTGTCCCTCTTGCCTTCAACCTGTCCTGTGAGTATCAGATTTTCTGAACACTTTCCTTATGTGCCCTAGAAATTTCCACTTTCTTTAGAACTTTGTTGCTCACATATTTGGTTCCTGGAATTTTCAGCATCCTTCTGTAGAACCACATTTCTGTTGATTCAAGTGTCCTCATCTGTGAGGAGATTGTCTAGCATAGTGTATAGTATTTCATTTTACTTATATACTGCACTTTTCTTAGAGTTCTTCTGACCCCCCCTTCCTTTGGTGGGCAGTTCTGCCAACACTACTTTGAGAGAAGGAATAATATTTAAAAATAAGATTACTTAACACAAATGTTTGTATGAATGGTCGGCATTTTTTCTTTTAATTTTGTTAGTGCAATCACTTTTTTTTTTTTTTTTTTTTTTAAATAACATTTCAAATTATAAACAGTATAATTGTTAATATCTTTGATAAATTTCCTTGATTTTGGAATGTGCTTATTGTTATGTTATCTATTGTTACATTTTTAATTCCTTCTCAAGTTAAATCATAAATGTCATCTTGCACTGTGATTGCTATTGACTTTATAAAAACTGTTTTACTAATTTCTTGGGATTTGTCAGCGCAACTTTTAACTTGCTTGCTAATCAATCAAATAGTGGCTGAAAAAAATTAAACAATTGTTATATAATAAAGTTTGGCAATGTAAGAATCTTTTTTCTTCTATAAATTTTATCTAATCTTGCTTACAAGAATTAAAAACTAGTCACCAATATTTGTCATTGCAATTTTTTCTAGTTTTTCATTTCATTGCAAAGATCATAAAAATATGAAAATTTGTCATTTTAGTTTTTTTAATTTGATTCCTTTTATAAAATATAAATTCTTTTTAAAAATGGTTAGTTTACTTAAAAAATGATCGAGAATATCTTATTTTGCATTGAGCTTTATGTATCTGAATTGCTCCTTTCCATGAAATTTCCAGGTCATATATTATAAATGTTTCATTCATTGTTAGAAAAAAATTAGGATCTGGTCATTTAAAGATAAAATAGAATTCATACAAGATGGATTCCAGCAAATTTAGAAAAGACAATTTGGGGAAAAATATAACTATAGTTTTTTCATTTTTGTCTTAAGCTGTATTTTGTTTTAACAATTGATCATGTATACATTTTGTTTGAGAGTTCTGCTCAGGGTCTCATTCAGCTGTTGCAACAATCTTAAGAGTTGTTGTTATTACTTGATTTGGAATGCATAAACAGGTTTTAGCAATAATTTCATCTTTAAGGTTGCTATAGTATGATTATAGTTTAAAAATTGTTAGTAATGGCTCTATACTTGTAATTATTAATTCATTGTATCATAATTATAGTGTTTTTTCTTTCCTTTCCTTGCTCAGAACATGGCTTCAAATGAAGGATTTTATATTTATGCACTAAATATTTCCCAATTTAGTATTGAAGTATTTAACTTTTCTTGCTCTCCTTTTTTATGATTTTTAGATAGATCAAATGTGTCCTGATACTATTTAATATTAGGTTTATTTGTCAAACCACTTGGACTTGTGAAAAGGATGGGCATATTGTTAAAAACGTGACTTGAATAATTTTTGGATTAACAGATTAATGGAAAGCTTAGTTCTCTTATTATAATCCCTTTCATCTCTGATAATAGGCTCTTAACCAAATTTCTACTATCAACAGTTTGAGATTCATTTTACATCAACTAAATGCTTAGTTAGCTGATTCTATTTTAGCATTTTCATCATTTTCCCACTTGAATAACAATAGTATACATTTTTATTATTTTGAGCTTGACATACTTCATTTGGTAAAGAAACAAATATGGTGTAAAAATGTACCACACTTCAAAACAAGCTGGTCTTGTTTGTCAGGCCTGCTAGCTTTTAATTTTTGCCTCAAGGAACTGTTAATATATCTTGAATGACTTGTGGCAAAGTTTCATCTTATAAGAAAAGAAGTTAGTGATATTTGTCTTAATGAAGGAAGATATGCAGTTTATATTTACTCTAACCTCTCTTCTGTTAGGTATGATTAATTATTCTTCACCCCTTTTAGTTTTATAAATTCTGATTTTATATATATATATATATATATATATATATATATATATATTTCTAATTTCTCTAAATTATGGAATTTATACAAAGCAGCAATATTGCTCTGGAAAAAATATTTAAAGCAAGCTTAAAAAGTGCTCATTATAATAAGACTAGTAGTAGAGCCTGGCATTGCCCGGGGATATAACAGTAAGAGATAGATCAAGTATCCACCATCATAAAGACTGAAAAATAAAATTGACAAAGATTATTGTTTAAGGTTGACGGACACACATGTCTTAATTAGTTTTTTTTTTTTTTTTTTTTTTAATTGGTCAAACTCAAACAAAAAAACATTGTTTTCAATCGTTATGAGTCTCTACCGATTGAATAGAATTTCATTATAAACAATTGTCTTGTAAATGGAATTTTTAAAGCATTCTGAATGTAAAAATAAAGAAAAAAGTGTGCAAGACAATAAGAAACACTATATGCCAAAAAAAAAGTGAAGTTTTGTTGAAATCGGTTGAAAAATGTAGGTAGCCTTTCTGTAATCTTTTAGTTTTACAATTTATGATTTTTACTTATTGAATACAGTAAATTTGGGTTTATTAATTATGATCTAACAAATCTTATTCATTTAGTAGCCTTTCTGTAATAATAATCTTTTACAATTTGATTTTTACTTATTGAATACAGTAAAAAAAAATTGGACACCATGTATATTTAAAGTAGTTTCCGGTTATTATTTTTAGTTAGGAGGACTTGTGTATGTTTAGATTTCATTATCTTTCCCTAAAGATAAAGAATTATCCGATGTTTGGATTCGTACAATCAGTAGAGATTGTTAGATTATTGTTTAAGGTTGATGGACACGCATGTCTTAGTTTTTTTTTTTTTTTTTTTTTTTTTTTTAACGAATTGGTCAAACTCAAACAAAAACATTGTTTTCAATCGTTATGAGTCTCCCGGTTGAATAGAATTTTATTATAAACAATTGTCTTGTAAATGGAATTTTTAAAGCATTCTGAATATTAAAAATAAAGAAAAAAGTGTGCAAGAGAATAAGAAACACTATCTGCCAAAAAAAAAGTGAATTTTTGTTTTATCGGCTGAAAAATGTAGGAAATCCGATCCCATATATAAAGGAACACACACACAACCTGGGTTTTTAACCCATTGTGAGTTGTCCCCCTTTCATTCTCACGATGTCTCTTAATCGTGTTTTCAAATTGATTTTGTGCAAAAACAATTGTATTTTTCCCCATTTTTGGCACTGTTAGAACCACCACAAGGTAATTTTATGTAGTCCTGTGAAGTTTTGTTGAAATCGGTTGAAAAATGTAGGAAATCCAATCCAATATATAAATGTTACAGACACACACACACACACACACACACACACACACACACACACACAGTCTGCGTTTTATAATAAGTAAGATTATTGACAAATGGAAAAAGGAATTTAAAATTCCTAACTGGCAACTTAAGTTTAACCTCAAGATTTCTGGGCTAAACAAGTCAAATTTGTATACTATTTTTCTTATCTATAATTACTAAGTATTGATTTGCTTTTTAGCCAGGTTCAAAGTGCACTACAAGAGGCTTTTATATATGTCTGCATTTAGCCATTATCTCTGTTTTCTGTTTAATAGGACATCTTGATCCTCAAATGATGCAATTGTCAATTTTTCCTCTTGACATAACCTGTAATACCTGTTCTGCAATTAATGGAAATATTTTCATGTTCTCTGACCATACATATCTTGACAAGTATACAACTTTTTATACTTTGTCAATAAGCATTTTGTGAGTATAAAATCTTTGCTTGAATGGCTGTTTTATTGATCTGATATAGACTTTATATGTCCTTCAAATTTAATTGTGGTTTGATAAATCAAACGAAAATATTCCCAATGATAGGAGGCTATTACTTACAGAATGGTGTCCAGTTACTGTAGGTTATGCCAAGAGGAAGTTTTAGTGATTGTGACTTTGACCATGTCATAAGTAGACATGCACAGAAGTAACTTTTAGAACATTTTCAAACATGTGTGTGATTTTGTGTGTTTGTTGGTTAATGTACTCATATTTTACAGTTCAGGCCTGAGGTGAGACTTTAGTCATGAGTAAGCATTTTTATTTTTTCTTCATTGTTTGCAAATCTAAATGATTTGCAATTTATCAGAAACTATGAATATTGTTTTTAATCTTTTTACAGAGCAATAGATAGAGCATTAATGTTAGCTTTGGAGAAAAGGGTGGGATTGCTATGTAAAATCTTATATTTTATGATAAATGGCATATTTTAGACATTTCTTTGAAAGTGCCTCAAACCACTACTGTTAATGAAATATTCTTTCATCTGTATTTTTGTGTTCTGTACAAATGTGTTCAGCCTAATCTTTTAAAGATATTTCTTACCAGAACCTGAAATGCTTTAGATATAAGCATTTTATTACTGGAGTCCCACTGTGACATGTTATATTTGAAATTGTTGTTTGTGTTGCCTTGGCTTGAAATTCTTACAAGTTTATGCTCCATCTTTAAAATCCTGTCTGTTACTCCTTAGCTTTTTCTTTGAAATCCACCTGGAAAATGTTTGCCAAGCATACAGATTGATGAGATGTTTTGATTAACCTCATAAGTCTGCTAAATGTGGGAAATGAATCAAAATGCACCAAATCATTTGCCGGTTCTCATTTTTCCTTTCTCATATCTTAGACAAGGCTTTTTTTTTTTTTTTTTATATATCTAGGTTTGGAAGTGGGGTTTCTTACTCAGCTTTTATTTACTGTTGTCTAATAATAAAAGATGTCTGTCTAGCTCGGTTTCAGTATAGAAAAATGCTTTTAAGGGTATCTCATCAGTTACTTAATTTTGACAAACTTTTTTGGTGGCTACTAGAATTGGAGAACTTTTTTTCTATAATATTGGAAAAAAATTCTTTGATGTGCCGAAAATATTTTCCTTTTATTGATATATATATATATATATATATATATATATATATATATATATTTTTTAAAGCTCCAACCTAGACATGGTTGCAATACTCAATTTTCAGCTTGATCTGGCTCTTGTAAAGATAGTATAGCAGGATGGGTCAGGTGCTTACTGGAGTGATACAGGGAAATGACAATATTTGTTGTTTTTTTTTTGTTTTTTTTCTCGGCATCTTTAGTGATGTATGTAAAACTTCCACTTGAAGTCTGGATAAGCTTAAAATCCCAATAAACATTTAAGACAAGGAACCACCTTGAGAGAACACCTGTTCATTGCAATAGATAGAAATTCTGGGTCAGTTTGGTGATAATGAAATGTCAGTAGTTTAGTTTTTACAGTATTGAATGTGACTAGTTTTTCCTCATTTAGATCAGACGAGAGATCAACTTGCCAGGCTCTGGTCATCTAGTTTTTTGAAGGTGCACTTGTATATCCTATCATTTTCATAGATATTCACAAAAGATTGAAGTATACTCTTGGGCAGATCATTAATATAAATCAGAGGGTTGAACTGAGAAACAAATTTTGGGGGATGCCTACATTAATCTCATGGGCCTCAGCCATTAACTATCTTCATGCACCTACCTGTTAGGAAGGATTTGATAATTGAGAAGTTGCTTTCAGTGATTCCATAACTGGAGAGCTTGTGTAACAACTCCTTATAATTAGGATATTAGCAATGGAGCCAATTGAAATTCATATTGTTTCTTGCTCAAGTGGTTGTCCCTGTTGATGAAAGCCCCAAAGATTTTACTGATGACATTAAGGAGACTGATTGGCCGATATTAAGATGCCGATGAGCACTCAATTGTGTTCTTGAAAACAGGGAATACACTTGACGCCTTTCATATTCTTGGGAAGGATTTCTCCTTCGGGCAGCAGTTAAGCAATTTTGCTAAAACCTGGAACAACTATGGGCTAAAATTCTTAAGGACAATCACTGGAAGTCAGGGTCATTTAACATAGAGGTAAATATTGTTGCAAAGAGCTTTGCCTTATCTGACAAGGATGAGATAACTTCAGGCCAATTTATGATAGCACTAACTCTTTGCCTCTATTGAGAATTTAGTTAGAGATATTCCAGAATTTATGCTATCCAAATACTTTGCTTGGAGTGCTAGTATGAAGCTGCTCTTTGCATTTTCTAGAACTCTTGCAATAATTGTAGGCAGTTCTGTGAATACAGCAAGGGTTATGATTATGGTGATCTATGACTGCAGTATATTCTGGAGTGAACCAGTGTTGGCTATTTGTTTCTTGAAATTTTTTTCTGGAGTATAATTCTTTCCATGCCAGAAAGAATCTATTTAGAGATGAGGGTGGCTGTCGTGGATGCTGTATATTTAAATAATACTGAAAGAGCTTTTACCTTGTAAGATCTGAGTCTAAAATATTTGTTTAGAATAGAATACCTTCTGTTTACTCTTATATGAACAGATTGTTTTTATGTTTAATTCATGCTTTCTTGTTTAAATGCTTATTTTAATGTGTAGTCTATGGTTTGTATTTGGAATGTTTAGCATACAGGGTTAAAGTATTTTTTTTTCTTGTGCTATATATATATATATATATATATATATATGTGTGTGTGTGTTTATACAGGCTGTCAAAATCTTTCAGAATTTTACGATGACTGATCTATTATTTGTAATATTAATGTTTTAAGAGATGATTTTTGTGGTTTCTGTTTTCTGAATATTTAGTCTCAATGAAAAAATAGAATGTTTGCTTTGATTTTCTTTTTTTTTTCTTAATTTTTATTTCTGTGTGTTTGACAGTTTGCATTTCAATGAAATGTTTAAATCATTTACCTAAGGAATTAGTTATTTTAAATGTTTCTGTGGAAGTTCCAGTTGTGTGTGCATTATCAGTTCTTCAAACAAATGCTGCACCTAACAAAAAAATTTGTATTGTCCCTTCATTTGTTTTGGTTTTGTCAGTTTACATTTATGTTCACTACTGTTACAGCATAACCAAACATTACATTCTTTTTGTTTAGGGAAGAACCCATTCACTAGAGAAACTGAAATCTATAACAAAAGCAGAAATACAATTTTGTGTCATAGCTTGCAAATTTTAATTGTTTAGTATAGGAAATATTTTAGATTCTTAGCTAGTTTCTCTTTTGCTCTAATAGCTCTTAAGTATTGACTGTATTCTCTGTGAATATTGTTGCTGAGATATAAAAGGGAAAAAAATCCCTTTTTAATCCAATAGGAAAAGAGTATTTGCATTATAAAATTTGAATTTGCTTTGTTTTGAAACTGGGAAGAATTGACAAAACTGAAGCTTTTGAAACCCTCTTTTGTAGCCAATATTAGATATTTAAACTTCATTTATCATAAAATGGCATTGTCTAATAGTCAAATTATTTCAATTGCATACAATTGTGATGATTAAATTTTTGATTAGCATTTGTTCAAGAATAGAAATAAACTTTTTTTTATATATTACTTGGTTTATCTCAAAGGACTGTTTTAAAGTGTTTATAGTTTATTGAATGGGAAAACATTATTGGTTCCAATCTAGTGGAAATGAATGCAACATACTACCCCCCCTCCCCCGGCCAAAGCCCGGCTCCCAATTTATAGGTAGAAGTGCACACACTGGTATTTCTTCCTATCCAATAAGGCCGTGTCTCTGTGTTAATCTGACTTGTTCCCCATCTGTTTTGTCTTGAAGTCTGAACGCTATGCTTGTTTATCCAAATTCGCTATTATTTGTCAACATCTTAATTTGAAGTTTTTGCTTTGCATATATTTTCATTTTTTTCCGTTTTTTTTTTTTTTTTTTTTTTTCCCTTGTTGTTTATTGCAAACTTTGCCAATTCTGTTTGTTGAGCAGTTCTGCCATTTATATCTAACCATGGCCACTTGCTCTACAAAGATATTTCCATCAACTAGCTCATCCTAATAAGTCTACAATAGTGAATCATTCAGTCTTTAAGAACTATTCAAATTCTATTTGCATAGAAACTCCTTACAATAGGATGATAAGGTTGCCAACCTTGCCTCTTTGGTAGACGTCCCCTTAATAAATATTCGTAAAATATTCATGACCTTTACAGGTCTCATCTAATATAAACTGAAGGGCCAAAATTAACAGTTCTTAATAACAAGGCCTGTCAATAAAGTGCTAGAATAAGTGTGTATGTATATTTGTCATGTTCCATAGTTGACAATAACTGAATTATTTAGCTGCAGGGGATTAATGAACTCTACAGCATCTCTCATACATTCTCAATAGTTTAAATCTGGCAAGCATAGATAACTGGTGTAGCTGGAAGTCAGTTCCTGGAACCAATTTTGTTACCAATTCTTTTATTGTGTAGTTACTGTCTGTCAGTTACTGTCCCAATTCTAGTATTACTAATGAGTGCTTGTGGTCCACTGGGCTAGACTAGTGGATTAAAGTGTTGGTTCATGAATTTGGTGACATAGTAATTGTGAGTTCAATCCCTGAGCTGGGAAGTGCAGACTTTAACTCTATTGAAACATAGCAAGCGATAACTGATTGGTGCTAAATAAGAACTAGATAAGATATTCCTAGACATGGACAGTAGAATAAGAATAATTTACCCCCATAGATTAAATAAAGGTTTCAATTCAAAATTTCCTGGACAATAGAAGCACTTGAAGCTGGAGGGCATGACAGCCAAAATATGATAAGAAAAGATTATGATAATAATGTAAATAATGCTGAAGCTTTTTAACCAATCTAGCTACTAGTACTGAATAGTAATGAGTTTCAAGAATCTTTTCCAAAGAACCTTGTATCTGATTTTCTTAACTGTTTCAGCCAGTCTTTTTTTTTTTTTTTTTTTTTTTTAAGTAAATCTTATGGGATGTCATTAAATGAACTTAAAAGGACAGTAACAGCCTCGCTTTCTCACAGAATGAAGAAACTGATCCGTTTCTATAAAAGAACCTTCATCATCAAAGGTTGGTCTTATAGGCTGATCATCTAATTTTCCAAATCTTGTTTATAAGATATATTGCTAATGCTGCTGAACAACTTCTTCAAGTATAAAGTTTTAGATGATAGTTGTCCAGTACTTTGAATTATGCATCAGATTTTTAATGGTATGTTCATAGATAAACTACCAAAGATATTTTTTTTATACTACAAAACTAGTCTTCATTTCAGAGTAAATGGTTGAATTTTTGCAAGCCTTTATTTTTACTGATCAATGAAATAGTACATGCACAGTAACAAAATCTTTTTTAAATAAGGTAACAGAAAAACTTAAAATGCCTAAATGAATGGTCATGGCTGTCAATAAGAGAAATGTGAGATGTCTATCAATTGAAAGTTATCCACCTTCAGATTAATGCCCGTTCTGTTAGTTTTAATGTCCGTTCTGTTAGATTAATGTCCGTTCTGTTAGATTAATTAATTCCTAATGTTCATCTGTCCACTTTAGTTTTGATCATTAGGTGGAATTGAAAGTTAAAACTTGGATGACACACCTAGTTCTTGAGCAAGAACTGATGTTTTTTGAATGTGTTTTCAGCTGTTGATCATTTTTGGTGTATAAAAAGTTATAAATTAAACCAAATGTAAATTAAATTAAAATTGACTAATATATAAGATAAAAATGAAGAAAATATTTTTCTAAATACTGAGCATTTTAACTTTTTCCCATTTTCACAAAATTGGGTCATCTGATACTAATCCTCACCCTCACAAATCCTTCATATTTCATGTTTGAACTTGTTTCACTTTAGACTTAGGATTTTATAGTAATCCAGTTGGTCATTCTCCCACAAGCTGAAGTACTTAAAATCATGCCTTTTAATTGATTTGGATTAACAGAAAATAGTTCAATTCAATCAGAACATTTTAACAGTATTGTGTGTGTGTGTGTGTGTGTTGTTGTTTGTCCACCCTCCAAATCTGAAGAAAATGTCCTGAAGAAGGGGGGATGCTGTGTTTGTTCAGATTAAGAACATTAACTGCCAAATATTAGTTGAAAATAGTGTATTTTATACAGGTCTTTCTTTTTTTGTGTTTGTGTTTTTGTTTTTTGTTTTGTGTGTGTTTTTTTTTGTTTTGTGTGTTTTTTTTTTTTGTTTTGTGTGTGTTTTTTTTTTGTTTTGTGTAACTGCAAGACACAATGTGCTATAAAAATAGTAACTTTGCATTTCTTTTAAATTACAACACAGCTGAGAGGATTGCTATTTCACTTTGGTCAACAAAAGGGTGTCAAATTTTCTGGTTTGTGACATGTCACTCAAACTGAAAACAAATCTGTTGCAATAGTTTCACAGTCGAACACTTGTCAGTCATTTGTTGCATACATTGCTGGTTTGAATTTTATAACCCTTGACTACTCTTAGCAAATGCTGGCAAAAGTGGAAAATCCCACATGGGAAGGTGGGGAGTAGTGGCAAGTGTTTTGTTGTTGTTGTTTTTTTGTTTTGTTTTGTTTTTTTAATGCTGAATTAATATTAGCAGTAATATGTATTGTTTCCTCATCTTTGTATTATGCTTTTAGATAATCTAAATCAAATTGAAAACTGAACTTTTTTTTCTTTTTTTTTTTGTTTAAGCCTTGTATATTGATGCCAAGTGTTGAATGCAAAGATGGCTCACCCCCTCTTCGTATGATGATCAATTGCTTGTCTAGAATTTTCTGCTAATACAGCTGATCTCATCCCAGCTCAGCTCATTGGAATGTGAAAAATATTATTTAATGCTTTATCTTGTTTGCTTTTTGATGTTGTATAATATAAAAAAATATTTTATTTCTAGATTTGGGTTTAGCTTTGTGTTACTCATGAATAGAAAAGTGGAGATTTTCTTATTGCATGTTAACCATTTTTTTTTTTTTTTTTTTACAAATCTAATGTAATGAATAATAAATGATATCAAACTTTTAATCCTTTTATGAATTGATCAGTTAAATAAAGTGAAATGTCAAGCAGCAGTTTGATCAATATTTATTGATTTTTTTTTTTTTTTTTTTTTTTTTCACTGTATTTCATATATAAATAAAAATGATCAACTGTTAACCAAAAGATTATATTTAATTTTTTATATAAGAAAAATACCTGCCCATATACTGCTTAATATTTTTGGTGCTAAGTGGATTTCAAATGTATTAATTACATCTACAAATTCTGTTCTATTTTAAGATACAGAACCATTGGTTTTGATGAATACAAATTGTTCAGGCATTTTGTCCTGGGTTTCTCTGCATTGAAATCTTTGTAAGCATCATTTAAAAATTCTTTTATCAAGCCTAAAGAAATGGTGCTATACAGTGGTTTTTCTAAGATGTGGAACAAGGCTGAAAGTAAGAAATGGTGCTATATGATTATGAAAAAAAGCATACCTTATAAAAACTTGCTTTTCCTTATCATACTTACCTAATAATTGTTGTGCATCATTTAATGATTTGAAACTATTTTGTTAGTTTCTCTGATTGACAGATCCTGCATTGTTAGTGTTTGATATTTGGTTCTTTAGTAGAATTGGCAAAGTAGAGAATAAATGAAATGCCTAAAAGTAGACACAGCATTTGTCTCTAGTTAATGTGTCTAAGACAAAACAATAATAGTGGATGGCTTTTGGCTGAAATGACTTCAGCTCTGACTCACATTAAATCAATAAATGGTTAAATTTGATTTTCAGTTATGTTCCAGTCTTACAATGTCATAATAAATATTACTTCAATTGGTCTACACACACACACACACACACACACACACACACACACAATCAAAATGAGACTTGTTACTATTTTTAGTCCTGGAAAGTCCAACACAACTTGCAGTTTTTCTCTTTGGACTGATCAATATTTATAGGCTGTTATTTTATGCTAAAAAAATCTTGCAGGGCTTGATATCTTTCTCTCTCTCTCTCTCTCAACATTGTGCATATTTTTAAGTGAATTTTGAATGCTGTTGTCATTGGTAAGATTAACACTTGCGTTTTGGTTTTTTTTTTTTTTTTTTGTGAACTCTAAAATTGCAGCTACATTGAGTAATGTGTAACTTCATTTGCCAATCGAATAGTGTCTGTATACTGTATATGTGCAACTTGGCTTGGTGGATTTTAATTTTAGATTGTTTTATTAGTTCTCATTGTTTATTTTAATGGTCTGATTGCAAGAACATTTTCTGACTCTTCTATTATTAGACATGATTATGGAAAATCTCATTTAGAAAAAAGTATTTACAAAATATCTTAAATTTTTGGGACTAAAATGTTTTAGAAAGATTTGTATATTTAAAGAATCTAATCTAAAACATATTCCATGTATTCCCTTTTATGCAGTTTGTTTAGCAAATGACATTGAGATTAAATGTGTGATTAAATGTGTGATGTTGGCAATGTGTTGACTCGTAATTGTTGGAAGAGAAATCGTTTTGCAAAAAAAACTGACTTTAGTACAGGTTTCTAAATAAAATATCTCTAAAATATTTTTTTTTTTTTTTTTTTTTTTTTTTTTTTATGAAACCATCCCTTTTCCCTATAGTTTTAATAATTTATGCATCCCAGTCTTTGAAATATAACTTCAGTATTTTCTGTGTTTGTAATTTTTTTTAGTTTCTACACTCAGCGGTTTAAAATCAATTTTTGCTTAGGAGGAATTTCTCTAACCAACAAAAAAATATTGTTACAAAAACACTTAAAATTTTATGAACTATAATAATTTTCAAGTGGACTAAACAGAAATTCTCAAGCTTGTTTTGGAAATGATTTAACTTAACTTTTATTTTATTTTTTTTACCCTATAAGGTGGGAGGAGGGTTTCAAGATAAACAGCTAATTTGTAATTCTTTCCTTTTTATTTTTTAAATTAAGGTTTCTATTGAGATTGAATATGTAAGATTATTCTCCTCCATTTAATTCCTTCTGGTCCACTAACTTCCTTGGTTATCTTCCTATTCATCAAAATGACTGTCCCTAAAATGGAACCTGTTTTGAGATTTGCTTCCCTCTCATTCTTCCATTTATCTATTGACTTAAAGAAAGGCAGGAAAAAGAATGTGTAAGTTTGGTGGGGGGAAGGAATGGCAGCTACGGTTCTGTATTATTTCCCTTTTTTTTTTTTTTTTTCTTTCTCTTTGACTCTGCCTCATTAGAGGCGACTCTCTTCTGCTTTTAATTGAGTTTTTTAATTTTTTTTTTTTTTTTTAAATCTTATTCACTTGAACCAATATCACTGTATAGTTATGAACTTTTGAGAAGGTAACATCTATCAACCAAATAGGATTGATTCAATTTTATATGAATTTGAGAATTTAAATATCTACTAAGTTGTTAGCCTTTAATGATTACCTATCCTTATTTTTTATCTTACTTGAAGTGGGGGAAAAAGTTTTCTGAATCCTGGTCAATGACAGAATTGAGGAATGGGGAAGCATTTATTTTTCTCTTTAGCCGTCTTTAATAGGTATAGGATATTAGCTAAGGCACTTGTCTATGCTAAATACTAAATAAAAGGTTAAGACTTAAAAGCTGGCTATTGCAGGAGAATGATTCCTTTACACTGCATCAGTAAGCTAAAATGTCAGTAAAGTTCTTGTCACTATACATTCACACTAGTTATGTACACTAACTGCAATAACAATGTGTAGATGAAAAAAAAATTGATTTTATTTGTTCCTGAGAGTTACCAATAAAGAAAAAGTACAAGAATAATTGTGCTTTTGCATAACAAAAACAGTAATGACCATTTCCACATGAAACTTTTAATTTAAAAAATCTTTTTTTAATCTTCCACAGGATTCAATAAATATACTTAACATATGTACATAAAAGGATTTGCCTATTGCAGACAGAAAAATTTTTCTTAATTCTATTATGCTGTAATAGATCTCTTGAAATATTTGAAGTTGCTATTATCATAATTATGTATTTTTGCATTGAAAATTGGAAGCGCTTCCAGTTAAACGATACAATATAGACTAGATTGTCTAAAGAAGTTTAAGCAAATATTTACATTTTTATATAAAATTAGTTTCTCTTATAACTAGCAGTTTTGTTTCCTGTCTGTAAAAGGTTATCTGGTTTAACACTACAAATCCTCCATATGTTGCACATTATGAAAGCCTACAGTGGCAAAATTTAGAGCATTAATCTCTTAAAGGGAAAAACTGTTGATTTTGTTTATTTTTATTTGCTTATACGACAGTGAAAGGATTCTTCAGATTGAATCGGACAAAACCCAGTTTTCTTATGTGTACAGCTATATGTCATCAAAGCATTAAGTGGAATGATGTGAAAATTTTTCTAGTTTATGTAACTTTCTTACAAACAATGGTATCGAAAAATGTTTTTTTTTTTTTTTTTTCCTACCTCTGTATATCTTGTCATTTTTTATTTATTTTTTTTTTTTTTTTTTTTTTTTGATAATTCTATATGGTTTAGGTAAACACTTAATGTATTTTTTCTTTTTCTCTCCCTTGTAGAGAAGATTTTTTCCTTCTCTCCATTTGTATCCAGTGAACTGTGTACTCTGTGGAAACTGAGCAAATACTGCAAGTATTTTTTTCTGTTAACTGAAAATGAACTTGAGCAAGATTTCCAAAATGTGGCCAGGAAACAAAACTTAATCAGTTAACGAACAAAACCTAGTTCAGATTGCTTTAATATTTCTACGTTTCAATTTAAATCCACATTCATTTCAAATATCCCTGTCTTGTAATGTCCTTTCAACTTTATCTACATTATTCGAACTATCGTCCTCATCTTTGTCACCATATTTATTACAATGTTTTGGCCGTTGTACGCTTAGGCCTTCTTCAGGTGGTTGGAATGTCGAACTGAATCCTTTATTTCGCTCACTAGGGTAGACTTCCTCGTGCCATGTTTTTAATGGATGTTAGTTATCTGAAAGTTCTGCACTGCCTTAACCGGCACTCTTGAACTCCCTCTCTTTGGGTCCTGTCACTGAATCTAACTAATGTCTTTATCCACTGTGCCATGTGTCCTTGAGGACAGGTGTATGAATTTCTGGGTATTATAAATCTAATGCCATCAGCAACATATTTTACCAGTGCTCAACTTGCAATTTTTGCTGTTATCATTACATTTTTTACCAGAGATCATATTGCAATTTTTGTTATCGCTTTTCTCTGACACTCCTTATTACTGGTTCCCATATTGTATTCATTTCTATGCTTGGTCGACTCGGGAGATTTTTGTGGCCTTGCATGTGTGCTGATTCTTTAAGTTTACAAATTTTCCAATGGTTTTTTTTTTTTTTTTTTTTTTTTTTTTTTTTTTGTCTATGATCTCACAGAGGGTAGTGATCTCCCTTTTCTCTCCATATGTGGTCAGCCACACCTGATTTTTCCACTTCCCCTCGTGTTACAGCTTTCTGGTGTTCTTGAAGCCTTACCTTAAGGGGGCGGCCTGTCTCCCCTTTATATTTCTTTCCACAGCTGCATGGGATAGCATACACACAGCCTTTAGTCATGTTCGAGAGAGACATCTGCAAAGTGTTGTCCAGCTTTTGGAGCTTGTCCTGATGTTATATGGACTGCAGATCCTTTGTATTTTCTCTGATAACCCATTCACATAAGGCAGGCAGACTGTTTTCTGAGTTGTTGTCCTCCTCTTGTACCTGCCTATCCTATTTTTTGGGGGCTGCTGCCATGTACCCAGGGTAGTTGTAGAGTACTATTTATACTGACCAATTCTTTATCTAATGTCTCTGGGTCGCCACTTACAACTTTTGGTGTTGTAAGCAGCAGACGATCCCTTTCTTTATGCTGTATGGATGGTGGGAGTTGAAATTGAGGTACTGTCCAGTGAATGTTGGTTTACGGTATACATTAGACATTATATGGTAGACATGGATATTTAGAATGGATGTGGATTTAAATTGAAATGTGTAGAAATATTAAATACTTAAAACTTAGTTTCAAAACTAGTATTGTAGAGTTATCTCGAGCTATTTATCATTTCTCACTAATAAAAAAAAAAAAAATTCACTAATAAAAGAATAGTGTTTTTTATCAGCAAAGATTAATGGGGCTCATTAATTTTTACTTTTAATTCTGAACTGTGAACTGCAGTTTAGTATATTACCACTGAGCTAACCACCATTGACTTAAAAAAAAAAAAAAAATAATTCAATAATTCTTTGCATTAATAATATAAGCATATGAGAAATGTGATCTTGATAAAAGCTGGCTTACAATAGTTGAAGTAACAAATAAAACTTGTTATTGGAAAGGTGAAAATTGAAATTTTTTTTATTTTAAATTCTTTGTACATTCTAAGAAATGGTACAGTGTCTGAAGTTGGAGACTAATGCACTGGATGTAAAATGTGTAGTATATTGTAGTTTTATTTATTTTTTTGCTATTTAACATGTTTTAATCTTAGTAAAAGGCACAATGCTTAAGTTTACTGATTGAATCAGTTAACTTCTCTAAAGGAATTGTCTTCCTCTGATTCCCTTTTTTTTAAGGAAGGCACACAGCTTCTTTAAATCCTTTTTTATTTTTTTATGTAATATTTAGTACTTGTGTAGCTGTCTATCAAGTACCAGGCTTGTTCAAAGGATGTTCAGTGCCTCTGGGAATTGGGTAACCTGCTTTGCACAATGTCAAGATTCCTCTTTTTGACAGCTATGACATTGCCAGTCTTATTATTTAAACAGTTAAAAATACCGTTCTGTCTAAGAATTAAGATATTGAAGGTTACTTTTCTAGCAACTTACTTTGACTATTTCCCCAATTTTTCTCTAAAATGTGTATTCTATATTCTCATTGAATTGTCAAAATTAACTCTCAAACACATAAATTGCACCCCCCTCCATGCCTCTTCTTTTTATGCGATGGCTCACAATCTCAAATTTTATATAGAATCTACAGACTTTGGATTGATTTATTCTTGAGACAGGAATAGTATCAGGATTTCATGCCTCGGAGGAATTTTCGTTGGAGCAATGTGGGTTTACTTTTGCAGGTGAAGATTTAAGTAAAAGTAAATTGACGTGTTTTTTTTGTTTTTTTTATAGTGACTCTGTCAATAAGATAAACTTGGGTGTGTCTGTGAACACCGCACACTTTTATTTTAAAATTTTTTCTTATTGTCTGGTTTATCCAATACGTGACCTCATTTTTCTATTTTTTTTTTTTTTTTTTTTTTTTTTTTTATAGCCTTGGGGAAGAGATGCATAACATCCATGTTTTTGTCCATACTCTAATATTCACACACATACAACACAAGCACACACATATTACTTTTATATAAATTGCTCTTTAAGAATTCTTGCACACCTACAAATGTTCAATCCTGTCACACCTGCTAATCTAGTTATATTGTATCTACTTTGCTCAAATGATCTTTCAGGCATCTGGACTTAACAAAATTTAAACTTTATAAATCATTAGCTGTTTGACAGTTAAAAACATAATTCACCTGGCATTTCATAAGAGGTTGTTTTGCCCTATTTCTCAATCTGATCAAATGACCAATAATGATTGTCTTTTGGTCAGGCTACTAACTTTTCAAAAGCACCCTGTATATTTTTTTAAATGGCAACAATTGGTCCTTATTTCTATTTTTATCTCATTTTCCATTGATCTTTTTGGTTTAAAAAAAAAAAAAGTTTTATGCATTTCAGTTTTTGTATTTTTGGAAAAGAATAGTGTCAGTATTTCAGGTCTTTTTTTTTTCTCTCTTTACTTGAGAATGAGGAAAAAAAATACTACTATTAAGGAGAGGGAACAATTAAAGAACCAGAATTAGGATAATGATTAATATTGCATTTAAGTGTTTAAAGATCAAATTTTACTGGGAAGCAAGAAGCCAGAAGAGTTCCACAAGCAAGAAGTGTGGTAGAAGAAACTGTTAGGATATAACTTAGTTTCATCTATTTCAAATGTAAAATCAGACCTAGCTGCTAATCTAGTACTGGACTTAAATTCATATAGTGTAGGCATCAGATGAATTTAAAATGTAAACTGGACTAATAAACAATTATTCAGTATTCTTCTATGGGTACAGATTGTGCTAACAGGGATGCAGAAAAAATGTATCAAAGCTCTAAACTAACCATAGAACTAATGATTTCCAGCTTTGATCAATTTCTCTTTTAATGAAGCTCACCACTCCCCCAGAATACTGGAACAGCTTTGTGAATTCCTTGAAAGGTTGTTTGCTTATAGGAATCTGGTTATAGCAAAATATTTTTTCATTATTTAAGTTTCATGTGAATAATTCAGATTTGCTATTTAATACTTTTTTTAGGATGCACAATTTTTATTTTTCTTATCCCTCACTTATACAATAAGTTTTAATGTTGGCATTTTCTTTTAAATGTTTTCCTAGATCTCCCTATAGTAATTTTCCTTAGATTGTACATAGTTCCTAGCAAAAGCATTTCTGCATTGATCTATTACATTGTTCAAGTGGCATATATGCCAGTAGAACCCCCACCCCCTCACCAAACTTGTTTTCTTGGTTGTCTTGTGCATTATGCACAAGAATGTAGCAAAATTTTAAGCTTGAAGTGGAATTAATTAAAGGGATGGGGAGTAGGTGGAATTCTCTTAATTGATCACATTATTAAATGGCTTCATTAGTGGAGACGGGAGTAGAAATAAGAGGTCAGCAGAGGTTTGAAATTCCTTGACCCGATGTTTTTTTTGGGGGGGGGTGATTATAACATTATGAAACCAGGAAGATGTTCCATATTTATTACTTTAGTATTTCTGCAATATACTTTTAAGATACTTCTCCAACAGTTGTCAAAATGTGAATAGATAAGTTTTACAATATACTAGAAAATGCCAAGTCTCTGAACAAGTTACAAAATCTTATCATACAATATGATAAACTCTACAGAAACTATATTTACAAACAAATGTAATTCAATTGCAGTTAATACATGAAACATTTGAACAAGTTAAGAACTTTGTGGAAAACCCCAAGGGAAACTCTAATAACAACAAAAGTCATCCTGAAGAAAGGAAAAAACGGTGGATGACAAGTGAAAATGTGGCAGATAATGCCAAGAAATGACATTAAATAAAAACTTCAGAAATGCATGCATAAAGAATTGCTTGCTGAGAAAGGTTCAGAAATTGAAAGCTGCAGAACATAAATGTAACTAACAGGCATGCACAAAAATAGGACAGAAAATCTGCTCTTTGATCTAAATTGGTAACAATCTATAGAACTCGGTGAAATGTATCAAAGATGTCTTCCATGACAATTCGAGATGTATCTTGAATACATAAGATACTAAAAATTTGTGATCAGGATAGCACAAGATAAAGAATAAAGCAGAAAGACCAGATAAAATTGTAATAGAGATGCTGATAGCTGTAAACAATTTTGTAACTGATAAATATGACCAATGAAATAAGAGGACCTAAATAGATTAATTTCTAGTGCGGTCACAAAACCAGATATAAAGAAATGTAAACTCATTGAACATTCAATCAGCTGGAGCATAAAAATTGAGCAGATACAGCAAGTTAAATTTCCTTGTTAGTAACATTGTGGAATGTGCATAATAGAGAAAAATGCCTTTGCAGAAACTGAGCACGGTATTAGCAGCTTAGCACTTTAACATTTTCTATGTAATACATAATTTTCTATACAGCAATGAATGCTGGACAATTCCCTCACAGATTTAAAAAAAACAAAAAAACAAACTTGAAGCAAGTTAGGATTCTACCAATAAATGTTACTAATAAATACCTTGAGTAACAAGGAAGTTTTAAAATGAACAAAGAAACTGCAGCTGACAAAGACTGAATTATTTTTGGACATGAGGAAAGGCTTGACAAGTTGAACAATCATAGGACATATGCGGCAACTTTATGCATTTGTGTAAATGGATGACAGAACAAGTTGTACAAAGTGGACTGGTAAAACAGCAAGAATTACTTTGAGGAACAAAATGCAGGAAGTTGTGAAGAACTATGATTACCCATGTTCTGAAAGGACATGGTACCTATATAAATAACAAGAGTAATTTGAAAATGGAAAACTTGTAACATGTCTTCCTAAGTTTTGAGTTTTCTGTTACAGGTGTTGTCTAGAGAAAATAGCAACTGCATATTCATCCTTTATAGAAGCAAAATAGCCTTCAGGTTTATCACTTTCATTCTTGTAAATGGAATGGGTCATCATAAATACAGTAGTAGTTAATATTCTAGCAAAAGTTGAGACAAAATTGTAAATATACATTGATATTGATACAAAATATTAAGTGTACATGTTATGACTCTTAATTACTTTAGTGAAGTCTTGTGGTCATAGATAAACCAATATGTCATTGTCTAGACATGATATTGTCTAATTCCTCTTGCAGTTTCTGCTACAGATCTATCACTTTTGTTAGCTGTCTTGTCCTACCATTATCACCAATGATCTTCCAAAGATTCTCAATTGGACTATGATCTGGACTCTTGATTGGCCATGCCATGACCACAGTGTTTTCAGTTTTGAATAATATTTATCATTTTTACAGTATGAAAATGAAGTTGAACCCAGGGACAGGAGATGCTTTTGGAGAATGTGTTCAATATTGTGTATTGCAGCATTTATTTTACCATGTAAACTAATGAATGGGTCAATACCAGCACAAGAGAACATTCCTCTACACCAATTCACTACCAAATTTAATTCTCTCCACTTTCCTCCATTACACCTTTGGGAAGCAATTACTCAATTTTAAGGTGTTTGTTTGTTGTTGTTTTTTTTTTTTTTTTTTTTTTTTCATACAAAGCCAACTAAAACCTATTTTCCTCACTGAACGTTTTTCTCCAGGTGCATATACCTGTTTGCAAAGCATGTTAGTTCTTGTAGAACATGCTCAAATCCCTGTTGCATATAAATGACATAACATTGTTTTCAAAGATACTGTTATACCAAATTCTTTTGCAATACAATGACTGCTGTTATGTGAAAACTGTCCACCATGAAGTCTTTAAATTTCCTGATTCTGCTGAAATCCTTTTGCAGGAATAAAAGCAACCAGGATCATTATGAAATCCTAGTATTGTAGAAATTACGCTCTTAGAACTTTTACTGTAGTAGAATTAGTTTTCCCTTGAGTTTTTTATGACAACTTGGTTAATTCAAATTTGCAATGGTTTGCTATGATAACTTAAGAATATTTACTTACATTGCCATATTTTGTTGGGAACTATTTTAGAAATCCCCTGTAAATATAAATGACACTGTTCTCTAATTTTGGACGGTACACTCTTGTAATAAAGAAATTCTTTTTTTTTTTATCCTTGATTTCTGTTTCTATACAAATTTACCAAAGTATGGATAAATTTTTAAGAATAATTATTGCAGTTTTTGTCACTAAAAATTGAAAATTTTTATTTTTTAAAGCTTCATTCTCTAATATTGTATGCTGCTGTGAGAGAGAATAGATTTTGATGTTGACTCAATCCATTATTTGAAGAGAAGAAAAGGAAAATATTGACTTTCAATTATCATTTTTCTGAGAATTATTTTCAGTAAAAAAGTAGATTCTTTCGAGTCCTGAAGATAAGCTGGTACTTTTGGTTTAAAGTACCAGTTTTAGGTCTTGTATTAAAATTTATTATTAGAAAGTAGTTTATGCTGTTTGTGAGAGATACACATGCACACAGCTTTTACATGGAGGTGAAAGTGGTGAAAACAATTCTTATCCAGGAATGACTAAGATTTCATAGATTTGACATTAAAAAAATATTCCAGTCTCAAATGATTAAATTCATCAATACTTTGATGTTTCTTAAATTTAGTTTTAGAAATAACTCTTGTCAAAATGGTCAATAATATTTAATTGAATATTATACTATAGTAATTTCTATTTTAAAAAGTATTAGCATAAAATCCAGTATGATCTGAATTAAAATCTTCATATGACACTTTGGATATCAAAACTATATTGAAGCAAACTATAAAGATTTTTGAGTCAAAATGAAACTAAAAGTACTTGTAATTTTCCCTTTTTTTTTTTTTCTTTTTTTTTTCTTTTTTAAGCAAATAGCATTTTAAAATTTAATCTTTATTATAAAACCTAATGCATTTCAACTTTCCCATTTTTATTTTTAATGCTCAATGCTGTTAGTGAATGAATAGTAAGGTTTTTGGTGTTAGACGCTTTCAATTGAAGATTTTAGTTTAGAAACCTAAGAGAAACACTGACAAATCAACAATGAAGATATTTGTGGAAAATGATCCAAGAACCTCAGTTTTAAATATCAATCTGTTAATTCAAAACCTTTTGTGAGTTTTACCAACTTGAAGTCTTCAGTGAATTAATCAGTTTCTTGAATTCTTTTGGAAGAGAATTAACTATATGCTGTCAAAGGAATATTTTCACTGAATAATTTTTTTCTTCAATGTTTGGCAGTTTCATGTTTAGCAACTTTTCAAGTACAATACATAAAAGCCAATCAAAATATCAAAAATATTTCTTTTGAAATTTAATTTTAATCTGAACTATTGATACTTTCTCATAACTTAAAAATAAAGCATTATCCTCAAATCAATTCATATACTAGATAGCTGCTGGTTGTGAAGTATTGTCTTTGACTCTCAACAAATCAGTAATGACCACTTCAGTGTTCAGAAATTGAGTGAAAAACAATCACCATCTTGACCTTTTTTCATAGCTGGACTGGAGAATATTGCTACTTCTCTCATTGTTACTAGCTTTGTTAACTCTACTTGATGAAGAATAACGGGGCTTTTTAAGACTTGTTTAGTCATTTGAATCTACAATAAGAACTTACCCTGATGAATATCTTAATTTTAAGAGCAGTTCATAAGGAATATTATAAGAATTCTCTTCTGGATTTATATATATCCTGTGAAATTTTCGAATTATTTTATTGACTAGTAATTCTGGATTATTCATACTATACACTATTTTCCCATTTCCAGAAGGAACCAGGAAACTTGAGAAACGAACCTGTTAATTGCATTTTTCATTTTAATTAATCTAAAGATGAGCTCGTTCAGCATTGTTGGGAGGGCAACAATTCTAAGTGAGAGATAGCCACTTCAGGTAGGTTTTAAATTCAGGGTTATCTTGCTCAAGATGCACTCATTGCTACTGTGGCTGCAGTGCAAGTGGTATTTTTTTATTTATTTGTAGGAGGATGTTTTTTTCTATTCATTTGATTTCTTGAAGGTTTAAAATTTACATTTGGGAAAACTGTATATAGAGGTACCTCCCTAAAATCTAGATGACCAGAGCATGACAGCTGAACTCTTCTCTGACCCAGATTTAATAAATTCATAGGTGGTGGTGGGGGAACTGGCTGATCACATTCAATACCTCAAAAACTAAATTTGTAATGATTCATCATCAATGAGCATCTCCTGAATTTCAGTCTATTGCAATGAATAGGTGTTGTCTGAAGAACACCCCCTTGCCCTGAACATCTCTTGGAATACCCCAGGCCTCAGGTGGAATAATATATACAATCCATCACTAAAGATGCTAGAAAAATGGTTGTTTCTCTGTACTGCTCTAGTAAGTAACCGACTCCTCCTGGCATGCTCTAGCTTTACAAGAGCCAGATCAGGTCGAAAATGAGTACTGCTGCCATATCTGGATTTGGGCTGTCCAGTCTTTACAGTCCAAAAGTATCTACACAGCCTTCTTGGTGATTGTCTTCCACCTTTTGACCTCTTTTCCGCAGACAAAACATTGCAAGTCTCTCATTATTCTATTGCTATTTCCATGGAAAAGGTTTAAATGAGCTACATTCCTTAGTTCCCCTAAACATACCTTCCTACATTCCTTACTTCTCAGCTAAAACCTGCCATGCTATGTATCTCTAGGTGAACTATGTCCAACAGCAAGGCCTCTGATCAGGAGGTTTTGAGGAGCGGGAAACCACCTCTTAATTGTTGGTGTTCCCAGGTCCACTCTGACCCGGGGTGGTAGCATCTATTAGGGTCCCAGCTATGGTCAAATAGTTGACCCCCAAAAGGGGTCAAAATACTATGAAAGTGTAAAAATAGGTTTTAATACTAGAAATACTTTGTGTTAAAAAAAAAAAAAATTAAAAAAATTACCAGCAATAAAAAATTTTCGGCATTAAATAACCCATTGAGGTTGATATGCCGTAAAACACACCAAATCAAGTGAGTAAGAATTGTTGCTTTGTAGAACAGAATCCTAGCAGGATGCTTTCTCAACCACTCTACTCTTAACCTCTTTAAGTGAAGGGTTAACTGTTATATTTCACATTTATCTGCATAAACTGCACCTCTTACTCTTGCTGCTCACAAAATGGCTATCTTGAGTGTGTCTTGTATCAGGTCGACATTCATTTAAAAAGAAAAAAGTTAAACCTGAAGTCACTGAAGGATTGCCCTTTCACCCACTCTTTAATTCCATAACACTCTCTCTCTCTCTCTCTCTCAACTTAGAGGATGTGTGCAAATTGAGGAGCACCTAGTCTTATGAATTTCAGTAACCTTCATATATGATTTTGTTTATTCCTTAAATTCCTTCATTTATTGAGTATTTCTCTCATTGACTTATTTTAAATTACTATCTTGACTAATATTTTCAAATTAAGTTGAGAGAAATGTGCAATTCTGACAGTTCTCAATTGATTTTTAGGTCAGTTGTTCTAAGATTGTTTAATGTGACAATTTTAAGTCATTTTGTAAATTGGCCTAATTTACTGAGATGTCCAAAATCTCTTGACAAATTAATACGCAATAATAATCTTATTTTTTTATTGGTCTATTCTTGATCAGTTTGTGTAATGGATTCAAGTGTACTAGTAAAACAATTTCTAGCTTGACTACTTGTTTGACAGAACTTTTACTTACATGGTGTAGTCAAGAAGAACATAGGTCAAATGCTTTGAACTTTTATCCTAGTCTATCAGGTAGGTAAAATTGGTTGTCATATACTTTTTTTTTTTTTTTTTTTAATTTCTAATTAGGTGTTTAGTTCTGTTCTTATAAAACATGATTGCCAAGTTTAATGAATAATTCAACACCAAACTGGTTTACCTGTAAAATTCAGGTTGAGTGCTTTTGTTATGAATACATAGATTAATTTTAGGTGTGGTTAACATTGAAGAGTTACTGAATAAGTTATTTTTATTCCTTTCATGTGCTTATATGAATTTGGAAAGAATTTAACAATTTACTCTTTTCTTTTTTTCTTCATAAAGTTCATTGTTTTAACTAAGAAATGTAGTCCCTTCTAACCATCCTGAAAATCTGTTTGCTTTTGTTCAAATTACTGCAAATTCTCCCAAACTGATAACCAGGTAGTTGATCACTGAGTATTTATAACTTTAATCATCGTCCTCTTGTGTTTATAATGATTTTTGGGTGACAAGCAGTTGAATTATTAAAGTTACACTAAAAATATTGCCTACAAAAATAAGACTCATTAGACAAATGTTTGTTAAAATAGAACATTCATTTTCTAAAATATCAATTGTAATACAACTTTTGCCCTTTCTACCAATTTGCTATTAGCATAGTCTCCTAAATTTTATTATACTATAGATATATTGGACTATATTGTACCAAGTATAAAGCAAAACTATTTTCCCTGAATATCTTTTGATAGTTTCTTTTATCAGACATATGCATCACCTGAAAATTTTTTTTTTTTTATTATTGGACTTTTAACTTAAATTTCAAAATTTGGAATCTCACTTTCTTCAGAAATCTTGTAAATGTTGAATTTTTACATCTAATGTTACTGAATAGACCTTTTGTGGCATTTGGAAAGTAATTTTGCAAATATTAAATTCTCAAACCTATAACTATTTGGGTGCATTACAATTCTAACAATTATGCTGATGAATGAATTTCATATAGTTCTTCAGTTGCAGAACTTTATCTCAGTTATTTGAAATCTTTCTTTACTAATTATGTAAAGGCATGTTTTCTTATGAATTACTTCTTTTTGTTTTTTTTAATATCTGGGTAATTATATTTACTTTGTGTGTAAATCTCCAAACACGCAAAAGGTATATTGTTAAAGTAATTTTAAGCATCAATAAACTAGTTTTTATTCCTTCTTGAAAGTGATGACCTTCCTCATTTAATTTTTCTTTGGTTTTAAATGCTTTATTGGTTCCATCTATTACTAAATTTTTTATTATCACTGGACTTATTACATTTTTTTTCTCCAAGTTCTAAGTCATTTTTTCTTGCATCTGTAAATTGACTTTTGAATTACATGTTTGCCTTTCATACAATTTTTTTCTGCACAAGATACACATAACTTTCATTTAGAAATTCATGGTTCATTATATTTTTTTTCACTTTGAAAATGAGACAGTCTGCTAGAATAACTAAAAATATGCATCTAACCATCTAAAGGGGTTAAATTAAATGTCATTTTTGTAATGGTTCTTAACATTCAATCTATTATATAAAGTTGTTCATTACTTTGTCAGCAGTGCATGTAGTGAGACTTTGTACAATTTAATCACAAATGTGTTTAGTTCTCTGTTTACATCAAATATTTTTGTCGTTTAAAATATTGCTTTTAGTTTCTTGGATGCATAAATGCTGGACATGTCATTTGAAGAGATTTTTTTTTTTTTGTTTCTTAGGATTAGCAAAATTTGAAAAGAAAAATTTTAAATTTAAATCTAGCAAACTGACATGCTTGCAGTTGAACAATATTTCCAAAAGTATTATCTGTTTAAAAACCCAAAAAAAAAAAAAAAAAAAAAAAAAAAGCACAAACTTTGTTTACAAAGTTTAATTTCTGCCTGTGGTCATTTTTTCTTTTTAAAGTTATTTTATTTTTTAAACAGGACAAAACTTTCTGCATTATATTTGTTTGCATTAAAATTGTCATTTTAATTTTTCTTTAAGAGCTATGATTTTTAATATTTATAACAAAGATTTAATAGCTGCTGTTCATTTTGTACCTTTAAGAAACTACATTCAAGTGGGAAAGACACACACACATATATATAATATAATATATATATATATATATATATATATATATATATATATATATAAACTTGTTGAATCAAAAATCCCTTGTGAGTCAGTAAACTTTGTGTCAATCAAAAACCACTTATGTAAGTAACAATTTTTACCTGCCTAATTCAGAGATAAGTGGGTTCTTGAGTGATTTTTATTTGTCAGGAAAATCAGGAGGAGGAAATGCCTTAATGTCACTTGTCACATACATTACTTTCTTGATATTTAGATATTGCTTTGAAATTATTTCTTTAAAGCATAATAGGAATCAAACTGAAAATTTCACAAATAACTAAAGTTTGTCATAAAATAACAGATAATTTAGTGAAATAGAGAAAGGTTGTTATCTCTTTATACTTTCTGAATAACACAGAAACAGAATCCTTTTATTATCCAGCCACTTGGTTGAGATCAAAATGGTGTAGCCATTATATTTAATTTAGGTCATAGAACTTGATATACAGCACGTTGCGATTCTTATTTTAAGGCTGTAAAATGTTTGCATCGAAGAAAAACAAATTAACCCGCTAGTCAGCATATGTCCTGCTACTTGACAATAGATTTGCTTTTGGTCCTTCAGAGCAAATGAATTTCATATGATGCTAAAAAAAAATCTTCAGGTCATTTTGAAGTAGGCATTTAAAACTCTGCATAAAACCATCTGCTTTCTGAATAAATGGTGACAAAAACTTGTGCAATATGTACTTCAGTCAGATCACAGTAATAACTATTTTTATATCTCTTAGAAGTAATTTGAATGGCAATGCACTTAACATGTGGATTAGAGTTCAGTGACAAAATTAACCCACCTTCAGAATATCTACTTTCATGTCTGTAATACATAGATCATTTCTGATTCAACTATTTTTTATTCCTTATAAGTAAACATTTAGATGATGTTGATCATGTTTCAATGACAACAGAAATTAAATTTTGATGACATAGTACTGCCAGGTGTTATGGCATATAAAAACCAATAAATACTTGGTTGATGATAGTATAGAAGAGGTTTACCAAATTAAACAATATTAGAAAGTTTGATATTACTAAATTTTTAACAAACTTCTCATTAATAGCCCAACTTAGCATGGCTTATTTTAAAAGCACCCCCACCTCATTGGGTCTTAAAAAGATACACTCAATCTCTTCTGGCAATTCCTGCTGTGAAGTATTTTTTTTTTTTTTTTTTTTTTCTTTAAATGTAGAAGGTAAAGGAGAAAAAGCATTTAGTTGCTAAAAAGAAAACTTTAAATGAAATTGATAAAAACTGTTGTCATTGTGCTTGTCTTTTTAATAATGAAACTATCAGGATAATCATGTCTGAAGACACACACACACACACAGTGAGGACAAAACCAAGTGTTGACAGTCTTTCATGCTTTTACACACTCTTCAGCCCTGAAGATTCTGTGTTGTCCTCAGTGTCTACTTTTATATCTGCATACTCTATCCCTGATATTGAGCATTTTACTCGTAAATATAGTACACTTTAAAGCTAAGTTTATCTTGCATAAGAATCTTGCTTTTTTTTTTTTTTTAACCTAGTTTTCAATTTATCTTATTTGTATTTTTAGACTTTGTATATATTCAGCTGGTACTTTTAAATTTGTTTTGGCTAAACATTAATTAGCTATGATCATATTAATGATCTTTGAACTCCTCTTTTCATGTCAAATACTTGACTCTGAGAGGCAATTTTTTTTCTCTTCTTACTGATAATCTAAGATCCAAATTTAGTGTAACCACTGGTGCATTTGTAATTATTTAGCTGGTTTTAATATAGTGCTTAAAATGTCAAGATGTCACTTCTAATTTTAGTGTATGCAACAGTGAAAGAGAAACCATTTTCTTTTCTAGATAAGTCAGTCTAAAAAGAAAAACAAAGAAATTTTTTTTTTTTTTTTTTTTTAGTCTTCAATTGGAAAAGGGGTTGGGAACAATAGGCTATGTGTTTGGATGAATAAATAGGGCTGATAAGATTTTACTACTGTTATTTTAATGTGCAATTGTTATAGTTTTTTTTTTAATTTCCTGTTCAATTATCAAAAGAATTGTCTAAAATGAGGACAAAATTTAGATAATTTTTTTTTTTTTTTTTTTTCTGAAATATGTTCAATTTATCACAAACAAAACAAAATTACATTTGTTTAAATTGATAACCTCATTCCAATTTTATTGCAGCTATTGATGCCAGAATAATTGCTAATTCTGTTCATATTATCTATTAATGAGAAAACTAGTCACTTACAGCTCTTGATAATGATTAAGTTAAATTTTAAAATTTTTGTCTTAAATTGTTTAATTTCTTGCTTGCTATGAGAAAGTGATTGGTTGATTCTCTCTTCCTCAGGTATGATATAATAAAACCCAAGAACTGAAGATGAAAGGCAAAGATACAGAAGTAGTCTCTACAACGTCGAGCACATCAAAAGGGTCCGAGAAGAGGAAAAGTTCTGCCCGTTTTTCTCTTCGGCGGATCTTCTATCCACACAGCCGGAGATCCAAGTCTCAAGCAAGCCTAGACTTGGATACACGGTCTGAGAGCAGCATCACTAACACAAATCTTATTGACAAAGATGGCAATACAGTGCGGTCATCTTCTTCATCATCTTCAGACTCATTACCAGCAGCCCAGTTTCCTGTGGCAAATCACCACACTTCGTTACAGCAGCAAACGCAGCCAGTAGCCCAGCAAGAATTGCAGACTGACCACCCGACCCAAGGACAGCAAGTTCAAGGCCAACAAGTACAAACTATGACAGAGAGAGAGTGTCCCCTCTGTCTTTCTGAGTATGGAGAGGAATTCTACCCGGATATCAGCACTTGCTTCCATCGCTCGTGCATTGAATGCCTAAAACAGTATCTTCGGATTGAAATCATGGAAAGCAGAGTGAACATTTGTTGTCCTGAATGTGCAGAACGCTTTCACCCAAATGACATAAAAATGATTCTCAATGATTCAATGTTGATACAGAAATATGAAGATTTCATGGTCAGACGGGTGCTTGTGTCAAACCCTGATGCAAGATGGTGTCCGGCACCCAACTGTGGGTAAGTATCGCTTTCATTCTCTAAATGACACCTGCCTGAACTAGTGATTTTTTTTTTTTTTTTTTTTTTGGATGTTAAATAGACTGAGCCTTTTCCTTGATACGGGAAAGGAATTATTGCAATGTCTTTCTCTCTTCTGTGTGCGAGATATATATGATTTTAAAACAAAAACTTTCCCACACCTTAACTAAAGACTTCTAACATTTAAAACCAGACAGTGAATTATTTAGTGTTAACACCCTTACACACAAGGCAACAGCGCACCCCACCAAAACTTCTTCAGACTTTTAACATCATCCAACATCTGCAACACATCACTGCACCAAGGTAATATCACCTGCAACAAACCCCAATGCCTGGTCTGCAAACACATCACTTGAAACATTGCACTGCAGTGGAGAACTTTCAGAGGGAAATTAACAGGAGATAACTGATAACTGACATCCATCAAACATGGCACGTGGAACTAGAACAGTCTGCCCCAGTGAGAGAAATAAAGGGTTCAGTTCGACATTCCAACCACCTGAAATGGCCGGAGCGTGCAACGGCCGAAACGTTGTGATAAATATGTCGACAAAGATCAGGACAATAGTCCGAATAATGTAAATAATGAATGTAATTCTCTTATAAAAAAATTTTTACAAAAATAAAATATGCTTTTTTGAAACTTTGAGGGATATGATCTGATTTAAAGTATAATTAATCTAATTTGAAACGAATATTTACTTTCAGTTTAAAATATCACAGAAATGCATTTTTTTAATCCAACAGTAACTGTGTTTTAACCCAGCAATAGCTGTTTTGACAGCCTGATTACAGATCTAATGTTCTACAGAGACTTTATCTGTAAAACGTAACTTAAGAAAATAAACAGAATACATACAGTTGTGTATACATATAAGGAATTAATGGATTTGTTTATAATCTGACATTTCTTATTGCTTTAAATGTTATATTTAGTGAATGCATGTATTTGAGTAGATGTAACTCTTTAAATCTCTATTGGCCCCCTACAGTAGTTTTAATGAAGAAAATGTGCCTTCTGGCAAGGTTCAAACCTGTATCCCCCTTGTGGGTGGGGGACTACCATTAATCCTGGCAGAATAATTGAACTTTGCTTGACTGAAGAGCTTTCTGTGGCTGAGCACTCAAAGAGCACATGGGGCTTTATATAATTTTTTCTTTTAATATACAGAATGTTTGGAGCTGGTGTGTGTATATATATATATATATATATATATATATATATATATATAATTAAAAATTCAAATATCTGAATCTTGGACAAAAATAAAGAAAACCTGGGTATGTCTGTCAAATGAATCCTTTGTATTTACAAACACCTGTAAAGAATTCAAGAGTCAAAAAATAGTAAAATAGTCATTAGTTAGTTGGTACTCAGAGAATCTGTAGTTTAGAAAACTTAAATAGATGGTACACAAAAAAAGCTGTGAAGACTTATCATTAGTGAAAATTCACTGACAGTTTTTGTTGGAGACTATTCATTTGAAGTTGCTGACACATGATCATCAGTAAAGATTCACTGACCATCTAACCTGTTGTAACTGGTTCATTTAAAGTTACTGAGATCTGTTTCTCTTGACATGCACTGTGAGGTGGCGGGAGAAAAAAAGCTATGTAGCTATGTCTTTTCAGCTTTGGAAACAGCTGCATCTCTGTTCTCTGAAAGTCGAAATCTGGCTTTTTATAAGGCTTTTTTCTTCCCCAAAAGTAGTCTTGAAAAATAGTGTTTTAGTTTTCTCTGGTCAAATATTTCATATGTTAATTTCTAATCAATAGTTAGACCTTGAGTTAAATAGTTTGTTGTATTGTGGAATCTTTTTGGCATGTTATTGGGTAGAAAATAGTTTGGGTGTCTTTTAATATGCTATGTATGTGGATATGTAATTGTGTTGGAAATAGGGTTTATTTCCTGTAAGTATGCCAGTCATCTCAATTTACACTTCCACTCTAAACTTGTTTTAATCTATAAAGAAATTATATTTTTTCCAGTAGTTTTCATGGTGCATACACATATTACAATATACAATTCTTACAAACTGAAAATGAATGATTCCTTTAAAGTCTTCATTTTTGTTCAGTTTTCTATTTTAGATCACTGAAAACTTTGTATCCATTATATATCTGCTGTCTGTCCCATTAAAAAAAAAAAAGCAGCTTACCAAGGGGATGCATTTTAATTACTGAAGTGGCTACACACATTGATATTTGATCTGAAATTTTTGCTTGTGAAATTTTATTTTATGTATTTTATTTTATTCCTCTTTTAGAATAAATTCACACTTTGGTTATTGGTGACAGTTACATTAAAATAGGTAGAAAATTCTTTGTTTTTATGATTGACATTATTGACACACTTTGGAGCAACTTTCTTATTTAAAGTGTAACAAATAGTTAAGGAGCTAGCCAGCTGTGAAATTTGAACTTCACTTTTATTGTTCATTTTAGGATAAGAATTTATTCATAAAATTTGCTACATTTTGATTTGGGGGTAAAAGTAAATGGATAAGACTATTAAAGAACGTTTTTCTTTCCTCTTTCGGATTGATAAGGTTACATAAGTTTGTCTAAAGATTAGCCTCTATTCCAAAAAAGCAAAAGCTGTATAACCTTAAATAAAGTAGGGAATTACTTGTCCGACAGCCACTTCTCAATTGTCTGATAAACAAATATTACTCTCTCTCCAGGAGATGTTTGGCAGCTTCTTTGATCCAATGTTGATTTTGATTGCTTGGAACAGAATCAACAATAATTCTGAAATTGCTGTTCATCTGTTGTAGCTTTTGTTATACTTACCTACTACTTAGATATAAATGTTACTTTTCCTCAATTCTGTCACTTATACACTGAGTAATAATGAGGTATCACTTACCAATTGACAATGTTAGGTGGTAACGGTCTTTCAGAACTCAAAGAAAACTGCATTACAAGCTTTCAGTTATAAAACTTACAGCAATACTTTACCTTCTGATATCACTTTTGCAAGTAATGCATCTTACTAGTTAACAACAATTGAACTTAGAGAAACCTTTACTCAGATATCCATTATTACTGTGAAGTATAAATCACTTTTGTTCTAATATATGCTATAAAATATATAAAAATAGCCACTTTTTTTTTTTTTTTTTTTTTTAAATTTTATTAATCAAAACAAAAATTCATCTGCTGGTAATTTTCAGATTTAACATAACTTCTTTTTTTTTTTTTTTTTTTTTTTTCCTTCTAGATTTTATAATCAGTTCTAAGATTTTTTCCAAACTTATATTTTATGATTTTTACCCAAATTCTTTTTTGTAAAGAAAAAAAAAGTTGAACTTTTCAAAATCAGTGTGATTCTCTTGTGCATTTGAAACCTCTTAAAGATGAAATAGAAATATATTTTTATACATCTTTCCCATCTTGGATGAGATGCTTGTTGTAATTCCATGAATAATAAAATATCAGATGAGTCGTTTTGAACTGTTTATCCATCCAAACAAGTCGGCAGAAACTAATGCACATTTCCTGGAAACCAGCCAATTACTGAACTCCAGTTCAAGGGTTGAAAAACTTGCTTTGATAAGTAGAAAATCTTAAAACACATTTTATCCAAGCCAAGAAAAAAAAAAAAAAAAAACCTTTTTGTGTGTACAAGATAAAAAATATATGCACATAAACCTACTCAACTTTATTTTAATTTTGCTTTTCATGTAGACTTTCAAATAAAAAAAATTAAAAAGTGAATTGTGACTTGATTAATGTCAATTTTTGACTAGTGTTTCTTTCATCTTTATTTCTCTTGCTTTTTATCATGACTCTTACTCTTTCCACATTTAAGCTTCATAGATCAGAAATTCAAAAATATTGATTAATCTTTTTCAACTTGTATTGATTTAATTTTTAAGCTTGAACTGTTTTAATTTAAGACTAATGTCAAGTGATGGATGAGAATTAATGATACAAAGTTGTCTTGTAATTTTATAAATTCTAACACTCATGAGGAAAACATTCATGAATGTTTAATTTGGTGGGTGGGGTCTTTACACCTAATGTCTAAAAATAGATGTGTGTAGTGTAGAAGTTATTGGTATAGAAAGTAGAATCATTAAGTAGCTGAAATTTTGGCCTTGTCTGTTGTATTAACTTTCACATGAATTCTCTTTAGAAAAGCTATGAATGTCAATCCCCAAAATTATGGGTTAAATATCAGACTAGGCTTTTCTAGCTTTGGGTAGCAGCCAATCTAAGAGCTGCTCTGAATTCAAAGCAGTAGAAATCATTGCCACTATACTTATAAGTGACAATTCAAATATAATAAAAAAAAAAAAATAATCTGGAAAGCCATAATCCCTTATGTATTAAACTGACATTTTTTTTTCTTTTGACTATCATCTCTGAATGGATCATATCTGGAATAGTTTTATAAACAAAAAAAAAAATCCTGAAAAAAAAGACAAAAAACAAAACAACCAACCAACCAGACCTGGTTCACTCCTGAATGCACTGCAAACATAACTACTACTTCAATATCTATCACAAGGTGTTGTATAGTTGGATACTTGCTGTATTCAGAACTGCCTGCAAAACTTGCAAGAAATTTCTGGAAAATGCAAAATGTAACTATGCACAAGTGCTCCAGGCCAAGGTTGAAAGCAAACAAATTGGATCTTAAGAGTTCTGGAAAATTTCCAATCAAAATCTGAATCAAGACAATGCATCTGTGTCCATTATTATAAATGTCCCCAGGATCATCCTTTCCTTGTCAGATAAGGGGAAGCTCTTTGCCTTAATCTTTGCCTCTAACTTAGAAGACATAGGACATTCCCCTTCCTGGTTTCCCTCATTTCACTGAGCATAATCTAAGTATTTTATTACAGCCCTGGAAGTCTCAAAACTTATCAAGTCTTGACCCTAAGAAAGCCACTGACCCAGGCAACATCCCAGTGGTTATCCTCAAGAACAGGGGTGGGCAAACTTTTTAGTACAAGGGCCGCATTTTAAAAATTTATAGTTTTACTGGGCCGCATAGTATATATAAACCAAAATAATTGATATTTAAAATTGGCAAAATAAAGGGCTTTTAAAGAAAAAATATAGTTTTAATAAATAACATTTTAAAGTACCATGTAAGTAGAAAAACTTATTTGAAAGATAAAGTAACTGTTTGAAGAAATAAGAAAATTTTTTATTACTATTATAAAATAGAAACTATCAAAGAAGCATAATTATTTATTTTATAACATCACAACTGACCACCAGGAGGATAAGAATACTAATGGGAATGATGCACTTGACTGCAATCATCTACCAGTTTATCAAAATCCGGTGTCATATTGCTTGTGCTTATCCTCAACACTGACTGAAGATTAGAGTCTGTTAGAAGTGATCTGTTCTTCGACTTGTTGATTTTCATTATGGAGAAAGTCTGCTTACATATGTAAGTTGATGCAAATAAAACAAACATTTTTTTTTTTGAGAAATTTTTCAAGTTTCTGAACTTTTCATGATGCAGAGATGCATAGAACTCAATTAATGATTTATTTTCAAACAGCTTCTTTAGAGAGTTGTTGGCTTGCAAATCAATTAGTTTTAGCTGCAACTCTTCAGTAACTGTTTCTGTCACAGGCAAAAGGTGAGCTGAGCAAATCGAACTGCTTTTCAATTGCTTTGAAATCAGTGAATCTTCTTATAAATTCTTTTCTGAGGGCCATCAACTGGAAACTATACTTTTCTGATAATGCTTGTGCAATAGCTTGTCTTCAAGTGAGGAAAATGAACAAATTTGTGTTGTTTAATTTGATTGCCAAAGAGTTCAAGTTTTGATTGAAAGGCTTTTACTTCCACATACAATCCATGAGCAAATACACCTTTTCCTTGTAGTTTTGTGTTTAACTCATTTAACTTCTGCATAATGTCCACAGCAAATGCAAAATCACAAACCCATTCGTCACTGTCCATTTTTGTTAAAAAGTCACAGGATATTTCTTTTATATTACAAAACACGACAATCTCTGCTTTAACATCCCACACCCTCTTTAATACATTTCCCATACTTAACCAGCGGACATTAGTGTGGTACAGTACATCAGTAAAATCTGCTTCGATGTTTTTCAAGAAACTTCAGAATTGCTTGTGTTTTAGTCCCCTCGCTCTTATTAAATTAACTACACGCCCCACCGGATCTACAACATGCTTGAGTTTTAAAGAGGTCTTACAGAGATTTTCTTGGTGTATGATACAGTGAAAAGATAATGCACTGTGCGATGGAAAGTGCTCTTTAATTTTATTATTCATTAAGGTCACAAATCCACAATGTTTGCCGATGAGTGAAGGAGCACCATCAGTTGTAATACTTGCCACTTTATCCAGGTTTATTTTAGACCTGATTAGACAGTTAATTACACTGTTATACAAATCTTTTCTAGTCACAAGTATCTTTAAGAGACTCCATGGATAACAACTCTGTAACTTCAAAATTTTCGTCAATTCTTCTGATGTAAATAAGTAACTGGTCAGTATCCTGAATATCATTACTCTCATCCAAAGCAATAGCAAACCACTGAAATTTACTACTGGCTGTTAACAGCTGTTCTTGAATATTTGATGCAATTGCATCTATGCGACAAACAACAGTTCTTCGTGACAGAGATATAGCTTCTACTTTTGGTATAACTTCAGGACACACAACACTGACAGCATCAACCATGCAATCTTTAATAAATTCTGCTTCTGCAAATGACTTATTCTGTTTTACAATTTTATTGGCCAATATAAAATTAACTTTTGTCGCGTTCCTTTGCAAAGTTGAAGTTTTTTGAAACAGTTTGTTGTTGCTTCAAACATTTTACCAAATCATTTGCCGCCTTTTGCAGTTTTTGCTCTGACAAATTATGTCCAAAGGAGGCGTGTTTGGTTTGAAAGTGTTGTTTTAAATTTTATTCCTTAAACACAGCCACTGTTTGTGGACAAATCAAACGTGCAGCTTTACCTCCAATGTCAGTAAAAAAAAATACTTTTCAGTCCACTCTTTGTTAAACACTCAGCATTTGTTTTCTATTTTTCGCTTTTTAGATGTCTTCGAAGAACTCATTTTGGACAGTTTACAAAATAAAATAGTAAAATTTGTTAAAATACAAAAGATTTATTACGTCAAATTAGTAAAAATTGCGTCATTGGCGTGGTAACAAGTTGCCAAATCAACCACTTTTATGTATGCAGGCACAGAATTGGTTATCCAGTTCATCGAACACTTATAAATATGCAAACTAGACACACAGTGTTAAAAAAACACATATAAAACAAAAAAAGAGACAGATAAGAATATTTAAATAAATGCTTACATTCGATTTTATAATGTCTATATATAATAACAAATGAGTACTTGGTTATTTATTTCTTTTAATTTTTTGTCATGTCACGCTACTTAATTTTATGTGTTGCATAATCAGATATCCAGTGTTTTGAGTCGAAGTGAGAAGTCGGGAAAAAATATTTTTGAGTAGAAAATTTATTTTATTCAGTTTTTCTATAAATAAAGGAATGAAATACATCTTAAAATCTTCGAATTATAACTTAAAACTTATATAATGATTTTTTTTTTTTTTCCAAGTCAAATTAAGAAATTATTGTTAAATATATTAAAATCACTAATTTAGTTAAAAATAGGTAACTTTAAAACTAATTTAACAAAAATGTATTAAGACTTAAAATATTTTTCTGATAATTTATAATATATATACGAAAAAAATCGTTATGTATTTGAATTTATCATAAAAAAGAGCAATAATCGGTAACTTTAATGCTATTGTTTCAATGATATATGCAATTTTTATGAATGTTTTTAAACGATTATTTTATATAATTATGTAAAATGTATATAAAAAAAATTATGGATAAAAATCACCCGTTTTTTAAATATAATAGTCCGTTAAAATTTTATTATTTGTATTTTTTATTTTATCTCATTCTTCAATATAAATTTACTGGGTTTTTTTTGACATTTTATTAACAATTTTAAGTTGTTATTTTTGGCGACGTGGGCATGTTAGTATTGTGCTTGGCGGGCTGCATGTGGACCATGGGCCGTAGTTTGCCCACCCCTGCTCAAGAATATCAATCCAGAACTGTCCCTGGTCTTAGCGAAATTATTTAATCACTGCTTGAAGGTGAAAGGTGTCGGGTATATACCCAGTTTTCAAGAATGTGGGTGAGCACTCATCCTCCTCTTAGTATAGACCTGTCAGTCTCCTGTGTCACTAGCAAGCTTTTTTGAGGCTATAATCAACAAGTTTGTTGATCAGCTAAATTGGGACAACCTTTTGAGTGATGAGCAATACAGGTTTCATTTGGCCCAATCCACTGCCAATGTCCTGCCATTATTCAGAGAATCAGTGAGACACTAAACAAATACATTTGGATTATGGCATTAGATATTTCAAAGGTCTTTGTCAAGATGTGGCATAAAAGATTGATACACAAGCTCTCTATGGGATTACTGGATTTGTCTTTTTTTAATTATAATATCTTTTCTAACGGGTAGGTTCCTAATGATAGTTGTTAACAGCCAGTCCTCTTAGGCCCTAGCAATCAACACAGGTGCCCCCCTCCTCAAAGAGTCGTTTCTTGGACATACACTTTTTAGTTTACATAAATCCTCTACTTTAAAGTGTACTTCATTTATGAATATCTGTACTAATGATACAATGGTATATTGATGCACCTCCAAAACACTTGATGACCAGAGATTGTGCAGCTGACCTCTCCTATGGCCTAACAGCTCGGTTGGGGGGTGTCTGGTTGGTTACATTCAGTGCCTCAAAAACCAAACTATTAACCTTCTACCATTGCTGATTGGACACAGAACTTTTACCAATCATGATGAATGGATGTTCCTTCAGGGAGCCCCCCCCACACACACACACACACACCTTGAGCGCCTATTGGGACTTGACCCCCACCCCCTGGCCTCAAGTGGAACACCTACATTTAATCCATTGCTAAAGATGCTGGAATAATACTCCTGCTATCCTCTATTGTTACTGTCAGGTGTTCAGAAATTGATGTCGCTTTGTTTCAGCAATCCATCTAGTCTCGCCGAAGCCTAGAAGAGCAGTGGTCCCCCATGTCCACTCGCCTGGTTTTTAACAGATAGCATTGTTCTCTTATGCAAATAAGCCTGCTGCATAAAAATGGCACACGCGACCGACTCTCAGAGAATGGTTCAGCACGCAAGGCAGTGAATTCGTTTTGCTCCTGGTAAGTCACTGTCACGTCTATTACACTCCCCCCTGATCGTATGATCACATAAGTGACAGTGAGGGGCTGGTCATTTCACCCTTGCACTCCTTCGCGGTGGTATAACCATGTCTTCCTCCCCGGCTGAATCGTCAGATGTGTTCTGGTCTGAATCATATTCCGGGGGATCAATAAGGATCAAATCTACTTCTTCCCCGCTCTCAGAAGGGGTGTCGCTGCTGCTTGCACTGGAGCTTGGTTCTTGCCATTCATGACTCCCTGATGTTGTGTCACTGCCATCATCCACTGGTAACAATGAAGTGAGCCGTGGATGTACATCTCCCACGTGCCGCGGTATCCTGTTGATAACTAGCGACTGGACTGTTTACCCCCATGACACGACCTTTCACAAACTTTGACGTGCAGCGTCCGTGCGGATTTTTTACCCAGACTGTCTCCTTCTTTATACCGAGTCGAAGTCGCCTGGTTAGGCGAGGGCACAACATCAATTCCTTTTATTCGAATTTTGTACGAATGCAGCAGATTGGCAGGCGCAGAAGAGGCAGACACGTCATCCCTTGGTGTGATGTTATACCAATACACGGCCTCCATGATAGGGCGGCTCTTTCGTGTAGCAATCCGTTTGATTGTCCGATGACACCTCTCTACAATACCATTTCCAGATGGTTTGTACGTGCAGCGCGGTTGGAATCAGATGCTCCATTCTTCCGTGAATTGTTTGAATTGCTGACTGCGGAATGCAGTGTCATTATCAGCCAGGATCTCCACTGGGGCACCACGTTCGAAAAACACTGACTCCAATTGCCAGATTACGTGTGCAGCGTCTTGCCGAACTAGCAGCCGCCAGATCGAAAACCATGTGGGGCCGCAATCGATCAGTCAAAAAATGGCGACCGTTATAGTGCGTGATGTCCATGCCTAGACGGCTCCAAGTTTCATGTACACTGAGCTCTCCCTTCTGCCATCGCACAGAAGCTGGATCTATTGACTGACACTGTTCACAACTCCGAACGACCGATCTCACTGCTGCTTTCGACACTGATGGGTTGATCCCTACATGCAAAAATATAGTGTCCGTTTAACTCCAGGGTGCCGCTGTTGATGTCTCAATGAATCTCAGGGCTCGGGTTTTCCACGGCAAAGAACATACTGGTTGAACAGGTTCGAGTTCCTTCACATTGTTGAACCACCTCTGGGCAACTCTAGTTAGCAAGTCAGCTCGGTTCTGGTCAGATCTAACTAGCGCTATGTCAACCGAAAGGTTGTACTCTTTCACAAGAGAAGTTAGCGTTTCACGTCGTCACCTTATGAGCATCTTGCTAACGGCCTTGGTGTTCAGCCGAGACTTTCCCGTAAGGGCATTAGTCACCCAATGGTACATGCAGAGGGAGTCTGTGTTCACGTGTAATACCATAGCCTGCCATTTTAGCGCGAGGTTGATTCCTTTCAGCACGGCATCCAGTTCAGCCACATTGATATGCTGGGTGTTTTTTATCGGCCGTAGCCAGCATGCGTCCTCAATGATGGCTCCCTTAGCCTCGAGCGCCACTCCTACAGCCAGCAAAATTGCATCCACCCACATGTCTAGCTCCTTTGTATTCACGCATCATTCTCCCTGTGCAGGATCCAGTTGCTGTGCCCGGGCGAGGGTGTCCGTTATCATACGTTCCAGGGGAGCATCACAAATTTTGTCATCCCAGTTTTGTGTTACAGCAGTGGCTCAACGTTTGATGAAGCCTGTCACCACTTGCAGCCATCCACACATGGGGAAGTGTCCCACCAGCCGGCCACCCATGGAGAAAATACCTCTCCGTGTCATAGTCATATGGCCGTTTACCATTCTACTTCCTTGTCGCCATCGTAGTCGACCCTGTTCCTCCCATACTTCTAGCCCCAGCACTCTGGCTCTGTCCTGTAACTTCTCTGGATCCTTGCTCGTCAGTCCGTAGAGCTCGATCTGTTTCCTCACAGATTCCGCCGATGCCACATCCTTGAGATATATATATATATATATATATATATCATCAATATATGCCGACGTTGCTCTATTTATAGTTTCATTCTGTGCTAACACAGCCTTGAGCTTTATTTCGCATTATCAGGGGCGCCACATTTCAGGCCGAACCTCAGCCTGGTCAAACAATATTGCTTCCCTTTAAACATAACTGTTTGGTATGGCCACAGAGATTTTTCAACACTGATCTGTAGGTATGCTTTCCTGAGGTCCAGAATGGACCGATTTCGCACCCTGCTGTCTCCAGTCTGCAGTTTTTTCTGTAAACGTTTGTGCCACCTGTGAATTTTTCAACATAGGTATTCAGTTCCCGATAGTCCATCACAGGACACACCTTATGCTTGTTGGTCTGCAGCACGGCCATCAGTGGTATCAGTCCCTTGGGTGGACCAAACTCCTTGTCACTGTATGGCACCAACCAACCATTGTCCATCCATGTTTGCAATTCATGCTCGTACTCCTCTCTCATCTTGCTGGATACCGGATATTCAGAGATCCGATTCTGAAGTTTCTCTGGTGCATGACCTGCCAACCACTTCCAGGCTGCGACCCAAACTCCCTGCCGTTCATTGAATTTTGCACTGAAATCTGCTTCGCTGATATGAATCGCAGCACAGATGGACCGTGGTTTTTCAAACTCCATGCTGCGTGATGCGAACTCAGAGTACCTTAATGGCATCGATGCCAAGCAACAGGTTGAAATCCAGGGGCTTCCATCGCATAACCAGCATATCGATTGTAGCAGTATTACCGGTTGCTGTGCAAATTCTGATGGTGCCCCTTCCACAGCAAGCCTGCGTAGCTCCGGTTAATGTAGATACTGCCATACCAACACCTACATAAACTCGCGCTTAAGATACAGTGAGCACTCAGTCAAGGAGAGCTGAGCATGGTGTGCCGTCAACACACACAGTAATGATGGTTAGCACCGAGTTTACTTGCTGTTTGGGGAGTGCACCGGCGCTGAAGTCTCGTCCCCACCTCCGTTTCCCAGACAATTTTTGGCCAGATGACTGGTCTTGTTGCATTGATAGCAACGTGCGTTAGTTGCCCTTTGCCTCTTCACGCAGTCCCTCGCGAAGTGATTGGGCCCATTACATTCATAGCATGTGACAAGTGGGCCCATGTCTAGGGAAGATCGAGGAGTCTGGGAGGGCTGCCTCGTCCTTTATAATTGCCCGAGCTCGGGCCAATAGCACCTCGAGAGACATATCACTGCCCTGGCCAAGGACTGCAGGAGCCTTTTCACAGGACCAGGAAGCCCCCGCACGAACACGCATGCCATCACACTGTCTGGCACTCCTCCAAAAAGGACGGACAGCTTCCGTAGATCTGCCAAATATACATCTACAGTCTCACCCGGACGCAATACACGTGCCTCGAATTGTTCGTATGCTGTGAATTTATCAGGGGCAAATGATGTCATCAATGCTCCCTTGATTCAAGCCGTGTCCAATTTCTCTTCCATAGATATTTGCTGGTAAACCGCAAATGCTTCCCTGGTTAGGCGAAGAGGGATGACACGATCAAGCCGCTTCACTCCCGATAGGTTGCACACCAATTCCAACTTCTCGAGCCATTCAACCACAGATCCAGTCCTGTCAAACTCTGGAATAATTTTTAAATCAAACCGGCCGTCCATATTGGCTGAAATAGCTAGTCAGGTGTTCAGAAATTGATGTCGCTTTCTTTCAGCAATCCATCTAGTCTCACCGAAGCCTAGAAGAGCAGTGGTCCCCCACATCCACTTCCCTGGTTTTTAACAGGTAGCGTTGTTATTTTATACAAATAAGCCAGCTACATAAAAATGGCAGTAGGCGTACACATGCGCGACCGACTCTCAGAGAATGGTTTGACACGCAAGGCAGCAAATTCGTTTTGCTCCTGGTAAGTCACTGTCACGTCTATTACAGTTACAAGAGCCAGATCAGACCTAAAATTGAGTACTGCTGCCATATATGGGCAGGAGTTGCTCAGTCTTCGATTTTTTTTTTTTACTCTTGATAGTTCAAAAGTCTCTCTGCATCTTTGTAGGTGACAAATTATTATTTTCTACTCTGCAAACTCTTTCTCACAGATGGGATGTCTTAAGCCTCTCACTGCTGTTCTATCGCTATTTCCATGATGAGTGTTCAGATGAACTACACTTCTTAGTTCCACCTGTCCTAACCTTCACAGCTAAGACCTGACATGCTACACTTATTCCCATGATATTCCATTGGGGAGATAGAAGTTCCACTTGAGCAGCAGCAACCTGTGGAACTGACTCCCAAGAGGTTGCTTCCTCAATCACTATAATCTTAATGTATTCAAGTCTAGGGTTAACTGCTATCTTCCACACATATCCCACATAAACTGTGCATCTTACACTATAACCCTCTACCTTGAGTGACTCCTGGGCCTTGTACAAGGTGAACATCCCTGACAAAAAAAAAAAAAAAAAAAAAAAACCCTAAATTTTTTAAGTAAATGCCTTGTGTATTTTAAGCTGCCAATCTTGAAATAAGTAACCCATCCAAGTCTATAAATTGATTTGTTGAAATTAATGCTCTGCTCTATAAAGACACTGCCTGGCATATAATTGTAGACAGCAGTGGTTATAACATAATCAGGATCATTATGCTTTGGGTGGTGCGGTTATTACATAATGGACATTGTTATAGGCAACAAGATTTATATAATAGTTATTAATGTCATGCATGGAAATTACAATTGTTTTTAAATAGGAATATTTTTGTAGAGCTTATGAGCTTATTTTGGAATATATTTGGAGTATGGATATGATTTAACAAATATGTAATCTAATTAAAATTTATGCAACACAAACTTTCAAGAAAATTTTTTATATCTGTGCCATCTTCATAAATACTTTTGTTTTTTGTATTAGTGTTTTGTTTTTTTTTTTTTTTCTCCTCTCCCCCTTCCAGATTCAGTTTTTGATTTGAAGCCAAACTGGTAGCTGCCTTTATATGCATAATGTGTTTTTGGGACAAGCTTTACTGAATTCAACTTTGATTTCCAAATCATTTAGCTGCCCAAAAAAGAAATTTTTTTTGAACTAATTGATGATCAGCTACATTTATCAATTTGTCTTGCTGCCATTTCTAAAGTCTCTTTTTATATATATATATATATATATATATATATATATATATATATATATATATATGTTTCTAAATTTCCTTTACTAATTTGATATAATTACCCCCTTTGTTCACTTTCTTAGCTTTTTTTCTTTTTTGTCTGCATATTGGTCTTTTTTACTTTTCCAGTTTCATCTTAAGTCTTTTCTTCCAATCATTAGAAAATGCTAATGCTCTAATCACATTATTATTATTATTATTATTATTATTTTTTTTTTTTTTTTTTTTACTGCATTGAAAATCAATAATCATCTTATCAACACCATTTATTTTATTTTTGGCTGTGCTCATTTTGTTCAAACAGTTTTAGTGGCTCACTGTTAAGAGATGAAAGAGATGAACACTTGAATTCTCCTTTCATTAGGACAATTGTTATTAGATGAAAATAAGTTAATTGTCTGCAACAATTCTAAGTATTTCTACTTGTACACTACTTTGTCTAGATCAAGTATAAATCAGGCTTCTTAGATTTTTCTAACACATTTTAGAAAAATTGAGCTTCCATCTTTTTGATGGAATAATTTGCTTGTTTTTCTTTTCTCGTTTTTAATCCCGTTGTTAAATCAAATTAAAATAATGATCCATTTTCTCTTTAAATGCATATGAGATGCTGAAGTTTTCTGACCAGCCAAGAAACCTTTCCCTACTAAATTAAAAAAAATTTTCATGTTTGGTTAGATTTTGGGGAAGTGGGTTGGGCTAAGAACTTTTCAGCACTTCCTCATATTCAAGCACACAGGGAGGGATTGTTGTTTGTTTTTATATATAACCTGTGGCTACCTTCATAAATAGTGACTGATCATAATTCATATTAAATTCAGTAATATTGAGATATCTATATATAATAATGGACTCTCCCCCCTGTCGGTTTCGACGTATGAGGATCTGCCAACTCATTGATTCATTTAGGAAAGTTTATGCGCTAATCTTAAGTGACATTTAAAAAGAGGTCGCATATGGAGCAAGTGCGAAGATTGTGAGATGAGATCACTGTTAGATTGGTTGACCTTTTAGATCTTACTCTCGCTTCTTGAAGATGATTCAGACAAGCAGATTGAAAATTGCTGAGTCCACTAAAACACGTTGAAGAGATATATATATATATATATATATATATATATATATAAAATTTTTCTTTTAATGTAAGTGGGCATGACTCCATATATTTCTCTTTTTTTTTTTATCTGTAAATTGCCAACCATTCATACAAAAGATAGTGGTTTCCTGTTACCTTCTTTCTTCAGTTTGGAATTTGATTTTCCTTCTCTTGGTCTAGTTGTTACCTAAGACTAGTGAGCTTGGACAACACTGTTGTTTATTCCATAACTGAAGGAAGAGAGTTAATTCACATCTTTCTCACTAATATTTTATGAAAGTGCTAGTAATAAACTAGCTTGGAATATTTTGAAAAATGTTCTATCAAAGTAGAATTTTTTTTTAATTTTTTTTTAATCCTTTTGTCTCAAGGAAGGCCATAAAGACATAAGTGATGGGGGGGAGGGTGAACACGTTAGTGAGGAGAATAGACAAAAAACAAAACTGCATTCAAGACAGAAGATGCCAATTGATGTTGCATTCAAATTTTTTTTAATATTGTAAGTGTCAGGGAAGCAAGAAACTGGAAGCGAATTCCACAGGCGAGAAGTGAGACAAAAGAAATTATTAGAATAAAACTTATGGTTACATTTAGCTATTTCAACTGTAAAACAATGTGACCTAGCTGTCAATTTAGTAGGCTACGTAAATTTGTGGTTGAAATACCAAGGAGGAAAGCTCATGAGAACAATTGTGATGACGATATCTGTAAAAAAGGTACAGAAGCCATATCATGACAATGAGAAAGTGACTGAATTTGTGATGCCAGGTCAATGATAATATTATGGATTCTTCTTTGGATTTTGTCAAAAATCTTGATATCTATCAGAAACACCAGATGTGGCAGCAATATTCAATGCAGGGATGAATGGTATACTTATCTAAGATAGATTCTGGCTGGAAAAATTGTCTAGCACAACACTGTGAGCTAACTTTCCTAGCAGCAGCCCTATCATTTGATTCAATATAATCATTTTATTTTATGTCAGTGGAAAATGTGAGACCAAAAAAAAAAAATAAATAAATAAATAAAAAGGCAATGAATTGCTCTCCTAGAGGTTAACTATGCTGATGAAAAGCAAAAATTGTTTGCTGTGATGACTAAAAGTTAGCCATTTTATTTTGGAGGCATTAACATTTACAAGCTATTTCTTTCCCCAGTTAACTTATTGGATGTCATTTTCAAGTTCAGCTGCCAGTTTTACTTTATCATATCAAAATTACTATTAAGACAGGAGTAAATGGTTATCCTCAGTATAAGTACCAAGTTGTGAACTGATGATATTGAGAAGGTCATTGAAAGTGAGAAAACACATAGATCAAAGGATTGAACCCTGGGAGACACCAACATTAATGTGAAAGGATCTAGAAAAATGGCTGTTCAGTACAACTCTCATTAGGCAATTTATTTGAAACCTGGTTTAGGTTCATTTTCCTCCCTTTTCCCGGCCTTGTTATTATTTAATCTCATTTAGGTACTTAACTCATAAGGTCACTTTAGCTACATGTGTGTGTGTGTGTGGTGTTTTTTTTTTTTTTTTGTTTTTTTTTTCCTCTTAATGGGGTTGCTCCAATTAAACGGATAATACTTAATATGTAATTGGTCATATTAGCATTTGCTGATGAATTGGTCATTGTCTTTTTCTTCTGCTTAATTTGTTTTCATACTTGGTCATCCCTGTTTATTGCAACATCTAAATTTCATATTTGGCTTAAGAATCATCAGACATAAAATGAATTTAAATAATATTCTGATAACTTTAATTTTTCCCTAATCTTTATTCATTGTAATTTAATTAACAATTATCAACTGGTTAATTGGTGAAACTCTGTGTTTTTTTTGTTTTTTTTTTTGTTTTTTAATAATTAGATATTGCTTGCTTAATTATAATAGAAAGATCTGTTGGAACACTCTTATTAAAAAAAAAAAAAATAAATAAAAATAAACAAAAACATAATGTAGGTCCTAATGAGAATTTGGTAACTACAATTGGTTTCTTTGTATAAATATATTTTAAATTTTTATCTCATATCGACTTATAATAGCAGTTTGCATTGGAATTCTATCATTATTGACTATAATAGACTAACAGTTGAGATGTTTATTCTATGTTAATCTTTTAAAAAAATTTTCACTGTTGGGATAGTTTAACTTTTTCTAGTTTCTCTTGTTCAGACTGCAAAAAGATTAATCTTAGTGGTGACTTGTTAAATATTTTGCTTTTTATTATAATTTGGTACTTCACAAACTGTCTATTTTATACTTGCATTGGTATGACTATTTTTCTTCTCATTGGTTTTATGTGTGTGTGTTTTGGCTGTGTTCCTTTGGCCATCTTCAGGTGTCTTTTTTGGGTCGTTATCCTTGTGATGTTGATTTCTACTGAATCAGGGTATATGGATTTCACTATCTGATTCAGAGATAGTAATTCTGATTACTATGTAACTAACCATTTTAACCAATATTTATATCTAGTATGCCACTGTCCTAAAGGATATCAGCATTTTTAAATCCCATTGTTAAATGGTTTTGAACATTTTTTAAAGCTTCAGATTTTCTTATTGGAAATCTTCACTTTAGGAAAAACAATTGTATTTCTGTTTTGTTTTTTGCTGTCGATAGACATAAAATGGGTATTGGGCAATGGTTAATTTTTCTTGAAAAAAAAAAAAAAAAAAAAATAGTTAAGAACTGACTAAATTTATGGCTTTTAAAAGCAAATCTTTTTTGCAAAAAAATTATTTACTCTTGCCTTTTCTAGAGACCATATATTTTGTCATTGCAATCTAAAGAAATTTTTTTTATTTTATATAACCCCATCTATAGATACAGAAATAATCTTGCAAAAAGCTTTTACATCTCGACACTTTAAATTGTCATATTCGCTCTAACCTTTTGCAATTTAATTCACTTATTTTGCTTTCAAACGTTTTGTTCTTGGCATTACTCATACCATTTGTTAAATTCCATCTATTACTTCCATTATATAACCATATTTTGTATTTGTTATTTGCTTTTATGTCTCTTGTCAGCAGACTGTCCCCATCCTCAACCTCCATTTTCCAATAACATTTTTGAAAAACAAAGCATCTATGCAGCAATTTTGCTCTTCATGCCAAATTTTATTTCTAGACAAATATTGTGTTCATTGTATGCAACCATTTACTTCTAAGTGCATTTGTTATTCATATAACAAATGCATATTAAAGCTGCAGATAATGTGCAAAGGGAACACTCTGGAAAATAGACATGGAAGCAGTTAGACATGACTTCAATTTTCTTTTACTTTGACACATTTGAATTTCTTATCAATTGTATAAGCAATTTGCTTTTAAATTTCATACAGAAATGTGAAAGTTTTTAACTAAGTTCAGTACCGGTTACTTTACTGACAGAAAGATCAAATTTAAAATCCAAATTGTTTGTCCACTTAAAATAAAATTGGAAAATATATTCAGTTTAAATACAGAATAAGAGGAAAGTCAGATAAAAAATTGAAATGGTAATAATAAATTTGAACCAAACTTTAGTTTGACTGATATTCTAAGTATTGCAGATAATATTGATAAATGAATGTCATTGTTTCTTTTTCCATTTGCTTGTCTTGTCATGTTCCATTACATTTTTATAGATTAATTTTTAGCCTCAATGAGTTTAAAGCAAAAGTCTTTCCTCTAAGGTAAAGTATGAATAGCACTGAAGTAATAGCTTAAACCTTTGACACTCTTGATAATAGAATAAAAATGGGCTTATTTTCAAGGTTTTGTTTATGTAGCCATATATAAAATCTAATGTCCACATAGATTTGTGTGTGTATGTGTTTGATACTTAACACAAATACTGGTCTTAGGTAGAAATGCTGATTCATACATATGTTCATCTATATAAATGAAATTTGATACTCAATTTCTGTGTTTACACAAATATTTAGTTTGGAAATATTTACTTGACATTCCCTATGTTTATTAAAATAAAAAAGCATCTACTTTAAATTTGAGCATTTAACCCAATTATAATTTGGTTTAAATTTTTTTGTTTGGATAATTTTTCAAGATTGACAATCCAAATTCATTAAGTGCAAAAAACAACCAATTTGTGTCAGTTTATAAATTAAATATTAGTGAGAATTATTAATTCTTGCTTCTTAGATCCTGGGTTGAAATTTCTTTTACTAACTGAAATGTGCCATTTCTTCAAACTAAATAATGGCAACCAATGTCTTATCAAATTATGCAGTTGACTTGTACATTTGGAAATAGTCTCATTATTAGCATTCATTCTTTCTCACATCTGATGTGAATACAACTTGTTTTAATTTCAATAAAAGCTGTTTGGGAAAAACAAATATGTTCATCCTAAATTACAACTATTAAGAAAAATTTTAGCAAGAAGCTTGTATTCAGTAATTAGGTAATTGACAACTCTACATTGATTATTATTTCTTATTACTCAGAAATTCTTATATAAATTAGTTGTTTCAACTTTTCCAAAATGCTTCATCAATGAAGCACAAAACTCCTTTTAGGAATCAAATAGAGAAACCATTTTGATGAACAAAATTAGAACTAGTTAAAGAATGATATTAAAATTGCACAATCTGTCACCTGTTCAATAATTGGATAATAAATCATTTAAAAATCCACAACTGCTCTTGCATAGTTCATCTTATGTTGGGAAACTTTGATTAAAAGTTCATCCAAATAAGGAAAACTCTTATCACATTTTATCTTTTTGTCTATTGAGTTTCATTTGGATGCAATGCAGTCATCAATTATCATAAAATCTGCATTTTCTTTTTTCTTCTTAATGAATGAATGGAAGCTTAAAAAGTTGTCTCCATGGAAATTGAACCAGAGCCTGCATGCTATACATTGTTGTTAATGCTGAAATGTCTTACCCACTACTGCTGTGCTTGCATCCACTTTCATTTCTATAAACATCCAGTAAATGTTGATGAATGTCAATGGGTGTGTGTCTGTGTGCACCCCCCCCCCTTACACACAAAATAAAGTCATTGGTGACACTTATGTATGCACTTTCATGTCAGATGCCGTTTTACCAGTGTGTTGTTCAAATGCTATCTGTGACAAGGCAAAATTTGAAAAAAAATAAAATATTGACTTAATGTGTGAGAAGCTTCTGACATTGTGATCCAATATAGTGGGCATTACTTTTCGAGCAGCCAATATAATTTCATTTTTTAAAATTTTATTTATTTTTTTTTTTTTTTTATAACTTCTGTATGTTTTGAAAGAAATAATTGGCTTATGCTGTGTCCTCACAAAAGAATGTCTTCAGAAGGTCATTTGCAAATGCAAGTACATGGTTATTTGACAGCTACAAAATGTGCCCTGGTATGTTGCAATGGAATTCCAACATTCTCTTCCTTTTTTAACTAATGAATGAGCAAGGTCTTCCATTTGCATGTGGCTTTAGTGGAGCATGTGGAATGTGAACATTGGATAAAACAAGACTGTCAATAAGGAATGCCAACCTGTCAAGGCTTTTTGGTTAAAAGAAGAAATAATTGTACACAAGAGCTGATATTTACCCAAATGAAATGCTGATGCTGTGTCTTCTTATCTTTACTGAACAAGAGGCCATCTTATTTAAAATAGTTTATCCAAAAATATTGTCTTTATTTTGGATTGAAAAGTTTTCAACATACTTTTTTTTTTAAATGTGGATAATTTTAAATTGTCTCCTGACTTCCAAACTGAAATGATATAATGTAACTGAAATTTAAGGGATTGCAAGGAAGAAAAAAAAAAAAATTGAGGGAAGTAACATAAAATTAAATATTCTTGCACATTTTCAGCTTGGCAAATGAAAGGATGGAAATGAAATAGCTGATAATTTCATTAATTGTTGATAAATTTCCATTTAGAAACCTAATCTCAATTCTAATTGTATATTTTGTAAGGCTGAAACTGTGGATATTTTAATTTTGAGACTATTAATCTCACTTTAACCTCTGAGTTATAATGGGTTCCTTTCAGAATTTAACTAAAATGTCTTTGCTAGGCTATATACACTGCGTGTATATGTATTTGTAGGATCTGTGAAGTATCTGCACAAATGATGGTGGCACAAGAATAGATTGCACCTGTTTGTTGCAGTTTTGTTTGCCACTAACCTCCTTTTTATTGCAAAACTTGTAATGTTTCCAGTAAATTATTCTCACAGTAGTTTGTCTTTTTTTTTTTTTTTCTTTTTTTTTCTATGTAATTTAATTATCACTTGTTTTGATTTTTATCTTACAAAGCAAAGGAAATAGTCATTTATTTTATAAATATAAATTCAATCATAGTCCCAATATCTTCAATGCTTGAAAAATATTCTGCTTAAGGAGTGATAAAACAATTAGGATTGGTCAGAAAAAGGGAAGAATATTTTTGCCACAAGTCAAGGATAAGTTTGGATTACTGCTACACACAAAAGACTATAGTTAAACATTGGAAAACAAAAAAATTAATTCCTTTAAATATCGAAATAACCACTCTTTGCCTGATGGCGGTTACAAGACCCGAAACACCTGTAGCAAGAATATGGAAAATAAAGTATAATATATATTTAAAAATCCACATAATAACCAAAAATGTTTGAAACTTCTCTTTTTTTTATTTTTTTTTTATTTTTTTTTTTTTTTTTATATATATATATATATATGTGTGTGTTATGATTCTTGTTTTTAATAACTTCAAGTTGTATAAGGTCTTTTTTTCATTCTGCTAGTACTTTCAGCTGTACATACAGCCATTCTCAGGCATGGAAATTCTTTTTAGTAGATCCAGGTAATAGTGGGCACGAAAAATTCCTTTTTTAAGTAATGAATGAGCAAGATTTAAAAAGAACTGAACTGACGTGCAAATTTTTGAGATAACAGCTGTGACATTACTCTATTTATTGAACAGTTTAGTTCATGCCACATTGACTGAAAAAAAAACTCCTACAACAAAAAAATTCTCAAATTACCATATTAGTAAAAAAAACACTCTTAAATTTTAAAAAAATCCAACCTTAGCATTACGACTGCACACTCCACAAGTTTTTATCTGTTAAAATAACACATTTCTAACAAAAACATTTCAATTCGCATTTAATTTTTCGTGTCCGCTATTACCTGAATCTACTAAAAAAAACAATTTCCATGCCTGAGGATAGTTGAATCTACAGCCAAAAGTATTAGCAGAATAAAAAAAAAAAGACCTTATACAACTTGAAGTTATTAAAAACAAGGATCATAACATTCATCGAGTGGTTTGTAGATTAATGCAACTTTAATAAATTTGTTTGTGAAGATGTTTTTCACCATTTATATCATTAACTTTACTAATCTACTTTTTGTATGAATGATTCATGTAATATAAATTGAACTGCACCACACACACACACACACATATATATATATATATATATATATATATATATATATTTTTTTTTATTTGCATTTGTAAATATCAAATTAACTCTAGTTCATCAACAATTACTTTATTCCTCTCCAAAATAAATTAATATTTTAATTTTCCCTTACTCAAGTTCCTTAAAAATTCTATCTATAATGATAGAAAATTGGTAATGTCTTTTTGTTGTCAACTTTACTAATCAGGGTCAGATGATTTCTCACTTAAAAAGTAAATTAACCAAAAAAATTACATTTAAACAGCAATCTCCTCAATTCACAAATAATGAATATGCTTCATGTAGCTTATTTTTAACAACAGATATAACATGGTATTGAGAGTAATTCAATATTTACTTGCTTTCATATTAAAGTTGATCTTTTTTATTTTATCCTTAGCAGATTTTTACCTATTCTCAACACTTATTAGAAACAGATTTTGTATGGGTATATACTCAGCTTAATTTAGTCTGATATTCAATAAAGATCAAGCTCATCATTACAATATTAGTCTGCTAAACATGCTGAGGTAGGTATGAAAGCTTTTCAGATGTTATAGATATTGAATATGTACATCAAATTATAACCTGACTCAGTTTTTTTTTTTTTTTTTTTTTCGCAATATTTTTCTATGCAAAATTGTAATTTTTTTTCTAGATGTTTAAAGATATTAAACAAGAATATAGTTTTTACTTGTCTTGCATTTGTCTACTTGTGGCGACACTGTCAGCAAATGTTTCTCTAGTGATCATCATTGATATTGAACAAGATTCATGCTAAAAAAATGGTCATAAGGATCAAAACTGACAACTTCCATTTGTTATATTGACTTGCATTTTTAAGCATATTTTTCTTAACCTTGACTCAAGCCTTTATAAATACATGAATTAAAATCCTAAATCTGACATGTCAGTCTTTTATAAAATGACTTGTCATATTTCAGTGAAGTGTTTTGTTCAGCTGAAAAAGACAAGTGTTTTATATTTCATGAACTTTACAGTAAATAAATTATCTGCTTTAGATCTTGCCATTTGGAATGTAGGAAATTGTTTTTGCAGGAAAGAAACCGTGGTCATAAGTGTTGTATTCTATATACAATATACTATTAAAGATCACAAGCTGAATATTCTTTTTCTAAGTAATGTTAGCTGCCTTTTTATTTGTCTTCATATTCCACTTGGCCATATCTGGTTGGTTGTCTGAATATAATTGTCTGTACAAATATCCATTCTGACAAAGTAGTATGTCCACTTGAAACCATATTGTCCTCACAGAATATTTGAAGAATGTTATCTTGTAATTTCTTTTATGTACATTGGATTTCTCTTTGCACATTGTATTCCAATTTTTTTTTCTATTGGTTCACGTGTTCTATTGGCTGTTGCTATGGAAACATTGTTGTCTGTATAAATGATAATGTTCTAGTAAAATGTGTGTGGGAATCTGTAGTGATAAGATCCTTTAAAAGTGTTTGCTTTGATAGGGAAAAAAATCTAGATAGTTTTTTTATTTTTTATTCATCCTTGGATAGTCTCACTGATGACATCAATCTTCCTTCTGGTTTGTATCTTTCGTATGGTGTGATATATGCTTTCCTATCCAGATATAAAGGTTAATGAACCTCATCTACCTGGAATGAATCTTGAACTTCAAATTATTTAAGTTTCTTTTAAAACTATACAGTGTATTTGTGAAATAACCAATCTTCAAAGCAAGATGTTGATTTTGACCATTTTATAGTTGTAACTCACACACACAGGGATGGGGGATTCTTGAAATCACAAGTGGCAATTTCAATTGCCTGGTAATAAAACTTACCATCTGTAATGATAGGGGCGAGGTAAAAATGAATCCCTAGAGAACAATTTTCAGCACACCACATTATAAGTAACCAAAATTACATCTTCAAGTGTCCTAACAAACCACCATTATAGAAATGTATTTTTGTCTTTTTCTCTTTATACACTCTTTTGATTAATGTGTGTGCATGAGACTGTTAAGCATGACTGATATTTCATCAATATATTGGCTTTGCAATACTGGATTTTATTTATACCCATATTGTAGGCATGGAATTCCATGTCTATAATGGTTCAGTAATGTCAACAAGACCTATATTCAATAGCAAGTCTTTAGGGATACAGTTAATCATTTATGTACTTCTTAGAATTGTAATGGGATAAAGTGCTTTATAGAATGCTTCCTCTTTAACATGCAGCCATATCAAATAATTTAGAATAATCTCAAATTTATTGCATTTATTTTTGGGGAAATGTGTGATGATTAAAAGAAGTATTCTTTTTTTAAAATGCTTATGTGGTAGTTCAAAAATATTTTAATGTATAAAAGATGTCCAAAAAGAAGACATTTTTAGAACAGCAGTGACCTTGGTTTTTTGTACAGGAGTTGGTGGCAACTGCATGTGGTGTATCATGCAGTTTTTTTTTTGGTGGGGGGGGGGTTCAATAGCAATGTTTTCACATGAAATTTTGTTTCAGACTAGGAAAAACATTTATGCAGACTTTTCAGTGTTGCAATAGGCATATGAACTGGATTGTTAAAACTAATCTTAAATGGTACCAAATCAGGAAGGATAACCACTAGACTCTTCCAATCACATTGAAAATTGATACCAAAAGTTCCAAAATGGTAAGATGTCTTTAAGAATTTGTACCATGTGATTTTAAAGAAAAATGATGTATTGTGTTGCTACAAAATTTGTGTCCATTAATAAACAAAAATAGAAGTTGTAGTAAACCACTGGTTGATCATGAAAACATTAATCAAAATGTCTGCAAAATGTCAAATTTTGACAAATGGTTATGATGAAACCAAAACTTAGTAGATACAGTGTGTTTTGAGCATCACCTAGCAAATAACAGGCACCCAAACATTTTTTTCCTCTCTCTCTCTAAGGGCAACATTATTTTGTTCCATGTAACTTGATGTTCAATCCAAGTTTTTCTTGGAGGCTCTGATGCTTTGGAGAAAAAGTTCCAAGGCCTGAACAAGTGATACCTGAATGATGCTGCAACGCAATACATTTCAAATGTCACTCTGTATCTCAGAATCTTTTGACAAAACATAAATCTCTTCCACCAGATTTTGCTATTTTGTTTCCTTAAAGTCATCAATTTCAGACAAGAAAATGTGATTTATGAAGTGTATCAACAATGAAAAACAGTAACATTAAAAGTTGTAGGTAAAGAAATAATTTTATCTTTATTTTTTTTAGATTTTTTTTTTTTTTTTTTCTAAAGCTGAGTTTCCTTTTGACACACCTTTTATGATTTTCCAATTTGACCACTAAAGAGTAGATTCACCTTTCTGACATGCCTGCTGAAAATATATCATTAGTTTTATTAATGTATCGAATTCTGATCTTAATACAGCATGCCAGCTCAAAATAGAAAATTCACTTGTTGAAATATAAATTGGTTGGAGCAGGTGGCAAAATAAGTAAAACTTAATTTATTGGATTTAATCAGAAACTGTTACTTCATTTCAAAATATTAAAATTTAATGTCAATTGTGAATTTCAACTAATTACCAAAAAAAAAATAAAAAGCAATTATATAGTTATTTACACTATTTATATTCTTTGGACTATTGTTATCTTTATCATATCTCAGCCATTGTGCTCTCTGGCCTTTCTTTGGTATATTGATCTGAGTGATCTACAGGGAATCCTGAACTGAGCTCTTTAATCTACTAGGGTAGACTGTTCGTGTTCTCTAGACATTGGAACAAGAACAGTCTACCCCTGTTGATTAAATAGTTCAGTTCAGAATTCCCTGTAGGTTACCCAGATTGATATACACCAGAGGAAGCTTGAAGTGCACAATAGCTGAAGCGTTGTGATAACAACAAAAATGTGGACAATAGTCCAAATATAAATAGTGTAAATAACTTTCTCATCATTGTACTTTATTGGCTTTAATTTATGTAATTCTCCCAAAATTTAAAATTAAGTTGTCCAAGTGTATCAGAATTGCTCAAAGTTGGTTTTCTTCTCCCAGATTGATGTTAAACAAAATAGTTTGAAAGATTTATATAAATGAATGCATTATATAACTAATGACTTTCAATTATATACAAAAATTTCTTTGATGACTGACTGAAAAATTGTTTTAGAAAAGCATTGTGTGTAATATGCAGAATATAGACAATTATTGTTACAACTTTTTATGCCCCTCAATTTAATTCACTTATTCAAAATTTGCTATTTCAAAAATAAACCAGAATGAGTTTCAAGAATTTTTTCCCTTCTATAAAAATATTTTTAAAATTTATTTTGCTTCATAGGAAACATGAATTTTATATATATATATATATATATATATATATATATACTTGAAAATTGCATATTTGTTAGTGTATTGTACACATTTATACAAAAATGAAAAATCTTGTGTAAATAGGATATTTAATTTCTATAATCATTTTCAAGATTTGTGTATGGTTCATGCTGTAGTTAGCTATTTTTAATTTTTTCATACATACCTGTTGAAATGGAAATTTTGTGATGACTTGCAGTTTTTAACCATTCCTCCCTCTCCCAGGTCTCTAAACCTGCTTCATTGATTGGTGTTTTTCTTACCCTGTTAGCATTGTTTAATGCACTGATAATTTTTGTACAGATAATCATTTTTTTATTTTTTTCCCCCCCTTTCCTTCAACATTTTCTTATAGTATTTCAGTCTGTTTCTGCACTAATTCATGTCCTCTTGAATTTTATAGAAGTAAATACTGCATTCTTTCTCCCTCTCATTTGAGAAGCAACCAAATAACTGATGTACACAATTGTGTAACCTAACAAGGTTCTGTTCACTTCTCAATATCAATTATTGAGACCAATTCACATATATAGGAGCGGCTTTGCTAAAGTTAGGATTCTGAATTGAATTTAAAATTCCTATCCTTCAGGGACAGCAATGTTGTTTTTTTTTTTTTTTTTTTTTTTTTTTTTTGTTTGTTTTTTTTGTTTGTTTGTTTTGTTTTTTAACCACTCATGCCTCCAAACTTACACCTTTTTCTTAATATGCTTGGTCAAGTCTTTACAATATGTTACTTATTTCTCTTTCTAAACATGTTTTATTTCATATATTAAAACTTGTACATTTCTTTTTGGTTTTTAAAAAAAAAAAAAAATTTCTTTAGGCAATTAAATCTAATTAAAATTAAATTTAACAATTAAAAGGTTGATTTTCATGTGCTTCATTTTATGATTTAATTCTGTCCCTCTTGACATTAAAAAAACAAAAAAACCTTCTTCCCATATGTACTTTTGTAGAATCCAATTACTGTAGATTAAGGAACTGTCTTCAGTTTTAACTTTAGTCCTTATACCTTTGACCTGATAAAGCAAAGTCAATTACTAAGGAGTATTTTGTACAGCCGTCAATCATTTTGACATTAATGCGAATCAAATACCAATGTATATTTACAAAAGCCTGTCACTTAATCTGCTACATATTGGCTTATGTTTGTCAAAGCTAAAGTACTTTTTCTTTTTTCTTGTGTTTCTTTTTTCCTTATTTTAACTAATGTACCCAGGTACCACTACATGAATAAGTTTGAACTTTTAGCAAGTAATTTTTGAGCAGGTATGTGTGAATCTACTGTTGTAAAGGCAAGTTACAGTTTCATGTACTGTTAATGTAATTGTTGTGGAGATGAACACGCCTCACCAGAATATAATTTGGACTTGTCCAAATAGCATATATACTTATGGCGAGAATCATCAGGAGAGAGTGAGCTGGGAGTAAGTCTTATATCCTTACTACAGAAGACTGTCAACTCCAAGCAACATTATATTTCATGATTGTGTTATCTGCATTCAATGGAATGAAGACATAACATAATTTTGCTTAATTTAATCCATTGACTTTGATAACATAAACAATTTGTCACTGGTTAAATCAGCTACTTTAATATATTCAGGGGCTGACATCAACTTATTTTGTTGATAGCTAATATCTAGTTTAAGTAGGTTTATATAATTTACCATTTTATGATGCTTTCATCAGTCTCTGAAACCTGTTCATGATCTTGAATTACAAATTGAAAATGGCTAAATTGCCTACAAAATTAGAACTATATAAAGTGATGTATTTACACATGAATTTGCTTTTTCTTCACAAAAATGACATTGTTCAGGAAATTTCATTATGGAATGAGAAAAAGAAATTAAGATTTTTCTCCGCTCTCTAAGCATTTATCACTTGTGAAATCCATTTATTTATTCCTATTATGAATACTTGTGCAGTAGCTTCCCTTAATAGTAACATATTTTGCATGTCTTGACATCTTACTTCCTAGTCTTTCTACCATCCACATGTTAAGTCTCCAAGGTTAATGGCTTCAGTTGGCAACTCTCCACCAATGAAAACCAATGAGTCAAAATTTGTTTCTTCTACAATTTTACTGCTCTTTTCTCTACTGATCCATTTGTAGCACAGTACCATCTGCTAGACAACACTTGTGGGGTAGTTTTTTGACCAATGGCCAACAGGAAATCAATATTAAAAACATCCACATATTGAATAATCTGATGGCTTGAAATAACTGTCAAATTTCTGTTCTGACTGCCCCCCCTCCTTCAACCTCCTGTTTAACCAAAAGCTGCCACAGATGCTTGGTTAATGGTATGTTGGCTGTAAGCCATGCATAGATTTTTGTTCACAGCTGGTTTCATAGTTCCTGGCATAGAATCAACAGTAGATTTCTTGTTTGTAACATTTGTACAAATAACCAACAGCAAATATACTGTGTTAGTTGCTTTATAAAAGATTTTTTGCTGTTGCAGTTCAGATTTGCGCTTAGTTGTAATAAATGCAGCTGCTGAAAATGAATTTGGACGGTTTTCGGAAATAAATTTTTCATGATTACACAATTTTGGGGTTATTTATACCAACTAAGTTTCCTAAATTTCCTGAGAATGACTTCAGTGGAAGAAATCGTCTTTGTTTTCAAATGCTTTTTTTCCTTAGTTCAATATAGAATTGAATCATATATATTATATATGTGTATATGCATTATCGGTTAATACATATTGTGTGTGTGCATTATTGGTTAATACATATTGTGTGTGTGCATTATCGGTTAATACATATTGTGTGTGTGCATTATCGGTTAATACATATTGTGTGTGTGCATTATCGGTTAATACATATTGTGTGTGTGCATTATCGGTTAATACATATTGTGTGTGTGCATTATCGGTTAATACATATTGTGCGTGTGCATTATCGGTTAATACGTATATCAGTTGATACAATATAATTCAAATTATATATTATAATAAAGCAGAAAACTAGACTGTAAATGACTACTAGAAAGAATTTTTTATCTATGTAAATAATCTAGACTTAATCAGATAAAGTAGCTCTCATAATACTTTGTAATCGGATTTTATCAATACTTAAATGCAGAAGTCCTTCATTAGAATTCAGTTTGCTTTGTTTTTGTAATTTTTTTTTATTTTTTTCAATGAAGGCAAACATTCATTTTGAAATGCTCATTTTTATTATTTTTTTTCCCTTTGATATAATTTCTAACTTATCAATAGATTGTCATTACATTTTAAGATAATCAACAAAAGAAAATTGTTTATCATATGTTTTACTAAACACAAGGGGGCCCTAGCAAGAATTGAACCACTACTGATTATCCAAAAGTTAATGTCCGTTTAACAAAAAGTTGACTATTAAACTGCAATAAGCTATTTAAATTGCTCACTGCAAGTATTGTCAAGTACAAAGAGAATTCTGTCCATAGTTTGTGTAATTGTCCACTTATTTGTCTTATAACAAAAAGCGTCTCCTAAATAAAAAAGGTTATACTAGAACTGATTGGTTGGCCTTCTTGTGGATTCCAAACTAACTCTGAAAAAAAAAAATTACACTAAAAGCAAACTTATTTTAATGATAATGTTACTTATGCAAAAAAAAAAAAAAACAACAAATGCTCTGTTCTGAATATCTATATAAAGTGCAGTGTACGTGTGTCCCTTCATCTGTTTTTTTCAATCTCGGGTGAATTATAAACAGCCTGAAATAGTAACTACTGTAGTTACATGCAATTAAAATTAAATAACTCCTTTAAAGTTAAATATCGAACAGTGAGAGGCTTAAAAAAAAAAACACTTTATTAAAGGTTTATCTTTAATTTTGCTGTTCGTCGCAGTTGATATTGTTTAATGAAAGTGTAATTAAAACTTAAGTGGGGGAATGGTACATTGCTTATGTTTTCTTTTTTTCTCTCTTTAAAATTAGCATGCATACTGTCACGTATTCGAAATTTTATGTAGTTCAGGTTCACAAATGTCTTAACAGTGACTTTGTGAAGGGATCATAAAGAATGGTAATTTTAAAATAAAAATTGCATGCAAAATGTAAACAGACTACAGAGACCAGTTGTGTGTATGAAGAAAGATTATGCCAAATAAAGGCCCAAAACCAAAATCTCTCTGCAGGAGCTAGCCTGAAGAGTGGCTTTTAGGCTAATTTAAAATATTTTACTTGCTGAAATATTTGGAATATGTTTTATCCTTTATGCAAGAGAAGACAAATATTTGAAAAGAAATTTTGCAGGTGCAAGAGTTGGGGTATAAAAAATGTATTTATGCTGAATATGAGACTTTTTTTTTTTTTTTAAAGTATAAGGGAGATAATTACAAATAAAGAATGAAATTATGCATGTTGTAAAAGGCTAACATTCCTTAAAGGATTCACTTGAGTGATCTGTTTACAAAATTTATTAATTTCTATCTGTCTATACCTTTTTTTTTTTTTTTTTTTTTTTGAAAGACTATTCTTGTGAGTATCCAAAAACCAAATTCTAGCCTGAATCTTATCAACATTGTGCAAATTATTTGTGCAATAATTTTATGAAACTTGCAACAACCAACAATTCTCAAGTAATTATGTATGTGTGTGAGATATGTGTGTGTGTTCATATTGGAATCGTCTGGAGATGTTAAATAGATGCTTGAACGCACTACTTACTGTAAAAATAAACCATATATAAACATTGTTGCATCTTAATGAATGCAAGTACTACCTCTGCTTCAAAACATTTATTCCAATTTCTAGATAGTAGGAAGTTAAATATTTTCATTACTTTTTAAGATTCAAATTTTCTGATTTCATCAATTTCTTCTATTCTGAAAAAATTAGAGTAAATGTTTATACATTTACTTTCAATGAAAATCTTTTATCAGATAGTTGAATAGCTATAATAGTTAATTTTTTTTATCCTGTCCCATGTTAGTTTTATTTCCATATGCTGTAGTAGTATTCACCTATCCAGCATCATTCACTAAATCAGATACCTCATAAAATCCAGTTCAGTGTTCTAATCACTGAGCTCTGCTTTTGTGTTACCTTGTTTTGTTAGTACATGGAAACTTTTAAAAGCAACAAAGTTAATATAAATTCCTGTCTTATGATTCTGAATGATATGCTAATTTTAACATTATAATTCTCTCTTTAGCAATCTCTCCTCATCCTAGGTTTTTTGTACATATTGGGTGTTACACTGTAAAGAAATTGACAGAATAATTTCATTCGTCATTTCATTAATGCTCACATTAATTGAAGTGTAACTGAGAGTTTGAATAAAGTGTTGAATGGAGACTGCAATTATGACTTGATTTATCTAAAAAATTTTTTTTTTCTTTTCATCCTCCTGAATAGCCTGCATACATTACAATCTTACAAGAAGAATTGTAGTAGTTTTTTTTAGTTTTTTTTAGTTTTTTTTTATATTAATAAAATACAAGAGATTGCATTGGTAGTATAAATAATGAGGACTTCTATTTTATAAGGCTGTAATAGTTTTTAGCTATTTAGAAGGCCAGGTACATTCATTGACTTGTCTATACTGAAGCCTGTTGTAGATCTGTCTTGTTTGATGAAATTGTTTGGGTGGGAATATAATTTGTGGAGAAGGGATTCTTCACTATTTTTGTCAATTTTGCAGATATGGGGATTTTGGGGGGGGGGTCTGAGAATGTTTACCTCTTTAACAATATTTTGTTTTGATAGATAAGAAAATCATGTGAGAATGTGGATAGGTTATTATTTTTCTGTTTATTGGTTTATATGCATCTTCTGACACTAACATGACAAAAGTAATAAAGAAATAACCTAAACAAGTAATTTAATAAAGTGACTTAGTGTTTTGACTTTATTTTTTAAAGATATTTATTAAGCACAGCCTTTGTTTGGGGACAAGGCTGCAGGTAGTAATTCTGTGTGATCAACTTGTTAACCATTACATAAAGAAAAGTATCGCCAAGATAGAAATGATATAAACAAATTACTTAGTGCTGTTTCAGTTATGTTTCAAACATGCTTAATGTTTAAAACAACCAGTATTTAAATTTTTTTTGTGGCATGGTGGGGCAAATGTTAATCATAACAGGGCTTTTTATACTCAAAGTGTAGTATTAGTACTCTGTGAAAATGCAAGCCTTGCAATCCCAAATATTATTTATACCAAACCTTACATTCCCTTCAAGTAAATTGTCATTTTGTTCTCCATGCTAGATAAGAAGATAATGTGTATCTGTTAATAATCACCAGTCTTAATCACTTTTGTGCCAGTTGTCCAGTTCTTTCACTGAACCAGTGGGATTTCTCAACACAATCTGATCCAGGGATTAAACTTGAAACTGCTAACACACCAGATTATATTTTAACCAATGAGGCCATGTCTCTTGGACAATCCAACAGTGAAATTAAAGAGCCTTAAACCTAATGTCTGTTCTCAGCTGATGGAATACATGACTGTTTTTTTATTTAATCAGACATTTCTAAATGGTATTCTCTTTGCTTGGTCTGCTGAAGAGGTTGTCACTGCCTAACATATTAATTCTTTTATTAGGCTTATCTTCTCTGTTATTTTCTATTATCTTAATTTCATTTCATAGGATGTTGTCTGACCACCTTGTTCCATTCAATATATGATTGGCCATGCCTGATTATGCCTTTTCTAGGTTACAGTCTTCTGATGTTCTGCCACTCTCACCTTTTAATGTCTCTCTTGTATTCTTTATGGGATAAAATACCATACTTGATAATGTTGATAGGGGATTTGCTTCAAGAGAGAGAGATCACTAAAGGACTGAACTACTTTTGAATTCTGTTTTGATCTTTTCAGATTTAACCCTTTATTTATGGCAAACAGGCTGTGACCTACTTTTGGTTGTTGACTATTCTCATAGAAGCTGATGTTACACTTGCTGAGTAGTTGTTACCTTGAAGGGTGTTTATAATGCTGATCTTCTGTTGGTATGTGTCTGGTTTAACGCAAGCTTAGTCAGGTATTTGTAAGCAGTAGATTATCCCCTTCATTACAATGATAGTGGGAAGTTCAGGCATTGTCCAGGGAATGTTTGCTTATGATATGCAAATGTATTCAACCCATCCTCTGTGTTATTAGTACATCAGGAAATTCCAGTTGCTCTTATTTTGTTTTCATTGTGAATTGTATTGAATTCACTTAGTTCAGCAATATTTACACATCTCCATGGTTGGGCCAGAATATGAAGGTGTCGTATATCTAAGTAATATAGTTGTTTTTAAGGAATATTTCTATAGCTATTTTCTGTATTCATTGTATATACTTGGGGATAGTGATCCCATAGCTAAACTTTCTTGCCTATGTCAGAACCTTATTGAAACTGTTAATTGCATATTGAGTGCCAACCTCTGCATCATTGGGACCCTTGTGCACTAGCTTAGAGAGGGGCTTGATTTTAATTTGTTTCAAATCACTAATATACTCATTGGTGGGGAACTTGGTGAATGCAATATCCAAGCTCACCATCTCTTTGGTATAAATGTTAACATCTATAATGGTTTCTACAAGGTGAGCAGTTTTCTTTGATAGGAAGGAGACAGCTGTTAGTGGGCTTGATTATACATACAAGGACTTTGCTTGGTGGGTGAAAGGCTAAGCCTCAATACACACACACACACTCACTGTGTGAGTGTGGATATATATGTATGTGTGTGTGTATGATAATGATCATGCTGATCTAAATAAAGAATATAAATGTTTCTATTTGATAGTACAGAAATTAGTTATTTAATATTCATAATGTTTCAGCTCCTTCATCCAGAGCCTTTGAGAGATTCAAGCATTCTGCTACATACCAATGTCAATAGGATTTCATTGCATGAGAATCTTTTACCAATTTTTCACTTGGAACCATTGCCTTCATTGTTGATTGTAAATGCTATAAATATGTCCATTTAATAATTCTATTTAATTTCCTTATGTAGTTAAGAATGGTGTAGATATACAATCTGTACATAAATAAAATAGAATTAGCTCTGTAGAGAAAATGTACAGAAACTTAAGATCTTATCCATGTACAAATAATATCGGAAAGGCAGATAGTAGGAGATATCTTTAAAGATATTAGTAAAATAAGTTCAACTATAGCTCAGTCTATCATGCCTGAAAAATTGAATTATTTTTTTTTTTTTTTTTTTTTTTTTTTTTTATGTACTGATAAGATAAAAAACATCGCATGAATCTTCCATTATTTTCCTGTCTATAAAGATAAAATAGCATGCAACAGCAAACAGATGACTATTTAGAAAATCTAATTTGTTACTTTTTCTGAATGTAATATTTGTAATAAAAATAATAATTATATATGTATTTTATTTACAAATATTAAATATTTCTCATTGGGGACAAAGGAAATAACTGCTTTGTCAAACTTTCTTAAATCCTGACTTGCAATGCTTAATATACAAATTGCCAAAGTTTTGTCATTTATTTTAATGTTGTATAAGAAAATATAAATATTTGGTGATTCAGCTGACAAAAGGAAAAAAATCTGTTTTAAAATCAATTACAATGAATAAATCATGAAAATGTAATTTCATCCTACAACAAAATATGAAATTACAAAGGGTTACTAAAAAGTTCTCAACCTGACCACTCAAAAATTGAATATTGGATTAGATTTCAGGTAATAGGTTTGTCATAACTTTTTACTCCCCCCTCTCACATAGATTCACCTTGTGTAAAAGGATAAAATAGCTGTTTTTTGAAAGATACATATTAGCAAAATGTTTAAAACAATAAGGATTACTGATGATGTCTATACAAGCATGAAATTGTGTCACTAAGCTTGTCATTATTGGCTCATATATTTATCAACTTAATTTTCTTGTTTAGTCAACAGTTCAGAACGGTCAAGAGTGATAAATCTAGTACATTTGGTCTCATTGTTTTCTCTCATAAATGATGTTTATTATGTTTTCTCCTATGCAGTTTAGTTGAAATTTGTATTGTTGCTAGAAAGAGTTTAAAAACAACAACAAAAAAAAAAAATTGTAGTGGGGAGAATATATTGGTAATGAAACCAGATCCCATTTCATTACCTTTTATTTATATAAAGATTGGTACCAGGAATAGCATCAGTATGCTCTACCCCCTGTAACATTTTCTATTTGTAAATTTTCCATGCTATTTAAGCAACAGATCACTGTCTTAATGGATATGTCACTTGCCTGCTTACCTCCAAGTCAGATGTTCAAATTGGGGCAGGATTCACTTATTTTATCCTATGATCAATGTAGTATCTGAACAGAAGCTACATAGAAACATACATAGCATTTTTTTTCCTTTTTTTCCTTTTTTTTCTTTTTTTTTTAAATTTAATATATGGTAGGACCAGAATTAATGTTGCATGAAGCAAAGTGAGTCCTGCCTGACAGAGCATTTGTTAGGCAAGGTTTCACAAGACTGGATGCTTTTCCTGATTCACAACTTGGAAACTACAGTAGACCGAACATACAGTATTTTTATCAATACAATAAATTTTCAAGGTTTTGAGTACATGCAGACTTTTATATATTAGATAATGCTTGGTTAGCTTCAAATGATATCAATAAACATTTTCAAATTTTACCTCATTTGAACAATCTTGGAACACACGCCTCTTCTCTCTGGGGTTAATATAGGCATATGACTTAAAATTGCGCAGTTTGTTTTAACATTGTATGTCATATCTCTAAAAAAAAAAAAAAAAAACTAAAAAAAACTCTATAATCATTTCTTTACAATTTTATAACCTGCTCATTTAAATGTTAATGTCCTGAAAGTTAGACATAATACACTGCTATATTTTACTAATTAAGGATTACTCATTGTCTTGATGAGTGGTAGGCATTTGCTTGGTGAACATTTAAAATTTGGCCCATTTTTATTGGTTAAATTATCTCTTTTTATTAACGAACCTTAATATACTAGCATCGTATTGATTTCATGTTTTACTATTCTTTACTTGTAAATATTGCATTTTATCAAAACTTTCTTAATACCATATTTTTCTCTGAGCTGGTTTTCATTCTGAAATTACAACTATTTCTGCCTTCTTTTTTTTTTCTTTCTTCAAATAATCAAAAATAAAAATACCAAGACAAAAATTGGCTGATTTCTTCAAGAGCAGACAATAGAAATGTCAGAAGTCCTTATGTGGCTATTTGCCAACAATTGACCTCATCAGCCCACATCTAAGGATCACATGGTTGTGCCATTTTGCGGTTTCTCTGAAGTAAATGTTCAAAACAATAGTGCAATTAAGTCAGTTCTCAACTTTAGAGTCTTAGGTTTTTTTTTTGTTGTTTTTTTTTTTTTTTCCAATCTTTGCCTAAGTAATTTAATAAAGTGACTTAGTGTTTTTACTTTATTTTTTTTAAAGATAATTATTAAGCACAGCTTTGTTTGGGGACAAGGCTGCAGGTAGTAATTCTGTGTGATCAATTTGTTAACCATTACACAAAGAAAAGTATCGCCAAGATAGAAATGATATAAACAAATTACTTAGTGCTGTTTCAGTTATGTTTCAAACATGCTTAAAAAAACAACCAGTATTTAATTTTTTTTTTTTTTTTTTTTTTTTGTGGCATAGTGGGGTAAATGTTGATCTTAATAAGGAAATTTACAATATCTTGTATTTTCATAATGCTTAATTTGGAAATTTTGTATTTCTGCCTTCATAAATATTGTCTACAATTCTGTGTAATTATTCCACAAGACTAATGCTACATTTTTTTTTTCCACTGCCTACAGAAAACTTCAACACAACATACCCTCCTCCAAAAAAAAAATAGGCAAATTATGTACCTGAAGAAGGCTGAAGCAACTGAAACCATACAAAATTCAACAAAGCTGATAATGTTAGAATAGCTTATGGAATTCTGCTTCTACATTCAGCATGAGCTCTTCCCTCTCTCCTCCCTCCTCTCAATTTTGTTTCATTATCCTAGAGAATTTCTTTCTCTATATTTATGTATCAGCAAGTGTTGTCTATTACTGTTGAGATTCTTATCAAATATTTGTTCACCTGGTCAGTATTTCTCTCTTGGCTCTTGTTTTTTTTATTCATTTTCACTGTATTATAGCAAATGAGCACTTCAATCGCCTTTATTTCAACATCCACTGCATTATCTTTCAATGATTTTCCTATTTCTGACACAATTGCGTCTGAAGAAAACGGAGACATTTGTCTTGAATGCAGTAAAGAAAGAATAATTTCATATTAAAAAATAAAAAGAATGACAAATCTTCCTACAATCTGTTTTTGACAACAAACCAACTGCAAACAAGCCTGAAGGTTATAATTGGCTATTTTCGGAAGGGCGGGTAACTCTTCTGAGAGTTTTTCTTCATAATTTGAAGTGTCAATTGAGGAAGGGGGTGTGGCACTATAAACACTATGAAAGTATAATATGAAAGTAATGCTATTGTTCAGTGTATTGAAAATTTTTCACTTGGGATGAATAGTCAAGTAATCTTACTCTCTAATCTACACTAAATAAATGATGACTTTATTTTTTTTAATTACTACTTTTTGTCTTATTGTTTTGTTTTTCTTATATTTCTATGTACTCTTCAACCTCTGAAGTAAATGAAAAATCACATTTGAGACTAGAATTCGCTTCCCATACCTGAGGAGCCCTTTCAAGCTGCCTATATCATTCTGGGCACAGATTTGTAATCATTTTACTACCCCCACTTCATTCCCCACATTTTTCCTCACTTGAAGTTTCCATGATCAAAGTAGTCTACACAATATCCATGAATGATTAACTCTGCGTAGAATTTGAGTTTGAATCTTGTCAGAAGCTACTTATTGATCTTCATTTTTATTTTTTATTTTTTTTAATTAATAGTCAAGAGGTTCTTATCAACTTGTGTGCTGTGATAAAAAAGCAAAATTAAGATGTTGAAAAACCTAGTAAAATAGTAACAAAAGTGTTTGAACTTTTGAACTTTTTCCACAATGATTAATAAGAAATGGGAATTGAAAAATAAGTCTTTGTCAAGACTTTAACTTTTATCTGTATCCTCAGAAGCCCAATAATCATTAGATGACAGCATTTTGTGGCCTTTGCTTAAAGGAATAATGAAAGAAATATTGAAAATTAATGTTTCTCTTAAATTTTAACCTGACACTTGTACAGATTAGTTGAAAAATATTAAATATTTCTATTTAGTGCATTAAACTCTGATTTTTTTTTGATTTTTTTTTTTTTTCCTTTTAAATAGTATAAAAGAAAAATCCCTTGTTTATATACATACTTACTCTTGCTCAAAATAAATACATGTTTTTCATTGTTTTCTATGGATGCAGATAATGGAAAGGGAAGGTGTGCATTTAATATAACATCCTCTTCAGGCATTAACTATTTTGGTAATCATATTAAAAAAAAAAAAATTGTAATACTATAATAGTTAGACATAGGCTCATTAAATGTAACAATATATGCTGATTGTATTTCTGTGGAAATCTCTCAAGAATCTTTGTTCATAACACCAGATGTAATGAAACTATGGTCAGGCATTCCAGCCAGTTACCTCAGTTACTGGTCTGTCAATATCCTCTGCCTACTTTTAGATAAAATCTGAAATCCTAAACTTGGGATTGAAACACTGCAAAACCAAGTCAACTATGTCACACAAAACCAAAGTTCCAGAGACTGATCAAAATCTTGAAATAATGAAGATTGGAATGCTTTAACAAGGTTTTAATAAAATAGTTTTTATTTCTGTGGCAACATAAACACTTGAAACTGGCCTCCTGTAGTCTGAAATGCATATTGCTTGTTTACAGCTATCACAATAAAATAACAGACCTTTATCTGTTTGCTGTATTCTCCCTCTGTTCAAAGGTTGTGCAATAATGCAGTGGTCTGTTCATTTTCAATTACTATTGCAATTTGCCCTTCTCATATCTCTTCTTTGCTGATATGTGGTACTAAAGTGCACCACACGCTTGTATATATGGAACTCAATCTGCTGGCTGGTCACCAATGAAATATTGGTATGATTTGACTGTTAATTTATGCTTCAGAAGGGTCTTATTTATTCAGGAAACATGTGGCCAGCTTGCCACTTGACAGTTCTGATAACCTGATTGCTGAAAACTATTTCTATGAAACCACCAGCAAATTTCTTTTTATAAACAAACCACATGGCCTAAATTTTTTGGAAAATCTTTCATCTGAAATTCTAAGAAACAACACCAATATGATGGATAGGGCTTTATGTAAATTACTTGCTCTCAAAGACTTTCAGAGACATTTTTTTCCTCTCTAATTTGGCAAGTGTTGTGGTTGGTTAGTGTTGTACCCAATTAGATGGTATCACCAAGTTAATATTCAGGTTCAAGACCTTCAAAGTCTGTAAACCCATATTTATCAAAACTAATGAACTTTTTGTCCCCTGTATTTAATTCTAATACTTGTTAAATGTAATCTATTTTCTCAGGTTTTTTTCCCCAGCTCTATATCAGAAAACTTGGCCTTTCTCCCTTTAGTTTTACTGGATCACTGCTCACTTTGTCAGAAACTTGAATTTAAGTTAACAAAAAATTTACTATACTATTTATTATATCATAAGTTTGGATTTTTTTTATTCAGTTTTAGAACTGAATAAATCTGAAATTAACTTTTGTTTACTTTTTAAATCAGATATAGACTCTTTAGTACTAATTTCAGATTTGTATGATGAAAAGTGCATTTCTGAAACTTGCAAAGAATTTTTTTTTTTTATTTATTTTTTTATTAAACTTTGAACCTCACACTTTCTCCTAACCTTAAATGTTAGAAGTGGCACATCTCACCTGCTGAAGAGGTTTCCTCCATCTCTTGTGTTATACTAGATACCTGATATTTGGTATGTCTGTCTGGTGTCATCTTAAAATCAATATTTGATATCTGCTGCTTTACCAGCATTAAATGAATCTTTGGCCAAATTTCAAATATCTCTTTATTTAATAAATAAGCCTAATGAAACTTTTTTTAAGCTTTCTGTAGTTTAAGCAATTTTTAAAAACTGCAGGAAAATAGCTTTGTTGAACAATTGCACAAGGCTTTTTTCTATTAAAGCAAAATCTCCTCACTTTATAGCATTTTTTACCTTCCTTATTTAAATCTTATTTTTAGAAACGGATATATATCTATAAATTTGTGCTGCTTCTATCACCAGAAGCAGGTTTATATTTGAATCTTCAGTAATCTTTCATGTTTTTAAGATATCTGCAAGTGAAAATTTTCACTTGTATATCTTTATTAACCATTTAAGCAAAACTTTTTTTTTTTTTTTATTGAATTGCCTGATGTGATCAATATAAGTTTTAATAAATAAAAGTTGGGTTCAGGTTTTAATATTTGTTGAGCCCTTTGGAATCTTTGTCACACGTTGACCCCCCCCCTTTTTTTTTTTTTTTTTTTTTTTTTTTTTTTTTTTTTTTTTTTTAGAATAAAAGATTGGATTGATAAAATGGAAAAACAAAACTTCTTTGAATCTTAATGTAGTTCAAACCTATGTCTATGACATGAAATGTTTGCTTCTTCCTTTCTCCTCTTATGTTTTTATGGAATACCTTTTAACCTTGTAATATTGTATATAATATAAAATGTTTTTTCTCAAAATCTATACCACATTTGTTTGTGTGCATTGTGATGTTTTGCCTTTAACTTTTGACTCTTTCTCTGTTGCAGTTATGCTGTGATAGCAACTGGCTGTGCTAGTTGTCCTAAACTGAAGTGTGAACGTCCTGAATGTGAGACAGATTTCTGTTACCATTGTAAACAGATCTGGCATCCTAACCAAACATGCGATGCAGCCCGGGCAGAACGATCCCCAAATATGCGAGCTGCAGCACTTAATTACAATCATGAAACAGGATCGCAAAGTGAGTCAACTTTGTGCTGACATTTTAAAATTCTCACTACACTGAAAAAAAAAATTCAATTTTGTTTGTATTGATTTAAATGACTTATTTTACATTTAGGAGTTAATGGCTATTTTTACAAAATCAAAATCTATTTTCAGACAACGTCATAACCTAATGTAAAGAATCCAGGAAGAGGTCTTCTAAGTGAGTCAGCTTATAGTGAAATGTCACAAGAATTTATTAAAGTCATCAAAAATATTAATAAACAGCTTTGCTATCCATTTAAAGACACAGATTTCCATCTTACATCTGAAGAGTTTTTCTTCAAAAAATTTTAAGTAAAAAATGTGCCTGTGAGGGGCAAATGTTTATAATTTGTCAGTCAGTAAAATGATTCAGGTTTTCTCTTAGTACCAAAATTCTATAATTCTCAATGTTTCAAAAAAAAAACATAACTTTTTAAAATTCTTTATTTATACTGCATGTAAACAGATCTCATTGAATAAAAGTTAAAGGAACCACAATTGTCTATAAATATCTTAAAAATGGCTTTTGATTCTAATTGTCTATGAAAAACCTTTTTATAACAAAAAAAATGGATTATTTCAATAAGATTCACACATCTAATATGAAATAAACAAATTTGATAATCTCAAACATCAATAAAACTTGGTTTTTACATGAGCTAATAATGTGACTGTTCTTGTGATAGCAAAACTTAGTTAATGTTTTTCTTACATCCTGTTAAGATATTGAAAAATCATAGATTCTTTGCAGTATAATGTTCAGCTTGGGTGTGTTGATGGTACCAAAAATGATGCAGTTTGCCACAGGTTATACAATGTATTGGGTGGCAGCATAGCAAAGCATAATAGCAGCCTTTTCCTTAAATTTAGATGAGGTTAATGTGTTTTAGGTTTCTAGATTGGTGTTTGCTTTTAATTATTTTGGTTGTTTTTAGTATATTATTCAGACTGAATAATATATAAAAAAACAACCAAAATAATTAAAGCAAACGCCAATCTAGAAACCTAAAACACATTAACCTCATCTAAATTTAACCAACACACAAATACAGGGAGCCACAAAATGCAAAAAAAAAGATGTGGGGTTTGTGACATCATTATAGAAGGAAATTCCTACACTTTTGACAACCCAAAAAAAACATTCACAATAAATAAAAACTTAAACTGCAACTCCAAAAATGTAATTTATGTACTTAAATGCACAAAATGTAAGAAGTCATATATAGGCATCAGCCAACAACTGAACAACAGGGTGTCCCTACACAAAAGCAATATAAAATTAACAGAAAACTTTTTGTATCACAACACATTTTCAAATGTAACCAGGGTAAATTTAATATCATGCCAATATATCAAACAATTACTCATACCTACAAATACAAGAAAAAAACTTTATAAGCAAATTTAAACCCAAACTAAATAGATCATAACCCCACACACAAAAACACACAACATGCACGCAAGGTGACCAAATACAATGATCAAATCACTCACATACATGAACACACGCTCATATACGGGAGACACGAGGATATATATATATATATATATATATATATATATGTACTGATTCCTTGTGGTGGGATGGTGTGTATGTGCATATGCGTGTATATGTACAAATGAGTTTACTAATTCCTCGTAAGACAGTATATGTATGAAGGGGGAATATACGCACACATATATATACGCATGCTGACAGAAACACACAAAAATGGAAACAGATCCAAGAACACATAGGAGTCAGTAAAACATTAAAAGATAAAATGCCAATAACTAATTCATCATTTCGCTTGGACCAACCTTAATTGTTTTATGACCCTTCACGCAGAACTCTTCATTGCCAATTCAAGAAAGAAATTCGGATTTCTAACACAAAAACAGAGAATGTCTCATCTTGAGAATATTTAACATTGAACATAAGGAAAAATTAATTATTTTTAATATGTGGAAATCTCCGCTTTTTACCTGAAGACGGTCATGAGACCAGAAACACGTAGTAAAAATTATGTAAAACAAAGCATAATATTTTTTTCTAAATAAATCCACATTACAACCAAAAAACATTTTATGCACCTCTCTTCTCTTTTTAATATACATACTTTTCTCTCGTTGGAACCACTACAACCTTTTTTCTTATATATATATATATATATATATATATATATATATATATATATATATACACACACACACACACACAACTGAGAATTTTTTTTTTTTTTTTTTTTTAAGACTAGCAGTGGTTTTGCCAAAAGGTGCTTAATACATATCTAGGCTTATATTCATTAAATTAAAAGTTCATTTGACTTATCTGGTTAGTCAAGTCAATATTTTTGCATTGAAACTCATCAGGATTTATGATTTTATCAAATATTTGGCCCTGCTGATTAGCATTTCAACGAGAACCTTAAGTTGGCTTACCACATTGGTTGGTTGAAATTTTAATTTATTGAAAATAAATATATATATATATATATATATATATATAGTGTAACCCGAATATAAGAGAGTTGTCAGGACCGGAGAAGTCGTCTCTTATATCCGGTTTGGTCTATTTTATATACATTAACACAGGCTCTAATTTGGCAACAGAGAAAATCTCTCTTGTATCCGGGTTTCTCATATATATATATATATATATATATATATATATATATATATATATATAAGTTGATATGATTGAGAAATCTGTATAAACTAGGCTTGTAAGCAACAATGTGTTTATCGAAATTCACCTACTGTGCTAAGAACATAAATGATGAATAATTTAAACACCTGTAATAAACTTTGAACTGAATGTCCAATCTCTTGGTTAATGATCTTAAAATTTTTTTTTTTTTTTTTTTTTTTTTTTTTTCAAAATATTGATTCATCCAGCTGAACATTGGATGATAGTCTTGTGAATACTCGGTTAATTTTCATGCAGCAGATTCCATGGGTTTTTTTTTTTTTCCAAGGATGACAAATACATAAAACCCCTCAGCTTATTTATATATTAAACAAAACCAGTCTTTTTTTTTTTCTTTTTTTTTTTTATTCAACATATCAATTGCTAAAGAATTTTCATGCCATATGTTTACTGTTTAGAATTTTACAATGTTCACTCTGTACAAAGACCAAGAGCCACTCAAGTTAGAGGGCGGCACAGTTTATGGGGATATGTAGGGAAGATACTAGTTTGTGTGAATGATAAGTTAACATAGACTTGAACAGGTTAAGATTGTGTAAGATATGTAATGATAAATGTAAGATAATGTAAAGGCATTGGCTTTTTTTTAAATTTTTTAAATTTAATGTTATGTCAGTTTTGTTGATATATGGACACTATCTTTTGACATAGTCAAGTATTTATTCCTGTTATCTACAAACTTAAGAAATAATTGCTTTTTTGTCTCTCCTCTTGTCTCTCCTCTTGTCTCTCCTCTTGTCTCTCCTCTTGTCTCTCCTCTTTTCTCTCCTCTTGTCTCTCCTCTTGTCTCTCCTCTTGTCTCTCCTCTTGTCTCTCCTCTTGTCTCTCCTCTTGTCTCTCCTCTTGTCTCTCCTCTTGTCTCTCCTCTTGTCTCTCCTCTTGTCTCCTCTGTCCTCCTCTCCCTCTTGTCTCTCCTCTTGTCTCTCCTCTTGTCTCTCCCTTGTCTCTGTCTCTCCTCTTGTCTCTTGTCCTCTTGTCTCTCCTCTTGTCTCTCCTCTTGTCTCTCCTCTTGTCTCTCCCTCTTGTCTCTCCTCTTGTCTCTCCTCCTCTCCTCTTGTCTCTCCCTCTTGTCTCTCCTCTTGTCTCTCTCCTCTTGTCTCTCCTCTTGTCTCTCTCTTGTCTCTTGTCTCTCCTCTTGTCTCTCCCTCTTGTCTTGTCTCCTCTTGTCTCTCCTCTGTCTCTCCTCTCTCCTCTTGTCTCTCTCCTCTTGTCTCTCTCCTCTTGTCTCTCCTCCTCTTGTCTCTCCTCTTGTCTCCTCTCTCCTCTTGTCTCTCCTCTTGTCTCCTCCTCTTGTCTCCTCTTGTCTCTTGTCCTCTTCTCCTCTCTCCTCTCTCTCTCCCTTGTCTCTCCTCCTCTCCCTCTTGTCTCTCCTCCTCCTCTTGTCTCTTGTCCCTCTCTCTCCTCTGTCTCTCCTCTTGTCTCCTCTTGTCTCTCCTCTTGTCTCTCCTCTTGTCCTCTTGTCCTCCTCTTGTCTCTCCTCTTGTCTCTCCTCTTGTCTCCTCTTGTCTCTCCCTCCTCTTGTCTCTCCTCTTGTCCTCTCTCCTCTTGTCTCTCCTCTTGTCTCCTCTTGTCTCTCCTCTTGTCTCCTCTTGTCCTCCTCTTGTCTCTCCTCTTGTCTCTCCTCCTCTTGTCTCTCCTCTTCTCCTCTTGTCTCCTCTTGTCTCTCCTCTTGTCTCTCCTCTTGTCTCTCCTCTTGTCTCTCCTTAATAACATTCTTATCTACTGAGAAGACCTGTTGCATTATTCATGTGACTATAATTGTGCCATTACTAGATTCTTTAAATAAAAAAGCAAACTTTGCAACTGTATTCTCATGAAATTTGACCTGTCATTAATAGTTCCACATCTTCTGTTGAATGAGAATTGAAAGGGAACTGACATAAGCTGGTATTTGTGCCAGTTCTGCTTTATCCAGGTAGGTTTGTTAAAGATTAACAATTTTGTGTCTCATCAGCATAAAATGATAGTTTATACTCTGCATCATTGTTTGTATATAAATCTCTTCCTGAACATTTGTACTTAGTTTAAATACAATGCGACTTTCTCTTTCATCTTCCAATGCAGTTGCACAAATATTTTTAGACTTTTTGTCTTTATCTTGAGCATAGAAACCTAGACATTGGTTTCTCTGTTATTATCCATTAATCATATTAATAACAAAAAAAAGACAACCTAGGGCAAAGGTTTCATAGTCCTCTTTAAAGTACACTCCTTTTTGGGACCTCTTACACTTATCCCAGCATTCATTTCATTTCCAGAAACAGTTTCTAAAGTCGTCTTTTGGGATCATTATCAGCTACTCTCCCTCCCCATTTTCATTGTTTAAGTTAAAAGGTAAGAAACTAATCAAATCTTTTCAAATAACCATTTTAAGTTTCTTAAATCAATTTTTTCATATGAAATTGTATTTCTCTCTTTCAGAAGATGACATTAAGCCATGTCCTCGCTGTAGTGCATTCATCACAAAAATGAATGATGGTTCTTGTAATCATATGACTTGCACTGTGTGTGGTGCTGAGTTTTGTTGGCTTTGCATGAAGGAAATATCAGATCTTCATTATCTGAGGTAAGCTTTAAAAAAAAAAAAAAAAAAAGCTTTCCTTGTTTTCTTTTCTTTCCTCTAACCAGCATGAACAATTGGGTTTTTGATTTTCATTAAGATGATTAGTGGAGTTTTAAGATTTCTTTTTTTTTTTCTTTTCCACAAAGGTTTCAAATTTCCAGTAAAATATATTTTATTTTATTTTTTTTTTTTTTTTTTTTTTTTTTTATTAGCCAAGAAAAATTCTGGAGCTACAACTAGTTGAGTCAAATTAATGAATTAATCTTCAAGAATGTTTGGTCTGCACTTTCTTTATTTAAAACTGCCCCCTTCATTTTATTTGTTTGCAAGTTCAACTTAAGCATTATAGTGTATAAGTGATATTAAAGCCATCTGGCCCTTGATAGTGATTCTCAGTTAGTGTAGGTGTTGCTATTTGTGCATTGGCATTAGATTCATTATATTTGAATCATTTCACAAAATACAATTAACAATTTCTAATCATAAAGTAAATTTTAATTTCATAATTACAAATATCCATTTTAATAAATCATAGCTTTAAGTTCTTTTGTTATTTCACTTTGGTAACATTTGATAAGAATGAGAAACTAAATTACTCCTATTTACATTATTAGGGCTATTGTCCTTATCTTTGTCGCCATATTTATTACGTTTCGGCCGTTGTACACTCCGGCTTTCTTCCGGTGGTTGGAATGTCGAACTGAACCCTTTATTTATGTGCCATGTCTAATGGATGTCGATTATCTCCTGTTAATTTACCTCTGAAAGTTCTGTGCTGCCTTAACCAGGTATTGAACTCACACTCTTTGGGTCCTGTCACTGGATCTAACCAATGCCTTTATCCACTGAGCCATGTGTCCTTGAGGAATTTCTGGGTATTATCAACCTAATGTATTCTGCAACCATTTTTACCAGTGTTTATATTGCAATTTTTTGCTGTTATCATTGCACTTTTACCAGAGCCCATATTGCAATTTTTGTTATCGCCTTTTCTCTCGCACTCCTTATTACTGGTTCCCATATTGTATTCATTTCTATGCTTGGTCGGCTCAGGAGATTTTTGTAGACTAGCATATGTTCTAATTCCTTAAGTTTACGAATTTTCCAATGGTGTTCTTTGTCTATGATCTCAACCTGATCCCACAGAGGGTGGTGATCTCCCTTTTCCCTCCTTATGTGGTCAGCCACACTTGATTTTTCCACTTCCTCTCATGTTACAGCTTTCTGGTGTCCTTGAAGCCTTACCTTAAGTGGGTGGCCTGTCTCCCCCTTTATATTTCTTTCCACAGCTGCACGGTATAGTGTACACACAGTCTTTAGTCATGTTCTCCTCTATGGGGGTGTCTTACTCAGGAGAGATATCTGCGAAGTGTCATCCAGCTTTTGAAGATTGTCCTCATGTTATATGGACCGCAGATCCTTTGTATTTTCTCTGATAACCCCTTCACATAAGGCAGGCAGAATGTTTTCTGAGTAGTGTTGTCCTCCTCCTCTTGTACCCACCTATCCCAGTTTTTGGGGGCTGCTGCCGTGTACCCAGGATAGTTATGTTGTAGGGTACTACTTATACTGACCAATTCTTTATCTAATGTCTCTGGGTCACCACTTATTTTTGTTCGGTGTTGTAAGCAGCGTACGATTCCTTTCTTTACGCTGTATGGATGGTGTGAGTTGAAATTGAGGTACTGTCCAATGAATGTCTGTTTATGGTATATGGATGTCTTGAACCCATGCTCTGTTCAAGATATTAGAACATCCAGGAATGGGATTGTGTTGTTACTCTTTCTCCATCATGAACTGCATAGGTCTTATTAAGTTCACATGATCCAGTAGAACCTGAACATCTTCCTGGTGCGGCCAGAGTATGAAGGTGTCATCTATGTACATTAACCATAGTTGGCTTTAGAGATATAGATACTAATGCCATTTCCTCAAAGTATTCCATGTATATATTCACCTTTGCTGGTGATAATGGCGAGCCCATTGCTAAGCCCTCATCCTGTCGATATGTGTGATCCCATTCTGAAATGTGTTTGTGTACAGAAAGTCAACATCTCCATCAGATTATCTACTGGAATACTGGTCCATTTTTCTAGGGATGAGTCAGGCCAATCTGTCTCCGACTACTGAGAGTACCTCCTCCATGGGTATCTTAGTGAACAAACTCACCACATCCAAGCTCACCATCTGGTTGGATAGGATGGGAGCATCTTTGATTATTTTCCAGACATATGAAGGAGACTTTCTGATCAATGGGTCAATTATATCTACAAGGAAGCAACTCAGAGGGTGGCACACACAGCCTTGGCAATTAACAATCGGACTGAGTGGAATACTGTCTTTGTGAATCTTAGGGAGACCATATATGTGAGGTAGATTGGTGTAACACTGCGATTAACTGCCTATACGTCTTAGGTGCGAAGTGATACTTATTCTTCATTAGTATCTGCGACAGTTTGCGTTCCGTTTTCATTGTAGGATCCTTTTTTTACTTTGCTGTGGCTACCATTGCTAATGAGGTCTTCCAGCTTTCTTGTATAATCTGATCTGTCCATCACTACAGACACATTGCCTTTGTCAGCCGGTAGTATGATGATGTTTTCATTCCTCTGTAGGGATCCGATTGCAAGCCTCTCCAGTTTCGTGATGTTTGACCTGGGCAGCTTGGCCTTCTTCAAGGTCTGTCTCACCTTCCATCTCAGTTCATCTGCCTGAGCCTGAGGGAAGTTCAAGGCCACCTCCTTGACTCTGGCAATGATGTCCAAGTATGGCACTCACGTGATGTTTGTAGTGAAGTTGAGACCCTTATTCAATACTGACTCCTCAGAGGCACTCAGCTGATATTGGCTGATGTTGATTACTGCTTTCACTGGTGGGTGATGGACCTTATGCATCACCTTCTGATCTTTCAATCTGTTTAATTTTTGTACTTGGAGAGCCTTGACTACATCAAATTCATGTCTGAACGATTTATCCAGGTCATTTTGGTAATTCTGTTGAAGAAATCCTCAAGCCTCTGGGAGATATGAGCTTGTAGTCTGTTTTATCCGACAATTGTACTGGATTCTCTCTCGGACAAGGTGTGTCCCGTTTTTTCTGCAACCAGATGGGCTCTCCTTGAATTGACAGGAAGTCTTGGTGCCAAGCCAGAAGGGATGAGTTGTAGATCTCTGCATCGGTGTAGGAATGTCGGATGGTTTGATATTTATGCCAGTTTAGGATTTTTCAATTTGTCTTTACAATAGTCCAAATAATGTAAATAGTGTACATAATACCTCATCTCAGAAATATAGACAGATACTAAATTACTCCTGTGTAAAATAAGTTTATTCACTTCTGAACGCCAAATTAATGTTGACTGAATGAAAGGTAGGTTCTCCTAGTTTTTTTTTTTTTTTAACATTCAATTTTCTCGTGTGTTGAGTATTTATGTAACTTCCTGTCATCCTGTTTTCTATGTGTATATCCTAATTTCAGTGGAATTGTTTATCTTGGTCCCTCCCCTGGGACTTTCTTTTGAGCCAGGTTATGTAATTGGTGGCTTTGCAATTACTTAGGTCAACTCTCAGGGCTACTAGTTTTGGGACTGAGATAGTACAAAACATAATTTGGTATCTCTTAAGGTTAACCTAGTACAGATCAGGGGTACCACAGATCAACTCTTCTTAGACTAAGATTCCTGATGGACATTAAATTCAATTCAGACCTCTGGTATTTCCTGGCATGAATTACACAAAACTCTCCTTCACATTTTACTTTGAGTTTAAAATATTTTTTGCATAAAATCTTAAGTATAATTTGACAGTCTCATTTTAAGAAAAGCAGAAGGATTATGGAAAAAAATGTTTCCTCAAAGCACATGGTTGGGAAAAGAAAAGAAAAATTGAACTGTTAATTTCAGATTAATATTAATCTGAGTTTTCTAAGTGGATCAAAGTAAATCTTTCATAATAAAATTACTGTGAATAACAAATACTATTAATAAAATGCATTACAGGTGTTATTTATGTTAGCTATTTTTTTATATGTAGATTTGCTCCTTAAACAATTTGATCTCTTTGATATTGGTTCAATATATCTGATTTTACGGTCTCCTGTTACTGCACGTGAATTCTTGATTCCTTGTCTTAAAAAAAAATACCAAATACAATGTGACGATCCCTGCATTTCCATTGGTGATTACTGGTTCAGGCTGATGAATTACTTATTGTGATTGGCCAATGATGCTTTCTAAGCAGATTTGAAAGCACCCGTGCATAAAACAAAGTTACTCATGCGGAAGTTTATCAGATTTTTTTTTTTTTGTTTTGGCTGATACTCTGAAAGCAATTTTCTTAAGCCATAGGCCACCAATGAGACATGTGTCCAGACAAGTGACTTTTTACACTTCATTGAATATATCTCTTAAAAAACAAATTAAGAGGATTTGTTCACTTAATCCTTTACCTGAATTCTTTTCTTTTTGTCATTGTGGAAAACAAAAGCTCATTTCAGAAGTTGCTTAATGAGACTCTAAAATGAAATTTTGTACAAATATTCAGCTTATAGTAATTTATTGTTGACTTCATTTGGCAAAAAGTCTGAGTCTTTTGTTAAACAGTTTGACCGAAGTAAACTCTAATCAAAGTTCCATTGTTGAAGTTTGATTCTGGTTCAATCTTAAATGAAATCTAGCTTGAACAGGTTTTTTCCAAGTGCAGTAATTAATGCAGGTGATTGATAAATATAACTGTAAAAATCTGATGGCCTATTACAGGAATTTTGTATTTTACTTCAAAATAGTCTATTGAAATTTGCGAAGTTGTAGCTTATGCATAATCCAGTTTCTTGTAAAATTTGAGTACATGTAAACCTCTGCAACACATTGAATGTGAAACTTTTTTTCTTGTTTAAAGCATATTGGCTATTTTTTTCAATTTATTAAAATTTAAGTTTTGCCATGACTTTATCATCAATGATGCTAAGATTCTTCTCTGATTTCAGATATAAAAACCAATATCAACTGCCAATCACTCTTACAGTTTTACTGTGATTTACAAACTATTACTGTTTATTTAATGTCATTCAAAAAGTCTTGAGATTTCATTTAGTGATCATTAAACCACTTATTGAATCTATATATAGAGTCTCCTGAAAGTATTTGACTTGTTATCCATTAATTTTATAGATAATAATAAAATTAATCTTGTTTTATCAATTTAAAAGAAAAAAAATAGGTCATAATATACTCAGAATCTAAAATCTCCCAATTTTTAAGTTTGGTTATATTATTAAATTATGTAGAATAGCTATTAGGTGTGTCCACTTGAAGATTTTGTGTAAAAAGTTGGTAGCCTGATTTCAGAATTATATTTCTTACAAGGTATGTTTTAAAATGATTAAGAGTCTTCTATGAAATACAAACTCTTTTAGATATAGCATGAATGTTCTTGTCAGAAGCAACTTTGTGATTTTAAGTGATGACCCATAGAAATCTATATTTCTATAGGCTACATATTATAAACAAATTTGTAAAAATGCAGGAATAATCTTACTAAATCCTAATTCCTTAAAAATGGTTCAATAATCAAAATTTGTAATGACATTATGAAAATTTCCACCTGTAAAATACTCTAGGCGCTGTTAGTATTTACTCCAATTGAAAAATATACTTGGAGCACTTTTAGATATTTTGTAAATCGACGACTGACTGTAATAAGAACATTTAAGCAGTTTACAAAATCACCCCCCTCCCGCTACTCTCTCAAATTTACTTATGACTATTTGTACTTTGATTTTGCTTTTACAACTGAGTCATTTAAAAAAAAAAAAAAATCATAGAAAGGTATTTTTAGTCCATAGCTCCCAAAAAATTCTCTTACAAACTTAACAAATTGTTCATGCCTTGCTGAAAATTCAAACCTAAACTTTAAAGAACATGATTTTTGCATTTTCTGAATTTTTTTTTTTTAAATATATATCATTTTAACAAAATTGTCTGTCAATTTGTCACTAAGATCAATTGGAAGCTTGTTAATTTAGCATCACTCAAGAGATTATAGCTTTTGGTGCAATTGAGGGAAGCTTAGCTTATATCCTAATTTAACAATAATCTATTAATAATCCCATATTAAGTTCTTTTCATCTGAGATGAGATTATTGGTTTATTCACTTTCCTTTGCTTGGCATGTGCATAACCATGTGCTTTTTTTAATGTTCCCTCTGATCACCTTCCCCCAAATCATTGCTGCTAACAACTCTTGCTACTTTGCTTACTAGTGTTGATTGGATTGCTTATTTCTTAAAAAGTCTGGCTGATATGATTCACCACCATTACTACTTTGATATAGGTGTGGGGGTTGGCATGCCTTACACTTCTTGCGCACTGGTATAGTGTCATGATCTTTCTTCATTAAAATTAATACTACATACTCTGCCATGAGAAAGTATGGCAGGTATTTGTCAAGTGGGGAGTGATGAGTGGTTATTGACAACTTCTAACCGCTAAGGTTAGTGGGGAGGGGTTTCGTATTAAATACTGTATGTTAATATTCAATTCATATGTAGCATACCAATTTCTATTTGGGTGGGGGGAAACTAGAGAAAATATCAAACCTTCTTCGTTTAATTATAAAAAAGAAATTTGATTGACATTACTTGCCCAAACTGTTAAGTGTTGGATACAAGTTGTGAAAGAATTAGCATCTAAAAGTTGTTTAGAATCATGAACCACTTGCTTGATAAAGACTTCAAACCTAAAATATCAGGTTTAAATATTAAATTCATAATATATATTAAAAAAAAAATGTTGCTGGCATTTTCTTTTTGGATCTAAGTCAGTTTGGCATTGTTTTGCAACTATAAATAATGTCATACAAAGAGAACATGGGGAAACATAAAATGGGAGTGGGTAAACTGGCCCATGGGTTGCATGTGGACCCCACTTAATAATTTTTTATATGGCCTGCAAGAGTGTGACACACTTTTTTTTTTTTTTTTTTTTTTTTTTTTTTTTTTAAATATCCATTAAAAACATGCTTTCTTTATTTTTTGTTGCACAAAATCATAATCTATTGAAAACTGGAACTAAAATGGAAACCATATGATTTTATTTATTTATTTTAAATGCTCACTCCTGTCACAAAATGTCTTCCTCATTAAGGAAATTACTTATTTTCCAGACAATTGGAAGCTTTTATCTGAAACAGATATACCATAAATGAGGTGACCCAAGAAATATCAATTATTCTATAAATATATAGTGAAAACTGTTTACTATAGTTTTATGTATAGCGCAGTGTTCAGATCTTCTTGCAGCTCCTGGGTGTTATCTTCAGGCCATTGTAGATATTTAAAGTCAACACTTTTCCAAAGCGAAATTCAGACCTTGTTTCAAGTCAATCTAGGGTTTATTGACTCAATTCATTAATTATACTTGCATATTTATAGTTTTTATTCTAATTTAGTCCTGTTGTCTTTTCTATTAATGATACAAGATAAAAGACCTTTTTAAAATGTTAACCAATCAAGAAAAATAGTTAATTATACAGGAGTAGATATGGCAGAATTTCAATTAGAAAATAACGCATTCAACTTGAAGATTTTGTTTCATTAAAAACTTTTTTCTCTTTTTTTAAAATTCTATGTCCATATAAAGGTAATCAACACATCTACAAACTTTATTTGTGAATTGTAATGGCTTATTGAGAAAGATAGTGTTGCTTTATCCACAGTTTTAAATGCAACATGACCCCCCCCCCTACACCTAATTGAATTAGGGCATCTACATAGATAAAAGCATTTACTGTCAACTTCTGGGTCTGAAATGTCTAGTTTTTTATAACTACCAGTAAAATCTACAAAGATCTTCAAAGCAGCCACCCACTTGACCAAAATGAAATAAAACAAATATCCTAAAGAAATAAACTTTTGGGAATATGTGCCACTTGACTGGAAGTTTGCAGGTCTTGCTTGCAGACTTACATAAACAATTAGGTAGAATTGAAGATAATTCCAATGGTGCTTGTTTGCAAATTGTGAGCTGCATATCATGATCTAGAAATGGAATGAGGGGGTGGTAAGGGAGGATCTTGTTAGCCAAAGGAAAGCAAATCAGTTAGTCTGTCATGACACAATAGAAGTTGTCTAGACTGTTACCTACCTCTCCTCACCTGTGCAAATGAAACAGTCATATAGCAAACAGGATTTAGGTTTTCCATGTGGTGCTATATCACCTTTCATTTTCCTTTATGAATATACCCTAGGCCTTTAGCAGTTCTTGTGCATACTAATGTGAATGGGGAGTGGGGGTTGGCATCAATCAGTGTAGGGGGCATTGTGTCCAGTTGGTGGGAGACAGCCCTGTTGTATATTTACATGACTACAGAGTATCCTTTCTTAACTGGCTACCAGCCAAGTCCAGAGAAACAAATCTACCATGTCATTTAACTCTGGAAGGAAGAGATGGATTCATGCCTTTCTCAAGTGAACAAACTGATTCCGCATCCCATCTTGATAGCCATTACACTACTGGCATGTCTTTTTTATGGATAGAAGTCCAGAGATAAATTAACTAAACCTTTTTAATAAAATTTTTTTTAAAAAAAGTAAAAGTTAAAGAATTTTTTTTTTTTTCTCAGTATGAGGTCAAAGGTCAATCAATATCTCTAAATTCCTACAAGAAAGTTTACAACCACAGGATTTTCCTCCTGTTGCTGGCACTCTGTGAAAAGTTTAAAAACTCAGTAATATAAAATGTTTGAGATTTTTTAAAATGTGCCTCTTTAAAATTAATTGCATGTATACTCATAAAATTTACTGCTTATAGTCTATGGAAAGTATGTGGCTGTTTTTTATATATATATATATATATACACACATTACTATTACTACTAATAATAATAACACTAGTTTGGAAAAAACCTCAGATAGCTCAACTTGTAGATATGTCAAAGCAAATTGGTACCAAAGGGAAAAAAAAATTGGAAATAAAATAAAAAAAACAAAAAAAAAAACCTAAAAACATCCGAACAGGGCAAAATAGATCGTCCAGTGCCTTAAGTCTTTAGTCCAAAGCAAAAAAAAAAAAAAAAACCAAGCGAGTAGTAATATTAAAACGTAGAGTGCTCAATACACTAAGTAGAGCAGGAATAACTAAAATAAATCCTAAAGAGCCAGGAAAACCTACCTAGGTTTGACCTAAACTGATCTTCAGAGTAGGATTTATTTTAGTTATATATATATATAGAGAGAGAGAAAGAAAATGGTGTATGTAATGAAAAAACCATTTAGTTACATTCTCCTTAATATCAATTATGATCTGAAATCTCCTTTATCAGCATTTTTTTTTTTTTTTTTTTTTTTTGCAATAAATATTTTACAGGGAATAAGACCGTATTATGCACAAAACCTCATGAATATGATAACATAGTACACAATTTAATGGTGTACATTTAATGGTGTCTCAATGTGAACTAATTAACTTGCTCCCAACGACTGATAGTATTAAATTACTCGCATCATGGTTGCATAACTGGTTCTCCAAGCTATTCAAAATAGCTGGACATTTTCTGGACAGATATCCTGTGTCTCACTTGTGCAATAAAAGCATCTGTGAAGTTAAAATGTTATATTTTGCTTCTATTCTATGTGGCTGTGTTCTATTTTTTTTTTTTTTTTTTTCTCACCAAGTAATATGTAATTTAAACATTTTAAATATAACAGACAATGAATGTCTATTATGTTTGATCATGAGCTGTTTGAATGTTTGCTTTAATTTCTGGTGAAAATAAAGACAAAAATTGGCCAACATTTGGATATTTTTTAAGTTGGTGCTAAGCTTTTGACTCTCATGAGCCATTGTCAGTGGTTATACAGACATGAAACAAAGATATCCACCATCAAAGATGATCTTTTGTTATTTTTGACATAGAAAATTGTTATATGACAACAACAGTCGCAGAATAGCAGATGCAGATTGTAAGTTCAAGATGTATCTTAGCACACGATACACTGAAGTACTACAACAGAACCAATGTCTAGATGCAATGTAATGTGCTGTCACTAGTTTGCAATGAGTGTGGGTTGCTTTGTTTTAATGTAAATGGCTTCCAATATCTGAAGGTTCTTTTTACTGTGTGTATGTGTGAGTATTATTATCAACTAATATCCATCTAATATTAAGTACATTGCTATGCTTTTCTAAGAAATGCTGTTTAATAGAACTAAGATCAGGAAGCTCACAGGTAATTCTATGGGAGAGCATGGTTGTAGTAAAACCAATATATGTAGCAGGTTTATTATTAGCATCAGATACAATCTAATAACCCTACAACCATACAACTAAGTCCTCTACAAAAAAAAACAATGTAGTGTATCAATTTATATGCCTGTTCAGAGATTGCATATATTAATCCTTCATTTTTTTTTTTTTTTTTTTTTTTAAGTAGGTTCTTTATCAATCTTGTACTCCTTCTTGGAAACCTGTCTCGCTGTAACAGTGCCTTACCCATTAAACAGCATAAGTTAACCAATAAGTCCTTCAAATTTAGCTACAGAACTAGATTTCTTTCTTGCTTCCCTATACTTCCATGCTCTTCTGAAACTAATAGCATTAGATGTTAGATTAGTATAACAGGAATAAATTAGTTACAACTGGCAAAGTTTTACCCAGGTAGCTTACAAACTAGTTATTTACTTGCAACCTCCTTCCAATAGTCTAGACCCATTCTGTAGACAGCATTTCTCCCTGGATGATCATTACCTGGATTTCGGCAATATTAGTTTAAACATTTCTCATGGACTTGCTTTGTAGAGTGAATATTTTGGTGCAGAGATCTGTTGTCTGTGTATATAGTAATAGTTATACTATAACAGCTATAAAGTAAATAAGATATCTCGATGAGACTACCAAGATAAATGGCTTCATCCATTGCATCATGCATTGTGTTTCTGCTGCCAAATTGCTGGACACCTTGTATTTAATTTTGTTTGATATCCAAGATATATGTAACCCTGTACACCAGAAAATGCATCTGCTAGATTGCTCCATGATGCATCACAGAAGACATCCATTCTTTGAAGCTAACAAGGTTTGGAAAGCAAATATTCATTTGAGTTTATTTAGCTTGGAGGGGTGTTTTGTTAGCACTTGGTAATTATTCAACTGTTCAATGCTGCCTGGACATGTTCAGCTCTAATAAATCCTAACTCTAGTCTGGTCGTTTTTGCGTGGATAGCCTATTCAAGTGACCAGCTGTAGCACTTAAGGTTTGCATTTCATTGTTTAGTGGAGGTGTTCTATCATTCCTTCTACTCACAGAAACTGGAATTTCCTTCATTTCTGCAGCATTCTGGTTTACTTGAATTAGATTACTTCTCTTGTGATACATTTAAACCAACATAAATTCACTATCGACCTTTTTCCAACCCTCTGTCTTCTTACAATAGGATTAATGATATTCTTTTTGGTTTCAACATTAATTCCAGCAAATAGGAAATCATCCACACATATCACAAATATGCTTTTTAATTTCTCATTGTTATACCATCCAAATAGGACTTTATCCAACTATGATTGCTTATAATCTATTCTAATAATGTTATCCTTTACACTGATGTACTGATTTCAAGATGTCAAAGTTCATATACTGCTTTGTTTAGCTTCCATTTAGTTTCCTTTACTTCTCTAGGTGTCACGACAAATATATCTATCATGCTGTTTGCCCCTGTAAAGATGAAACTTTACTGTCAATTGTTTCAAATCTTCATCTTTCATTTGCAGCTTTCACCAAGACTCTTCAAAATGTGAACTTAGCAGTTGGAGACTGATTGAATCATCTTTTATTTTCAAAATCTCTTACAACCAATCTTGATTTTACTTTCTTTTAACTAAGAGTTCTTCCATTACTACCTGATGTGTTAACATCTTTTCACCATTGTTCTGTATTTCCTTATACACATTAAAAATATTCCAATTCTTTAAATCCTGCTCTTTGGCTTTGATTGACTTCAGATTTCCAATGACTGCTCATTGGCATAAAGACCATATTTGCTTTTTGTTATTCATGATTGTCCTTTCTGTCCAAAAAAGACTTTGTCTTGCAATTCATCAGTGGATCTGGATGAATTTATATTGGTGAAAATTATTACACTGGAGTAATTCCATTATCTCTGCTTGGGGAGTCTTTATCTGGTGGCACAAGGAATTGTTAAAACTGGAGGCTTCCAGGCTAAGTAGATGACCAAGTTTTCATTATTATTCTTTCATGCGTGAAGACCCATCTTCTCTGATCCCATTATAATGTGTGTCTATTGTTCTTTTCTTCAATTTCATTCTTAATGTCATTGTTTGCATCATCTTTCACAACTTCATGTTCTTCCATCCAGATGCACACCCAACATTACTTATTTATCATGTTCACAGTGTACAAATCCACTCCTCACTTTTTGGTAAATGTTATGTTTTTTTTGTTCTTTTTTTCACTTTAGGAGCTCTGTGATCTTTCTTTTCATTTTGACTTTGTGACAGGGATTCTTTTGGTCCTGTCATTTGCTTTTCCTGTCTCTAATCATCCTCTTTACCATATAACTGTGGTACATTATTAGTGCATTCTTCCAAACTGATTTCCTCTTCATCTCACATACAGTCACTAATACTTCCCATCTCATGCTCTTCTCTAGAATAATCAACATTTTTATTCATCACTAAGAATCTCATCCACTTTCTTTTGTTTGTTTTTAATTCTTTACATTCTGTCCCATTTTCTGTCTTTATCACCCTACATGTTGCAACTCTGACTAACTGACTCCTATGCCTGATAGAAACTACTTTACCATTTTATCTGATAAGTTTGCCAGGACTATACCACCTGTTGCTGTCATTTCTCTTGTAAAACACGGAATCCCCTGGCAGAAATTGCTCTTTTGGGGCTCTAAAAAGGTGATTAGAAGCCAAAATATACGCTTGCACATACAAAAATAAATACTTAAATTAGGTACGTCCACGAGATCACTAAAAAAAAGAGCATAATTAATCTAATTAATTTATAGGTACCTTTCTTATGAAATTTTATCAGAATTGTACATAAAATACTATAATTTTATGTACATTTATTACATTCTACTGTTATTTGTATTTGCATTCATTTTATTATTAATTTTGATATTTCATTTATGGAAAAATGTCGTAACTGAGATTAATATAAAAATAAGATCATATAAATTTCATAAGATGATACTGATACTTGTAGGTACCCTTCTCAGTTGAAATTGAAAAATCAAATTAACTTCTCAACACGTGTTTCACAAAAGTAAAGGCCTTAACAGCGGAGAACAATGCTTAACTCAAATAACGCAACTTAATTATATTCTGGTTGGTCTTCCGTATTTTATAATTACAGCTCGATTATAAGCACAAAATTACATTTCTTAATTACTGGGGATCTTCTGATTAGTCAAAATGATACAATTTACAACGCGCTAAAAAAAAGATTTCTCATAAGGACACTTATGAAAGCCGATCTTGACTTTTAACTAATTTTATAATATTTTAACAACTTAAATGTAAAATCTATTATAATTAATGAAATAACAAATAATTGTATTAAAATTCATTTTTCATCGAAAAAATTTTTTTTGCTTTCAGAAAATATTGTCCATATTCATAAAAACAACTAAAAGCAAATAAAAGCATTTGAAATTAAATAATATCTTTGTTTTATTGAGTTTTGTATGTTACAATTCAGAGCTGATTTTCAGGTACTGCGTATCCAATTAAAAAAAAAAAAAAACATGATTTGCATTCCTCAAAGCCCTGTGCTTTTAATTATTGTAATCACTAAAACCGATGCGATCAAATTTCTAGCGTTTTCATAAAATTAGTTATGGGGGGTAATAAATATTTAAAAAATATTTTACCATGACTTTCATAAAAAACATATTTATAATAATTTTGATCATCTGTGAATAGTTCCTGAAAGTTTCATTAACATCCGATAATTATTTCTATTTTTGCACGATTTTTTCAAATTAATGTGTCATACCAAAAAAACGTGCTAAAATTGTCTGTTATTTACTAGTTCGCTTGATACAAATAGAAAAAAGATTTTTTAATCAAAATTTAGAATGTTCTAAAAAGAAGGAAAATTTTTTAAAAATAATTAAAAAAAAAAAAAAACTTTGGTCTTTCCTCTTAATAATAACATAAGCATTTAGACAATAAAATTTTGTTTTCGGCAAGGTTGGCGTCTTTTTCATCAAGCTATGCTTTTTTTTAGCGATTTCGTGGAGGTACCTAACTTAAATTAACTTATTTGTGACTGAATCTAGTATGGGAAAAGAAAAAAAAATTTTTTAAAATAAAAAAAATAAAGTAAAATATTAGTGATTCTAATATTGGGAGTTTTAAAATTCTATTGACAGTCAGTTTTTTAATAAGGTTAAGAATCTGAATCTCGTGTTGGATTTCTTGCAGGATTGTAAGAATAAAAAGTGGATTCCTATTGATAATGAGCATAGTGAAAATTTCTTGACAATAATTAAAAATTGAATATTTGAATGCAATTTTGTGTAATGATTACCAACTGTATTAAAGTTGCTAAGTATTACATTACATCTGAATTTGCTCACACTCAATATAGCAATTGAAGTAATCCTGATAATCCTCTGCTTAATTCCTTATCCCTACTTAATTGATAATCGCTACTCAATCTAAGATTAATATCCTTTGCTATTGTTCATGTATTTTGCAGTATGTTCCTCATTAATCTCTTTTCTAACTATTAGAATGAGTGAAAAAGATTTCAATGCTTATTTTGATTTCATAGAATTTTTCTTTATTTCAAACTTATTTTGAAAATGCAGATTTTTTTTAATTCTTATTAAACCTCTGGTTTACACAAACACCAGTGAAAAAACAATCTTGTTAATGATATTTAAAGCAAAAAGGTCCCTAAGATGGGTTCTGGAATGCTTTGTTTTACTCTTAGTGAATGATAAGGCCAGATATATATATATTTTTTTTTTTTTTGTTAAATCTTTCTTTATGAAACATCAAATTTGAAGCAGAATCTTGTCATAATTTTGTTATTGCTCCTAGTCAGATATTTTAAGGCTTTTTATTTTATTTTATTTTTAAATCATGATTTTCTTGGTATTTTGTAGTGAGTTAGTAAATATCAAATTTTCTCTATTTTCAAAAATTCTTACCCTGTTTTCAAAGATAAAATTAATGCATCATGTTCTTTTAATTCTCAAATTGGTAAAAATGAGTCCCTTTTTGTTTCTAAAGCATTTTCTTTTATAGAAAAGCTTAAACAAAATCTGTTTTAATCCCTTGGTTATTTTTTTTTTCTTTCTTCAGCCCTTCTGGATGTACTTTTTGGGGCAAGAAACCTTGGAGTCGCAAAAAGAAAATCCTTTGGCAATTGGGTACATTAATCGGTGCCCCTATTGGAATAACATTGTTTGCTGGTATTGCAGTGCCTGCGCTTATTATCGGAATACCTGTCTGGGTAGGAAGAAAGGTAATTACTTTTTTATTTTCTTCCTGCCACCTAGGTTTAAGTGTGGAAAAAAAAAAAAAAAAAAAAAAATCTTTTATTCTTATTCATATCAAATATTCTTTAGAATAAATGTTTTCAAGTTGTCTTTTACCATGTCAAGTTTGATATGTATTTCTAAGGGTCCTTTTTTTTTCTTCACCTCCTCTCCATCTGGGGGTGGTAATAAATTTAAAGTATATTCAGGGTATATCAATTTAAAGTTTTTGATTAATACATTGTATGATATGATTTAAATCTTGCAAAATTCTTTATATAAGTAACTTGATATTTATACAAGACTCTCAAAGAAGGTTTCACTTGTCTGTTTAAAGTAGCAATTATTGCTACAAATAGCAAACTAAAGTCTTTTAATTGAACACGGTTTCATAATCCAGTTTCTAATCTACACAAGTAATAAAAAAAAAAAAACAAAGTATTATCTCTGTAGCAACATCAAGGACATTTCAGATTTATTTAAATCAAGGCCAAAATAATTTGACATAATTCCTCTTCTGAGCTCTCTTAACAACATGACTACAAAAGATATTTTCAGTGTGGAATTATCATTACTATTTTAATTTTTGTATTCAACTATGACAATTTTAATGTTTATTTTAGAACTCAATAAAATTCAGTGAAAAAAATTCTATGAATAATTAAAATGTTACTTGTTGACAAGTGGATGGAAATAGTTAAACACAAGACATAACATTTAATCAACATATGACAAGTGAATGTAATGTTAAAATAATTTACTCTAATGCTTCATCTATAAATTGGAGGCTAAATCAGCAATTTTTATCTTGGCTGAAGATTGCATGACTGCAAAAATAGCTTCATTTTGAGTGGATGAAAACACCAACTAATGTTTGCCGGGTCACTAGACTTTAAAATATTAAAGTATCTAATATGCTATTTTATTAACATTTAAATAGGGGTTTAAATTTGTTCAATGCCTTTTATATTACTGGAAAGAAACCTTTAATTTAGTGAGAATTGTTAGTGCTACATTAGCAAAAATGTTACAGTATCAACAAGTTATTCTTTTAGTTTTATCTATTTCTTAACCATCTCTAAAAAAAAAAAAAAAAAATTATTTCTCTTAAGATGAATTTTGTAAAGATTTTCGTTAAAAGGTAATAATTGATGCTCTTCTACTTAAACTTTGTATAAAAATGATTTGTATTTTATTTAATGCATTTTTATATCTTTTCACCTTTTGCAGCATCAGATGAACCACTCTCTATACTATTTTCCTCCATCTCTAAAAAGAATGGAAGATAACATCCACTTTAACAAGTTTCAAATTTAAAATTTAAGGTGCTTGGCTGAATTGACAAACTAGTTAAAATCTTTTTTTTTTTTTTATTATACAAAAGTCATTGAGAGTAGGAGTCAGACAAATCCATGTCTTTTGCTCATAACTTACTCTTCAGATAGTTTTGAATTATAATTTTCTTTCAGATAATTAACCCATCTTTTACTGTGGTAAATTTCTATCTATTGGGTCGGTGCATAATTATCAGGCGTTTCTTAAACAATATTATTGTGAAAAAAAGAAACACAGCAATTCAACAATAACATTTTTTAAATGATTATTTCAGAATGTAGTCACTATCTACTTCAATAACTGCTTCCCTTTTGCTTGGAAGATGGTCAATTCCATGGGCAAAGAAGTCACAGTTCTTGTAGGTAATCCATGCTTTGACATGGCCACCAAGTTATCCAAATCGGCATAAATTTTCTTCACCTGCCAATTTTTCAGCGATTGACTGATGTGGTAGTTCATAGGTGTTTCTGTGGGAGAATATGGTGGATGTGGAAGCAGTTCCCAGCCCTTATTGGTGATACATTCAACAACATGATGCTCAACATGTAGACTCACATTATCATGGTGGAAGACAATAATGGCTCTTTTTGCACAGGCTTTTAGTCTTGATTTGCAGCATGAATGCGGACAAGTTGAGCCAGATAGACATCACTGTTGATGTTGAATTTCCACTTGCTGTTTTTGTCTGGAATCTGCCAGTGTTGGTACTCATCATCATACCTCTAATAACAAATCCCGTTTGAGATGATTTCCCAATGGATGATTCCCACCAAACACACCACAATGCCTTCATACAGTACACGTTTTTCAGTATTCCTTTTGGTGAAACTCCTGGCAAAACGCAGACTTTCTCTTGTCTTTTCTTAAGAGAAGCCATGATTCATCCCCAGTGACAAGATTCTTCAGAAACGAAGCTTGTTCATTTTGTTGCAGCAAATCGGTGAAAATTCTGGCACATTTATTGTTGTCAAAGAGTTTGTGAGGGACCTATCCAGCCAATTTCCATACCTTTCCGAACTTTTTAAAACTACAGATGATGGTTGAATGGTCCACATTGAAGTCTTCAGCCATCATTCAAGTTGTCAAGCTTTAATCCTCTTCCATGTCTACCAAAAGTGCCTGATTGTCGAAATCTGATGGTCAACCTTTTCCTGGCTTATCTTCCAAGCTAGTGTTGCCAGCTTTGAAACAAGCAAACCATTGCCTACATCAACTTTCACTGTTCCTTTGCCAAAAAGTTTGAGATTGCGAAATAACTGCACTGCATTCCATCCTTTTTCAAATTGGTAAAGCATAATATGACGAATATGAGTATGATTATTGACACGCATTTTTTATAACCTGAATATAAAATATTTTTATTAAAGAAAAGTAAACAAAATGACAATTAACAAATAACTCCTACAAAACCGCCTAATAATTATGCACTAACCCAATAATATATATGCCCTTTTCTTCTGATATCAATGTTATTTGCAAAATAAATGCATTTTCAGAAAATCTTTTGAGTCTTTCTGGATCAGCACAGAATATGTGCAGATGGTTCAAAGTGAAGCACTTTGATCACTGGCATGCCATAAGGATTGATATCAGATTCAGTGAAGACATGAGCAATTCATTCTCTTACAACTACTTTGTCTGCCCAAAGGTGTTATTTGAATTTTTGAATGAAAAATTTTACCAGAAATAGATTTTTTGAATGAAAAATTTTACCAGAAATAGATTTTTTTTGAATGAAAAATTTTACCAGAAATAGATTTTTTGAATGAAAAATTTTACCAGAAATAGATTTTTTGAATGAAAAATTTTACCAGAAATAGATTTTTGAATGAAAAATTTTACCAGAAATAGATTTTTTGAATGAAAAATTTTACCAGAAATAGATTTTTTGAATGAAAAATTTTACCAGAAATAGATTTTTTGAATGAAAAATTTTACCAGAAATAGATTTTTTGAATGAAAAATTTTACCAGAAATAGATTTTTGAATGAAAAAATTTTTGAAAATTTTTTTGAAAAATTTTACCAGAAATAGATTTTTTGAATGAAAAATTTTACCAGAAATAGATTTTTGAATGAAAATTTTGAAAAATTTTTTGAATGAAAATTTTACCAGAAATAGATTTTTTTGAATGAAAAAATTTTACCAGAAATAGATTTTTGAATGAAAAATTTTACCAGAAATAGATTTTTTGAATGAAAAATTTTACCAGAAATAGATTTTTTGAATGAAAAATTTTACCAGAAATAGATTTTTTGAATGAAAAATTTTACCAGAAATAGATTTTTTGAATGAAAAATTTTACCAGAAATAGATTTTTTGAATGAAAAATTTTACCAGAAATAGATTTTTTGAATGAAAAATTTTACCAGAAATAGATTTTTTGAATGAAAAATTTTACCAGAAATAGATTTTTTGAATGAAAAATTTTACCAGAAATAGATTTTTGAATGAAAATTTACCAGAAATAGATTTTTTGAATGAAAAATTTTACCAGAAATAGATTTAAAAAAAAAAAAAAAAAAATTACCAACAATAAAATTTTGTCGGCACTAAATGACCCATTGAGCTTCATATGCCATAAAACCAAACCAAACCAAAGGTGTTATTTATTGTTAATGTTGATTTCAATGTCAGTAAAATCTAAAGAATTTTCATAAAGCTTTTTTTTTTTTTTTCAATGTGCCTTATGGGTGCTTATTTACAATAATACCTTTTTGTCTTTCAGTTACACTCTAAATATGAGTACACTCCTAAACACAGACGTAATGTCACAATAGTTACAGGGGTGGCTGCCTCGGTGCTGTTTTCTCCAGTCATTGCCAGCCTCGCTGTAGGTAAGGATTGTGTGCATTAGTAAAGCAGTTGAGAATCCAAGATGAGCTTTTTGAGAAGAGGAAGATTTGATTGCCATTATCATTTGCCCTCCAAAATTAATTTATACAAATAATTTGAAGCATAATTTATAATGTTCAAAGAACTCTTAGAAGTTGATTAAACTGTTTGTGTCAAATCCCATGAAACAAATGTATTATTGATGATGTCGCCTGTTGGCAAGGTTATCAAAATTTGCAGATGGAACTAAAGGGACAAATATTCACTCAAAATCTTAAACACTTTAGTATTTAAAGTACTTTCTTTTTCTCTACTGAGACATAAATTTGATTACCAAGTGAAATGTGTACTGGCTTTATATAGGGAGATCTTTTCTAATAACAATGATTGACTTTGCTCTACCCAGCCAGGACCCAGAAAATTCACAATGCCAAAATTTCATTATCTCCATATTCCATAAATTGACCAGCTGACCTTATCAGTGAAAGATCCTTCACCAGAAATCCCAAATAATGATAATTATAAAAATTGAACACAATTGTCACAGAAAAAGGCACATCTTAGACAATTTTGTTAATTGGCCATATGGTATTTCCTTTGTATATTCAGTCTTCCTAAATATTTTTCTGTAAAGATAACTAAATTCTAGAGATGATCAACATAAATAAATCCCAATTCTTGGGGCCCTCACACAAGACAGATGTTTTGTTTCTTTGTCTAAAATAACTTAGATCATTTTGTTCTGTGGCCACACATTTTCTACGGATAGCATAGTGTAAACAAAACATCCAAATTCTAGTTTCTCCAGAACCCAAGAAATTCAGACAACATTAATCATCTTATCAAAAGGAAGTGGATAGGATTGGGAATCTAGATTTTGCTCAATTTTACTGAATCTTGTCTAGTTAACTCTGGGTTCAATTCTTCTTGGAACTGTTCTTAATTTTATTTTATTTTAAAACATAAATTTTAGCATGTTTTGTGTTTAATTTCTTTTCAACCATTCAACCTACTCTCCCGAGAATTTTAATAATTATCCAATTATTAGTCCCTCCAAATCACCATTTTGTAATTTCATGCATTTAAATGGGGCCAGTGCCCTGTTACAATGGCTCTTTCTCACTCTCAAATTTAAAACCATATTTGGCCATTATCAGATGATATTTCATATTGGTTTATCTAAAGATGCACATTGTTTTTAAAAAAAAATCTCTATATTTTTAAAATTTAGCACTCTGTATCATTTATAAATATTACTTCCCCTTTTACTGTATATGAAACCCCCTCAAAATATAGTAATTTATATATTAGTTCTATATATTTGAAATTACAGTAACCTGGCTCTCAATTTCAGTCAAGATTGTTTTAGGCGCTACCATAGGATATGATTACGCAACCAAGAAATTCAAATTGCATTGGCAGGACTAACATTTTGCTTAGTGAAAATAGTCACCTACAGGGTGCGAAAGGTTAAACTTTGGACTAGTTGAGTAAATCATGATTGCAATATGATATGGGTAAAAATGTCATATTACAATTTTTCCTTTTAACTCCCAAAAGGGTAGATGGAGATTATAAACTCTTTAGGCTGATAAGCGTTTGTTTATTCTTAGGTGCCTAATACAAGGGGTGTGTCTTAATAATTGGGGAGGGAGTCAGAATATTTAATATTCAATAAACAGGAGGTCTTAATAAAAGTAGTTCAAAAATCACTTAAATTCAGAATTTAAGTGAAACTTATTTCAGAACCACTATAGTAACTCATCTTCATGACATTTTGCAGCATATCTAGAAGAAATCCTAACACAACTTAGTATGGGGGGGGGGCATACTAACACAAATATTGAACTGTATAACTTGAATGTAAATTTGGGTGTCTGTGGATGAGGTTGGTATCAAACCTAAAAAAAAAAAAAAACAACCTATTTATACAACTTAATTGAATCCATCCTAAAAGAATGTAAGTAAAAACTTGAACCAACTATAATAATTGCTATTTCCTGTTTGAGCCCCCAAAAGGAAGGGAAACAAATTAATAAAAAAGGTGGTCTTAAAAAGCTTGGTGTGGAGTTGGAAAATTTCATTAAAGGCAAAAAAAAAAAATCTATCTTTATTTTATCAAACTTTACAAAAATAACTCTGACCTAAATAGCCCCCTTCATGTATTGGCCCCCTACCACCACCACTGCTACTCTTGTGACAGAAAAGGTCTTTCATCAGTCTAAACGTGTATGAAAAATTGATTAAATGGAATATCTCTGTTACATAGTCATCTGCTTAACTTAATATTAAGTAATTAGTAGATTGGCCAAATGGCTACAATATCAGTATTCTAACCATGAGACCATTGTACAAATCTCACTATTGTTGATTTATCAAGGTGTCTACTAATTGATAATATTAGTCTGGGGGAGACAATTTCAGCATATGGAATCATTGGAAAGTGTCTCCAAATCCTAGCTCATGTTCTTGAGCAGTTGTTTGCAACAGGGATTAGCTAATCTTCCTAATGTATTCCCAATATTGACAGATGTCTTCTAAGTCATAATACATTTCAGATTGCAATGTAGACAAAACAAGATAAGATTTCTTGAAATGTCTTTTTTTTTCTTCTGATCTGAATTGTCAAATTGACAAACTTCAGTTCTGTACTCTCCCTTTGAAACTTTATAACCAAGTGTTCACCCCACCCCTATAACAACATGGGTGTGATACTATTCATTTATTAGAAGAGTGTTTAGAAAAGTTTTCTGCCTGATCGGCCCAAAATTGGAACAAATGACCAAACATTATTTTATTTTTATTTTCCTTCAACGGTTTCTAGGTTGGGCTGAAATCTTTTCAGCCTCCTCCTCACATTATTTGCCGATGATTGCTTGCTACTGCTGTCACCTAAAGTGTACACTTCCTATGCATACAATTGATGTTAGAAATTTCCTTGTTTGATTGTTATCTGTTGTAAAGTGGTTGCTAATGGTAATGTGCTCAGTGTTTGATTTACAAAAGCAGTATCAAATCATTAGCAGTTTATTTGCTTTTCATATCAATTGAACATTTGGTTCATGGATGGTTGTTAAAAAAAATCTTAGGAGTAATTTGAGAAATTGTCAGCAGGTGTGGAAATCCTAATCCACTATGAATGCAGCCATCCTCTTATTGCTTAGAATTTTGAAAGATTCTTTGAGGCATAAATCCAAGAACAATATAACTGGTCTTCAGCTGAATATTTTTCAGTTTAAATTTTTACATGAGCAACACTCAGCATGGTATGGCAAATTCCCTAAATCTTTTGGTTTTTATAAAACTTTTCTTACACTGGAGAAATAAATTGTCAGATGTCTTTTCAATTTTTCTAAAACTTTAATTATAATTTTTAGTTCAATGTCTAATCTTGTTTATTCATATAGTAATATTAACCATTTCCTTATAAAGAAACATTTCACAGTCATTGGTGGAGTGATCAGTTCTACTTTTGGTTGAAATTTATAAAAACCTTTCTATAAAAAGAATTTTTCAGGAAAATAAGTTTCTTAAGTCCTGTAATTACTATTGCTCTTTCCAGCACTGATTAGAGCTTCCTAACAGTTGTGCCAACTAGTGCCAATTCATGAATTTTGAAGAATGTTCCTTTGTGACACCAAGCTGTCGGCCCGTTGTCAACTCCCAGTCGCGGCGCGAAGCTGTAAGGTTTCTTCTACCGCCGTTTTGGGGTTGACTCTTTGTCGCTGCCTCCAGCCTGTGTCCCAGTCGTTGCTACTCGGCGAAATCCCCTGGTCAGGAACCAATATGTGACACTCAGCCATCCAGGGTCGAATCCAGTGGTGACTGCTGCACCAATATGTGGCACCAGGGTCGAGTTCTCGTTGTCGATGTTAACGGCTTCACCAGTTGTACCAGTTCAATGCCAACTCTATTGTTCCCAGCTCACTTCCAACATCTGGTTACTGGAGTAACTGCCTTGATCTCGAATCTAACCTACCCACATTGTGACTTTGATCTTAGGTAGACAAGATCAATCAGGTGTCGGGCTGTAGTGTCAGCTGAGTCCAAATTGAAGATGACATTGCACAAGTGCAAAGAAAAAAAATAAATGAAAGAAAAACCCAAAAGGTTCAAGTATGTTAAGAAATAACAATTTGACTTTATCCTTCTGTTATATACAGGGGCATGTTTTTCTCCCAATCCGTTTCCTATGAAATGTGACACTTCTATGTTTCAAGCAAGTTGGTCCTCTAGGTTTAGTTTTTAAGTGCTGGCTTAACTCAGTTCGTCAGTATAACTTGCTATTGGTAGCATTGGAGGTCATGGAATCTCTTGGTCAACTTCTGCAAGGCAACACCCTGGTTCAAAACCAGCTCAACTGTGTTTCCAGCTCAAACTATACTCAACTCCAACTGCTGCTTAATGACCCATTGACGGCCGTTTATATGGGTACCGACCAAAACCTGATGTGTAGGCCCGACGCGGCCTGGGGTTCTTGGGTAATCTCTATTTCTAACAAGAAATCTTTGTTGTTGTTGTCAGGACAGGGAAATTGATTATTTCCCATTTTTGGAAAATTAACCACTTCCCATTTCATGAGGGAAAGTCAGAGGAGAGCTATCCTCCTAGACTCTCTCTCTCTCTCTCACATTGATATCTCATACCGATCTCTTCAGTGGGCGTTAACATCTTCGTCTTTCTCATCCATTCACCTCTGCCTATCACCATGCTACCATATGACCGATGATCTCTCGGCAGTGTGGGTGTGGCTAAGCTGGCCTCCTTAAGATTATAATCTATAATTTTTGTTTACAAAATTCTCTTTGCCAATTAAATTTTTTATCACATGTTCTCTTTATCCTGGGTCACCCAAAAGTCACTTATCCAGCACTCTTACTGTCTCATTAATCACTGTCAAAGCTTGCCATCTGGTTCTTTACGCCAAGTTACTTTATCATGGAATCCTTGACTTGTTAAGGAATTAAATTCCTTTTATCTCATCAAATCTCATTTCTCCATTATTTTCTGGAGATTGCCAAAAGCTTACAATTGCCGCATTGCCATTCGATGTCTTAGTGTCTGTTGGCAAAGTAAATGATAACAATCTTCTCGCCTATATTGAGACAATGCCAAAATTTTATAATTGCCACATTGCTTCTCTTTGCTGGTATCCAAGAAAAAAAAAAATTAAACGATATCTTGGAAAGATAATTAACATTGATTCTCACTGCCTGTATCGGCACGTGTTTTGGCCGATAATTCCATATTTGCCTTTCTTTCGATCTCCCTTGGAGATAAATAAATCAACTTGACAGCACCTCACACACAGCTCTCTCTGCAGGTTTCTTTTTTTCTATTTTTTTTGTAAACAAATTAAAATCCTTCTTTTAACGTTGATCAGTCTATCTTACGTTATAGCTTTTTTTTTTTTTTTCTGCTTTAAGAATGTCTATTTTCTGTTTTAATTTCTATGGTTAATTTGTTAGCCAATTACCATAGCTTTCCAAAACTTGCAGCTTCATTTGCTCTAAGCTATTTTTAACTATTGATCTGAGAAAACCGTTGTATGCAGCTGACAGTTTAGATATTTCTGAACAAGTTTGACACCTTGCATCACAATCATATGAAAGTGTCAATCTGATATTTAAGAACATGATTTGAATTTTTAGGTTAATGTTTTGGTTTTGTAAAAATTTGCTGTTTGAAGGAAAAACTAGCGCACAGCTTCTTCTATGCTCAATTTCCTTATCTCCTATACTAAATTTGTTTTAACTGATCCCTATACTGAGTTACTTGAAGTATTTAGTATTTACTAATTCCACATCTTGAATTTTTATAATGGATTTAAGGTAGATGACATTGAGAAGCAATGAAACTGAAAACTTCAGTCATTGAAACTGTTAAATGGTTCATGTCAATGAAGAAACAAAAGTTAGGAAATTTAAAGATAATTTTTTATATCTGAATAGTGTTTTTTAAAAAAATATCTTATTTAAAAACTTCTATTCATGATAATGAAAACCTTTTTCCTCTATAAATTCCTTTCTGAAGTCTTCATTAATGTTGCTTAATATGTTGCTTTTATTCTTGGAATATTAAAAAATGAGTAAAAAAAGAAAAATGTAAACTAAACCTGTTTAAATATTTGTCTTATCCAAGATATGTTTTAAATAAATTAAATATTTTTTTTAGTTTTCTGTATTAATTCATATTACTATCTTTATTTCAATATTTATATTTTAATCATTCTTATTTATATTTTATTTTTGTTGCTTTCAAAAAAAGAAAATCAATTTGTTGGTTTTAACTTATTCCAACATTAAATAATCCTCTTAAACAAACCAACTGGCTTGTCAATCATTTATTATTGTAAATAAGCAACAATCATATTAACAAGTAATTTTTAAACAGTAAATAATTTAGAAGCACTATTCAAACATGTTATATCCTCTTAATCTTCTACTTTTATTTACTTTTTCTTCTGTGAAGTGAATTATTTGAAGTGAAGATTCAATTTAAGTTTTAATGAACCCAGTTTTCAGAAAAATGACTTATCAACCACAGACCCAATGCCATCATTGTTTTCAATCCAATTCAGAGCTTTGCAAAACTGATGCTTCGTATTAATTTTTGATGTGCCCCATACTCACTATTAAAATGACTGATTTATTGTTTCTTTAGGGTGTGAACAATCATGGCTCTTCACAACTTCCTATCCTTTGTAGCGCTAAGCAATGTTTTTCTCCTTACTATTTTTTTCTAGTACTTGTTCTGCCATCCATTTACAGAAATTCTTTGTCTGTTACTTGATGTTTCCCCTTTGTATATCCTGTGAGTGTCAAATTCTCCAAGTCCTTTTTCTCATTACATATCCCAGAAATTTCAGCTATCACTTTCTGAATCTAAATATGTACTTTTTGTTTCAATTTTCCTTGTTGCTCACATTTTTTGTCCATGGTAATCCCAGAATTCTTCTGTTGCCTCAAGTCTCCTCTTCATCTGTGAAGAAATTGCCTAGCAATCACTGCTATATAGAGGAATTGATATTATATTGCAGTTCAGTGTTCTTTTCTTAGTTTCTAACAATTTTTGTTTCTTAATACTTTTAGCTTTTTTGGAAAGCAACTTCCAATGCACCCTCTGATTTCTGTCACATCTTCTGTCTTCTATTATAATAATTTTCAGATAGTTATGTTTCTGTATTTGCTTCATACTAATGTTTCCAATTCATAGCTTGCATCTTAGCCTGTTTCCCTGGCTGACAATCATATATTCTCTCTTGATGCTTAGTTCTTTCATTTATTTACTGCTTTTCCTAGATGTTTCTGCAGTTTCCTTTCTGTGTTTGCTATCAATACTGTGTCATCTGTAGTTAAAGTTTGTACCCACCTCCAATAATAATCCTGGTAGGTTTCTGATTTTCTTGGGATCACCTTGCTAGAAAGGTTAAATAAATCCAGTGAGAAGACATGTCATTGTCTTATACCCCTTTCTATTTTTGTGTATTTGTTCAATACATCTATCTGCATGCATATGGCTTGTGCCCAAGAAATGTTTTGTATTCTTTCTCAAATAAATCAAGTTTTCATAGCAGTTCAAATAGATCTTTGTACCATATCTTAAAAATAATATATGCATTTGTGTATGTAATCACTTTAATATTACAGATTTTAAGAGTGGTAGCTCAGTTACTGTGTAACTGCTTAAATTTACTTGTGACTTAGCAAACTTCTGTGCACTTTGTAGATTCACATTCTGATGAACTAACAAGAAAATACCAATTGCATTTATGAAACTAGAGAAAATATCATTGCTTGGATTTATTCTCAAACAAGTGGCATTGTATATTGTTGAAAAGGCTTAACATTTGTAAATGAATTGCCAAAGATTTTATAATTGTTTGATGTTTTGTAAGATTGTTATGGCTATATTTCTAATTTTGAAATTTCAAGCCATATTTGGCCATTATCAGATGGTATTTTGAATTTATCTAAAGATTTGCATATTTGGTTTTAAAAAAAATCTGTTTTTAAACTGTGAATTGGTTGAGTAAATCATGATTGCCATATGATTTGATTGAAAATGTCAAATTACATTTTTTTAATGTTCAAAATGGTAGGTGGAAATTATAAACATTCATATTTTGGTTGATTGACCACTTGTGGTTTCTACTTTTTATTGACTCCATTTTACTCATATTTGATTCCTTGTACCTATCCCAAAATCCAATCTTATCACATTTTGAGACTTGCATGGCCAGTTTCAGCTATGTTGATTCTTAGCAGATTTTATGATTGCAATCAAAAATACCAGATCAAAATGGGTTTGGGCTTGTATTTGATGTTAACAAGGATCCCCCCCTGTCCCCTTTGTTGAATTTGAATAATTTTCTTGCACTTTTAACATTGAAATAATTAAAATATTTAACTATGAAGAGGTGTTTTAAGTAATGTAATTTTTTTTTTTTTTTTTTTTTTTTTTTAACTTGTCTAGGATTAAAGTGTAATATTTCTTTAAATAGGGCTACTTTCAACCTGCATTTGAAATCTATTTATTGATGTCTACATTTGCTTTTTACATAGATTAGTTTATTGCTGGGTTGTAAATGTGTAGGTGTCTTATTAATAAAAAGGCTCCTAATTTTATTTGATGATTATCTCATAGGTAATTGATTTAAACTTTATCTAGAGTAAATTTTTCTATATTGATGCTGCATCTGACATTCTTTACATTTACTACAACAGAAATATTTGGAGGACAAACAAAACAAAGTAGTTTTTTTTTGTTTTTGTTTTTTTCCTCCTCTAATTTGCTGACCAGTATTGAAATTTCCTGGAACCTTTTATTCCAACGTTTTGCAGCTGTTAAATTAGTCAAATATAACCATGATCTGGGATCTTCTTTTTTTTTCTTTTTTTTTTTTTTTTTAAATCGAGTGATAACTCTTAATTAGCATTGTGTGGTGGAGGATCAACTCACTGATGTTGTTGTCATTTGTAACTTATCACCAGATTCTCTACATCTGAATACCACAAATTATGGCCTGTAGATATGTTGTCTTCTATGGAGATATAAATGATCATGTCTCTTCAGATTCCTTTTCTTTTTATATGTGAATTGCTATGACATCATGGCGGGGGGGGTGATACTTTCTTGTCTTCTCAATGTTAATTCAAGCATATTTTGTTTAACATTAATAAATAAAAAGCAAGATGGACATCTTATTCCAGTTAGTTCCATGAATGTAGGCTTTTAATAATTTACTGAATTTCTTAAAGAAACTATTAACTATTTATTTTTCTTAGGTATTGGAGTGCCCATTTTGTTGGCTTACGTTTATGGAGTTGTTCCCATTTCATTGTGTCGTAGTGGTGGCTGTGGTGTGACCACAACCAATACTGGTGTCCGCTTTGAATTTGATGAAAATGAAGCTACTGTTGGATCTTCAGGCCCATACACGAGTGAGTGCTGTTTCTGATTTTGCTTTATTTTATTAATTTTTTTCTTTTGCTTTTTTTTTTTTTTTTTTTTTATTTATTTTTTTTTTTTTTTTTTTTTTTTTATTTTTTTTATGTATATTGGATATTCAGACATTTTAACATTGTTGCTTTTTGCTTTATAACTAAATTAACTTTTTAAAGAGTGGTTATAACATCTTGTTTTTAAAATGTAGCTTTATTTGATTCTTACTATGTTGCTTTTTGACCTTTTGGAATTAGGCAAAATAGTTAACTTGGATAATATTGGTAAAAGTTTTAATCTTTCTCGTTCAATGTTTATAATCAATTCATGATCAATATAACTGAATTTTTTGGAATCATTAACTAAAAATGAGTGAATCTCATAGTTTATCAAGTGGTAAGACCATTGTTAAAAAATAAGTTTTGAAAAATGTTTCTTTTCTAGCTGATAACGCAGCTGCAGAAACAGTGAACCATGTGGCCAATCCAAGTATTGCTCCTAGCATTGGTGAAGCTTCTGTTGCAATGACTAACAGTCTCAGTGCTAGTGGCAGTCATATTGACCGAATGGGAATCCTGAGGGATGAAAGTGACAGGGATTCTGCAAGTCACCGAGCCACCACAGAGTCCAGTTTGAATGGCAGCCTTATGGAAGCAGGTGGCTATCACAATAAGTAAGACCAAGTTCAAACTACTACTATTTTATAAGAGTTATAAAATTTGAAATAATTCTTTTTTTTTTTTGTTTTTTTGTTTTTTTTGTTTTTTTTTATTTGTGTGCTTTGCATTTGTGTCATGTAAAACACTAACAAAAAGATTATCCACTTTTAACTTTTACAGCTTAATTATTTTAAAATTTTTATTTAAGTCTTGTAAAATTGGAATCTGTTCTTATTCTCTTAAATCTAAAAAAACATTTTCATTTAGTTCCCACATTTTTTATTCTTACAAAAAATATTTTGGTAGCATCATTTTTAATATAACCAAAAATTATTTACTGCCTTGCTATTTCTCTATTTGACCACTCAAGAAAAATGTTTGGCATTTAACTTTGTCAAATAATTCAATTTAATTATTTTAAAAAAATACATCCTCTTAAAATGAATTTCATTGTTTCATTTATTTGACTTTGTATAAAACAGGAAATTGTTGTCCAGAGTATTGCAGCTTTTGATGCTTTGGTAAAGAAATATGACACTAAACCAAAATGAGATTTTATTTGTTGCTTACACGTTCTAATTCAAGGTTGCAAAATTTGAAGGTGTCAAGAAAATGTAAACAATTCTAATGCCTACAAAACATTTATTACCCAAACTAAAATGTCATGCTGTGCTTTGTTTGTTTTTTTTTTCTTTTATAGTGTTTTTTGTTGTTTTTAAGCTGGTAGTTGTGAAAGCAGTTCTTTTGTCTCTCTTAATTAGAACTGTTGTCCAGTTTTAACGAAGGATTACTTTGCTCATTTGTTCATTAAATCCTTTTAATGTTATGGTGTTCCCAACAATCACTCAGTAATACTGGCTCACTTCTCTTGACATAGCTGTGAAGAACATAATGGTCTATTATAATTTGGAATGAATCCCATTACAGCATTATCATCTTGATACAATGCTCTTAACCTTTTTATCACTTTTTTTTTTTTTTTTTCTCTTAAATGTGTCTTCAAGTTGTAAGTAGACATTGTAACAGACTTCTGGTCTCAATGAAATAAGGTCCGTGCCTTGTACTGATGTTATCCTTTTATTTAAGAAACAACGAATCTCTCAAAAGGGAAATGGACAAACAAACAAAATGCATTTCAATGAAACAAGGAAAACACTTTTCAAATGGAAACAAAAATTTGAAACAAACTCAAAGAAATGATAAAGGGACACTCAGTATCTTTGAGAATTTCATACTTAGTAATAGGAGGCAGATAATTGCCATGTTGTAAGGAGTCATGTGGTAGCAGAAATTATAGCTAAACACACACACATATATATATATATATATATATATATATATATATATATATAATTATTTATTTAAAAAATGATTCCAAATCGCGACATGTTTCAAAGCAAGAGCCGAAAACTTCAATATAATTATTTAAATTAAATTGAGTTAAAATAAGCTCTGTTCCATCTTCGAGCGAAATTTTTTTTTCGCTTGAAGATGGAACAGAGCTTATTTTAACTCAACTTCAATATAATTTAAATTTTCGGCTCTTGTTTTGAAACATGGGACTTATGTCGCGATTTGGAATCATATTTCTAAACAAATAATTATATTTATGCTCTACTTTTGTATCGAGCCCTATTTTTTAAAAATAATAACTAAAATACTAAGGGACTTTGGATTATTTACCTAACCAGTTCCTTCCTATTTTCTATATATTTTCACACATATATGAAATATTAAAAATTATCCTCATAATTTTAACACTTGCTGCTGCTACCATACTACTACTAAGTAGCAAAGTTTATAAGCCTATTAATGCATACTGTGGTCATTACAATCATGGCTCTCCACAGCTTCTTTAATATTTGTGAATTAGCATGACATTTTGGTCAGGATAGTGGAGTGGTTTCCTGTTACCTTCTGTATAGTTTTGAATTCAGAATTGTCACCAAAGATGTTCTACTATTATTCTAGCCGGAGAGGTGGGATAGGTAGAAGGCATGGATTAATGTCTTTCTGAATGGCATTATTGCAAAAATGAATGCAATAGACTACAGCTATTTGAACATGGCTTACCAATTCTTTTCACATCAATAACCATTATTACTTGCACATTTTTTTCTTTATCGCTCCTCTCCACTTCCGTCAATCAATGAAATTGATACCTGAAACTGGGTTTGACTAGATTGTAAAAGTTTCCAACCACATCTAAGTATTTAGAAGTATGATACCAAACTGCTGAACAGATATTTAAATAGTTTTCTCTGAAAACATAATGTGAAAATCTGAGCTTTATTAAAAATAGACTTAATGCTTCTAAGAAAAAAGGATTTTCAAATGAACAAAAATTTTTTTTTTTTTTATTTATATTTTTTTTTTAATAAACTTATTTTTAGATTGGAGGTTCAAGCAGATGTATCAGCCAATCCACCTCTTCGAAAGAGAGCCAGTCTAAGTAGTGAATCTGCCAACTTTAGTATTGGAGAGAAATCTGCAACTGTGTCATATGGAGATGATGCCAGCACCAAAACACTAGCTGGATCTATTGCAGGATACAGGTAAAAGATGGAACTGTCTGCATGCGTGCCTGCCTCTGTCTGCGTGCGTGCCTGCCTGCCTCTGTCTCATTTTATTTTTGCAAGATTTTTAAAACAAAATTAACTTTTGTTTACAAAAGTGTCAAAAATGGCTGTTTTTATCAATTTTATTGAGAAAAAAATTGATTCTGATCAATATAATTTGTTTGAAATACATGACAGTATTTTGCTTACTGGAAATAGTAAATTTTAAAGCTAAAATGAAAGCTTCAGGAAAGCTTTTTCGTTTTTAAAAATTCATTTTAAACTTATACCAAATTAGTAGAAGCACCTATATTATTATATGTATCAAACTGTTTTCATTAGTTTTTGGCCCCAAACATTTTGATCACACCCGTTTTTCTTTTTTTTTTTTTTTTTTTTTTCTTCTCAAAAGAGACAAAGACAGCATCTCTGCCACATCTCCATCTTTAGAAGTTCAAGCAGAAACCATGTCCAACCGATGGTGCAACAACAGTGGAAGCAGCATTAGTGCAGAACTGAAGTGTAACCAGGTGGCATCTCCAACTCAGTGGTCACCCATTTCAGGACGCAGTGGCAGTTTCTCAGGTGATGACGTCATCAAGAACAACTACACAAAATACCGCAAGAACATACGGCTGAGTATTGAAGAGAAGATTCACGAACATTTGTCCAGTCGCAGCAATGAACTGGACAGCAAAAGTGTTGAAGGCACAGAACTAAAGAAGTCTAACCGGTCACAGGAACATGCAATGAGTTTACCCTTGGTTAACACACAATGCAAAGGTTCTTCAATTGAGAGTATCGGCTGCTCTGCGACTGTCAGTGGCAAGAGTCTGCCTGGACTAAGTGAAGTGGAAAGTGGCAGCCCCTTGTGTTCACTGGCTGCATCGAAACCCCTTTCTCTGATGAATGCCCGGAGCAATTTAAACAGTTGTGCACTCTCTGACAAATCTGACATCTCTATAGGTGACGGCAGGGTAACAGTCACGGTCAACACTGCAAACACTCAAAGGGAATTTGAAAACTCTCAGCATTGCTTACGTCGCCGCAGCTGTGAGCTGGCATTAGAGCATGGACGCCTGTCGCCCAAATTAGAATGAAAACCTTCAAAACTTGATTGAAGGATCATACAATCAAAGTCCCTCCCACCCCATTATGTGAAAAAGACATGAAGAAAACCAAGAAAGATACGTTTATATTACATATAAGCATATATATCTTTCTAACTTGTATCTTTGTATGTGCGTGTGTGTGTGTTCATTTATGTATATGAACAGGTGTTAGTATATACATACATGCATGATTATAACATATGCATGCGCACACTGGCATAATGTGATGTTTTTTGGGGCCATTTTTATGTCTGCCTTTTGTAGCAGAGGAAATTTGCAGAAACTGCATTGCCATTATTAAATGTTCTTAGGCCATAATGAAAAAAAAAAAAAAATCACATACCTGTATAAATATCAGTTCTGCATCAATGATAAAAATCAAGCTATATATATATATATATATATATATATATGTATATATATTTTCATTGATAATTGAAATATCCTCCACCTGCTCCCACATTTCTGTATAGGTTCTTTCCCCACCCCATCTCTACAAGAATCTTTTCTCCTTTTTGCATCAAAATCATTACATCCGACCATTCTCTTGATATTGTATAGTTTACAATTATCTATTTGTCGTGGGGGTTGAATTTGCTACAGAAATATCAAATATATCTTAATCGTCCCTCTCTGCCATATCCGCCTCTGTGGCTTGGGCTCCAGAAAACAGTAAATAAAGAGATGAAGAAGAACTTTCAAAATAATTACCACAAATTGACAAATGCAAAATATGGAAATAACCGGTTTGTTGGAACAGCTGCCCACACACACTTGGTTTACTCCCCCCCCTCCACCAATTTCTACCTTCCTTTCTATACATACACACAACAATTCTCATTTGTGATATATATATGAGATTCACTGTGTGCGTGTATATATATATAGTGTGTATGCACGCATGTATATTGCACTTTGTGTTAGTTTGTGGCAAGTTCAGAAAAATGGCTGACTCTAATAGGATCATTTTTATTCAATCTCTCTCCATCTCCTCCAAAATCCTTTGCCCTCTAATTCCCTTTTTAAAACTCCTTCCCACCAAAAATTTGTCCCCCTCAACTTCCTCCCCTCCAATTACCCCCCTCCTCAAATACCTCTCCCAACCAAACAAGATAACTCCTCCCCACTGTATATAAACATTGATCTATAGAATTAAGTTTGTATAAAATAAACTGCCTGCATAACTTTAATGCATGGATGCCATTTTCTTTCATCTTGAAGTTTTTGTTATCTTCAGAGTTAATTCTCTGACATTTTGTGTAAAAATTCATTTGTGTATTTTGACAATTTATTTTCTTTTTATAATCCTTTGCTTTCCAGTTTCTTTTGGTATTTATTTTTAAGACAAATTGTCTTTTCCAAAGCCCATGAGATTTGTAATTTTCCCCACCTCTCTCCCATCAACATGTTATCTAAGAAATGTTGTTACTGTATGTTTGTCATTGGAGCCAACTGATGGATTTCTACTGCTACAAACCAAAAGCAAAACACAAATGACTATACAAACAATCCTAAGTTTTTTTTTTGTTGCTGCAAAGTATTTTAAAAGAAATAGTAAAAAGTATTTCTCAATTTCATTCAACCTTTTTCCTTTCCTAAATGTAAGTCTTGAAGAAAAGGCTACATTGAAGTGAGGGAGTGTGTTATTTTGAGGCCAGTTGTGCCTTTTTACAGCTTTTTTTATTTTTGTTGGTTTTTTATTTTGTTTGTTTGTTTGTTTTTTTAATCAGTAAAATTGTCAGATTGCTGACAGAATATAATTAGATTTTGTCTTTTTTAAATTATTGAAAATGACAGCTTTTCATAAGTTATTCTTTTTTTTATGATTATTAATCAAAATTCTCTAATTTCTAATTTTAAATTTTAGTTAGAATTCAAATTCTCCCAAAATATAGATTTTATTGTACTTGGTTTTAATAATTTTTCTAGAAAGCAATTTAGACTATGCTTGTACTAAAATTTGCATTACTAATTCTTACTTTATTAAAACTTTACTAACCATATTGATAAAAGAATGTTGAGGTTATGAATCTAGCTGAAGTGGTCATTTAAGACTTGGGCAAATCTTTCATGTTCAATGCCAACAATACTTCTAATGTGTTGCAATATCTGCAATATTAAAACTATCTAATTTCCAAGCAATTTGTCAAAAATCTGCTCCCTATATTATGTGGACACTGCTGTATGGCTTGGATCATATTTCTGCCTTAAAATGCTAACTTGATGAGGTGTCTCTGAATGTGTTTGCATGTAATAAGGGAAAATTCTTCTGACTTGGATTATAAATTGGTAGTCCTCTCTCTATCTACCACACTCTTTTGCATCAATATCAATCATTATAATTGTATTAAATATTTTTTCAATCATTTTCTGTTCAGCTTGAATGAAATTGGGAACAAAGTGGAATGATTTACAAAAAATTTTTTTTTTATATTTGTCTTTTATTTGTATTGGGAAATTATTTAAAAATGTCTTTACATGAAAATTTTCTATAAATGACAAAAGAAAATATTAAAGCCTTGTCTTTTGTAATGGAAAAAAATATGGCTTTCTATGCCTTGATCTACGCACAGTACAAATTTTGGGACCAATATACACAGAGCTTGCATCCCTGTGATGGTGATTTTTTTTATTATAATATACTTTTTCTCTGGTTCATGAAAATTTTTGAAATCCACATCAGGGCTAAACAATTTCAAGAGTTTTTAGTCTTTAAAGAATTTTTTATTTTTACAACTGAAATAGAAAATTGCCTTGTATTTTATGGGTTGAAGGAAACCAGTTTCTTTAAAAGAAACTTTATATATATATATGTGTGTGTGTGTAAATTTCAAATGTAATTTTATCTGTAAACTTTGTCAGATGGTAAATTATTAAATTAATAAAAATATTGATTTTTTTTTTTTTTATAGAAATTGTAGACTATTATAATTTGCAATATTTCCTTCAAATGTTTTAATTTAAAGAAACATCAGTATTAGTTTTAAAGTTTAATCCAGTAGATTTTATTTTATTTACCTTGGCTTGGATGGAGGTCAAATATGATTTTTATTATATGTCTCATTCACAAAAAGAAACTCTACTTCAAATTTGTATAATTATATTTATTTTGTATTTGCGAGGAGGAAAAAAAAAGCAATCAGTTATCTCCCTTATCTTTGAAATAATTGGTTGGTAACTCCATTGATGATAGGTGATGGATCTATGTACTGGGAAGACAACTTTTTTTTTTCCCCCCCTATTTTGTTTGTTTGAATGCTTCTTTTATTCTTATTTCAAATTTCACTTCATTTCTAAGTGTTGCTTAACTAATGTGTACTTGGACTTATGCAAATTTCGCCTGGCTTGGTTTCAGCACTGCTTTTAGTGATCCTTGCTATTTTCGTCATAAGCTTAAAGTACCCAGTGCAGCACATGGCAACTGCTGCTTCCTCTCGAGGCCCTTCATTGGACTGCTACTTCATGTCCCACATGAAGAGTCCTCAAGCAAAATGTCAACTGTTACATCTGGCATCTAAATATTTCCAGGCATTTTTTTGTCACCTAAAAATAACTACTTTAAACATTTTTTCTATCCTTACTGTATTTATTTTTGTCAATATAAATTTTTTTAAATGTTTCTTTTTCATGATGGTACCAAAGCTGTGTTTTTAATTTAATGTTTATCCTATAAGTTTCATTTTTTTCCATTTTGAAAATCACTTTCAGTAATTCTCTACCTAAAACTAGATTACATCCTCTCTCTGTGCAGCTAAAATTGTACACTGTTGTTTGGTAAGTGCCAAGTAATCTGTGTTTGATGAAAATGTTATTTAAATTTGATATGTTTACAATACATACACACTTTTTGTATCTCAACTGTGCAGAATGTGCTTTGCTTTTATAACCAAAAATATGTCAAAGGTTGCATATTCATTCTGAAGTGAAGTGAAATAAATGCTTAGAATCCTGTGACTGATCTTTGAAAGTTAAATTCAAATTTTCATAGCACTTTCATTCCTAGAAGCTGTATGGTAATAAAATCATTCTTGGCACCTAAATTTAATTATCTTATATATATTTTTTTTTTTTTTTTTTTTAAGTTGTTGACTCCAAAAATTAAAAGCTTTCTATTTGGAAAAAAATTAAGTAACTTAATAGGTTTCACTTTTCCTCAGTTAAAAGTAAGATTATCAAATATATATATATATATTTTTTTTTTTTTTTTTTTTTAGGATGTTTTGGGAAGGGATATAACTTGTATCAGAATAGATACACAATTGGAGGATGAATTTTGGTTGGATTCATAAATGCAAACTGCATTGTAAAATATCTTGTGATTATTTAGAAAAAGATGAAAAAAAAAAGTTACTGCTTGCAGTGGATGATACTACTTTGAAATGAAGTCCCCAAAATATCTTTAATCTTGTAAAAAGAACTTACATTGATCTTTTATGATTAGGGAGGCGGGGAGGTACAAGAGAAAATATATTTGCTTTTTTTTTTTTTTTAATTCACTCTTGTTTTTCTTTACATTCTCTAATTTACATTAATGTAACATTGTTGGCATTTTGTCTGGGAAGTAAGCTCCCAGTGCAAATTTGACTTGAATTTAATATATAATGGTGCCTCTCGTCATTTGACAAACCTTTATAATGTCTTGATTTATTTAAATTGTTTTTTTTGTGTTTTTCACCTTTTTGTCTCCACACCCCCTCAAAGTTTATATATATATATATATATATATATATATATATATATATTTATTCATTAAATTGTGACATTAAATACTTTAAGTTGGTGTTTGGTTAACTTTTCTTTTCTCTCCAATTTCTTTATAACAACCACTTCTGAAAATTTGAATTGTTGGAACTTTTCATTTCTTTCTTTCCTGCACCCTACTTTTTTTTTCTTTTTTTTTTTTTTTTCCTTTCCTTTTTTTTCCTTTCCTTTTTCTTTTCCTCTTTTCTTCCTCCTCTCTCTCCTTTCTTTTTTTTTTTTTTTTTGTTTTGTTTCTTTTTTTTTTAAGCAATTCTGTTTGACTTATGGTGATGACAGCTTTCACAAAGAGAATCTTGTTGGCTCCAGTGTGATTGTAAATGAAAGTTTCTGCTCCCCTCCCCTTTTCTGCCATTCCTCCATGGAACCTGGCATGAGGTGCCCATTTTCAACAAACATCTTCTGTAAATGTGGATAAGTTTATTGTAATCTTGTAAATTCTGTTAATATTAAAAGGAACTTTTCCAAAAGAAAAATGTGTCTGTATTTTCTTTCCTTTTATTTATATTATTGAAAGAGGAAGCTGCTTATCACAATCAGATGACAGTTTTTGTTTGTTTTTTTAACAACTGGCTGATAACATTAGGCAAAACAGAAAAAAATTGGAACAATTTATATTAAAAAAAAAAAAAAAAAAGCTAAGAATTTTGATTTTAATTTTTAATTCATTTTTGTAATGTTTAGGTATGACTTTAACATGTATTTGTTATTTCCAACAACATAATTATTTTGAGTTCTTAGTCTTGATTCACTTTTGAATTCCTAGATATCCTCGCAACATTTCTAAAACTTCTTACATAGCTGATTAATTTGTCAAATATTTTCTTTCTCTAACTGGGGTGCTGAAAACTTGTTAGCTCCAGTCAATTTTTTTTTCTCAAGTTGGTCAGCCTGAGAACTCTGTCCTATCCCATCACAAGTGCCATTGTTGAAAAGTTTGCTCTAGTTTCTATTGAAACAGTTATTTGTATTAAGTATGGCATAAGGATTAACTCTTAAAAACCTCAGTAGGCTTAAGTTTATTTGTAATTTACTTAACACTACAATCAAGCAACAATTTGTAAAAATGTATGGGCAATTTCAAAGAACAGTTAATCAAATTTTGTTTACTTATATAAAAATTATATTTCTTACAAGCAAAAATTTGAATTGTTACTTACTTAGTGGGCCATATTGTTACTATTGACATTGCTACTGGGTTAGATGTTTTTGAAGGCTGTATACTGAAAAACATAACAGCCTGAAACTGAAAAATTTTCATGATCAATTATTGAAAACATTTTGCTAGTTGCAAAGTTTAATTAAAATTCTTTCAGAAGGGGGAAGTGAGCAAAGTTTTGCTCAGTTGTTTAGCAAAAAGTGTAAGATTTGTCTGAAAGGATTTTACCTCCACGAATATATCATGAGCAAAGATGCCTTTACCTTGACATATTGTGTTTGAGCTCATTCATGTTTTTTTTTTTTTTTTTTTGTGGTATCTGTAGCAAAATCACACACCCATTCTGCATCCTTTATTTTGGTGGTGAAGTCACAAGATGCATTTATTTAAAAAAAACATGAAAATCTCTTTGAGGTCCTATACTCTTTTCCTAGTCTTAGCCACCTTACATTGGTGTGATACAACACATCAGAAAAATCAGACTCCATTTCTTGCAGCAAATTTTGGAACTGTCTGTGGTTTAGTCCCCCTTGATCTGCACGTACCATTGGATCAATCACATGTTTAAAATCCAATTGTGCTTTGAAAAGACTTTCTTAGTGAATTATGCATTGAAATGAAAGCAACTTGTGAAATGGTAAGTTTGAGTGAATCTTGTCATTTAGCCTTTTGACAAATCTACAATGTTTCCCATCTGTTATGCTCATAAATTTATCAAGGCATAACTGTGAATTTTCCAAACAATACACAAGACTTTCATACAAATCATTCCCAGTACTAGTGTCTTTGATACTCTCCATTGACAACAGTTCTTCTGTGATGTTGAAATTTTCATCACCACCGTGAATGAGAATCAGCAACTGTGAAGTATCTGTTATGTCTGTGCTTTCATCTGAAGCGATTGAAAACCACTTGAATTTATCTGTAGTATCCAAAAGTTTTTCATGCAAGTTTTCAGCATTAACTATAGTCCTTTTGACGTTTCAGTTTTTTTAACCATGTCCGTTGCTTTCTTTTGCAGTTTTTGCGTGGAAAAGTTTTGGCCAAAGTTTCCAGCTTTTGTACCATTTTCTATGAAGAAATACTTTTCAGTCCATTCCTTCTTAAAAAATATGGCATTCAAAGTCAATTTTGTCTTTTTAGAACTCATTATGGGTGATTGCTTTTTCATTGTTTTAGAATCTTACTAAAAAATCTAATCAAATTTTAAAAACACCACAAAATAGTCTCACTAAATCTTGTTTACAAATATCCTGCAAAATGATACATAAACTAAAATTTGAATCAAAGTGGAATTATTACAAATGTTTCTTCAGATGTTTTTTATACAATTTTTAAATACCCAGAAAAATTATTAAATTTGTAAATATTATAAAAGTAATAGAGGGCTACATTAAAAGCCTTGGCAGGCCTGGATGTGGCCTGCAGACTGTAATTTGCCTACACCTGCTTTAAGCTGTCTATAAAGATAACCCTTTTTTTTATGTCTCTGGAATCTGCCAAATAATTTTCCATTTCTCTGCTTTACTGTGATACAATTATTAATACAAACACGACTCTTAAAATTAATTAATCTGGCTAATTATCATTGTGCTGATCTACTTAGACAAATCTTATGTACATCAATAATCATCTTTTAATATTAATTACTTTAATATTTACTCTGCTTTATGCAAGGCCAAGGACACAGGAAGTGTTGAGCCAGACCTCCAACTTGAAAGAACCTTTATGCCTCTAAAATCAGCATCATTAAATGCCAGTTTCTTTCTAGGCTGGAATACCAACTTCTGGTAGTAGATACGCAATACAAATTTATATTGATTACAAAAATGGTTTGTAGGGCTTTTTATATCCAGTTATCTGTAAAGGGAGGAATTACACTAACTTACTAAATTGTTGTTTTTTTTTTTTTTTTGTAATATTAGTGGTTTTCTCCTCACCAACAATGAACAGAAATAAATTCTGTGTAGTGTAAATCTAAACAAGTCTGGTGGTATTTGTAATAGTCTTACTCTACTGAAATTGATTGTATCAATGCTCAGAAGCAAAATGATTTTTAAATAAAAATTAAAGCTTAATGCAAGTGCCAAATTAGGACAGGCTATTTTTTTGGAAAGGTGTCTTTAAAAATGAGACTGACCTTATTTGATAGTATGTAATATCTTTCCAGTTTTACATGCAAAGATAAGGCTCGGTACAAGACAAGACACTTGTACCTAGCCTACTAATAAATTCCTTACTTAATGACTGAGTTCTGTTCCAATATGCTGGTTGCTAAGTGATAAGACATACCTGACTGTTATTGCCATCATAACTATGCATGTGTCATCCAGCTTCAAATAGCTTTAATTTTGACTTTTGCATTATTTTGGTAATCTCTAATTTCTAAATGTTTCTACAATATTGTATTGTACAAAATGATAAATGTAGGTACTTCTGCTTTTTGCTGAAAAAATGACATAGCATAAGGAAAAAAGGCCCTAAACTTAATATAGTTTTATTGTCAAAACATTTTTTATTAAGAGGAAAGACAAAAGTGTTTTTTATTTTCAATTTTTTTGATCCTTTGTAGCACATTCAAAATTTTGTTTAAAAATTTTTTTTTTTTTTTAATATCAGTTAACATAATATTTACGATTAGTGCTTTAGTACCTTCTTTTCTGGTAAAAAACATTAATTATACTTTAATTAAGCTAATATTAAACTTTGCCATTTTTGTGTGAAAAATACTTATCCAATACTTAAATATTGTTTACAATAAATTGTCCTTAATTATTTGACTCGTTAATTTTGTCATTCCAATTTTTTTTTTTTTTTTTTTTTTTTTTAAGCGCCTTATTGTTGTTCTCTACTTGTTCTGACTTCAAAACAGTTTGAAATTCCCATAAAAACATTACCATCTGTCATCACCAGTGCAAGAGAGATAACTCTAGTGATATTTAACATTATTGCCCAACATAGATAAAAGTACACGTATAGCATGATTACCATCTTTATTAACCTTTAAATTATCAAATTTGGTTATTCATAAAATTTACATTTAACGATGACAGTAATAAAATGTGCCATGCCTTTTGAATAGCTTAGAAAATCCTAACTTTTATGTTCCTTTTGGAAAAGGATTAAGAATCAGGCACAAAATAAAAATTTAAAAAATGCAAATTAGATAAAACTTTTTTTTTTTAAATTGTCATCATCCTTATTATTATTATTCTTGAAAAGAAAATGAAGTAAATTAATTTATAAATGTTGATTTTCTTACTAGAATATTTAAAATGAAATTTGATTACCCAAAATTTAATTCAGTTTAATGATAAATAAAATATATTTAACATTAACCCATCAATGTACATTTTTTTTTTTTTTTTTTTTTTAATTCTGTAGCTGCTTTTTGCAGTCTTCAAGGAAATGTCTTCATTAAAACCAGAATTCCTAGCCAAATTCTAACAATTTTACTATGTCGCTAAAAAATTGGATATCCCGATTTGCTTTTGAGGGTTTTCAAAATTAATATCTCTGATGAAATAGGATCAAGGAATTATTTCTAATTTGCATGCATGATCAAAAACCTGAATAAAAAGGTGAACTGCATAAATGAGCGGGAAGAAGGATCAACAACTTGATCTATGCTGTGTGACTATAATTATATTGACACATATGTCTTTATTATTCTTTCTGGCTACAATTTATGGAAATTTCAGTTACTTAAGCTCCCAATTTTGTGCCATTTCTAGTAATTTCATCAAATTTCAGTTAACAAATTTACAGAACTTAGTTTCAACTTCAATAAAACTTTGCTTCCAAAGCTGAAGAGTATATCTTAAGAAACCATTTCTTCAAAAAGATGACAATTGTACTTCTATATTTTAATTAAACTTACAGTGGCTAACCATGGTTAACAGTTTCATATGTCAGGTAATCGGTCACAGTTATGTGTGAAAATCAACACTTTTATACCACTCGGGTAAGTTCAATATGTTAAGTGTAGTTTATGCATGCATACCATGCATGCCATGCCACAAGACACACCCCAACTAAACTTGCTAGAGGTGGGGGGAGAAAATGCCCATCTGGCCAGGATGAAAACCCAAAAATTCATTATTTAAAAAAAACAAAAAAACTCTCAACTATGGGGGAACAGGAGGACGTTGGCAAAGCAAAATAATGCTCAAAAGGACTGGATCCTCAAGTGAATAACATTTACGACAAATTACAGTGGTTGAACTAGCAGCTGAAGAAGACTACACATATCGGACATGTTACAGAAGGTACCACTTAAAATTATAACAGTCGATGGCAGTCTGATAAGTGAATTCTGCATGTCTCATTCCATATGTGCCACAGAGGAAGGTCATGAAATCAAGTTTGTAGATCACTTTCTGGCAAGCTTAGGTCCCCCCCCCCCTTAAGCAAATTCATGCCATCAGCACTTTCTTCTATTCTGGTTATAAAACAGCAATAAGAAATGGATGACAGGAGCAGGTTTTGGTAAAACTGGAAGCTTCTAGTCCTGAACCTGCATGTTGGCAGTGAATTTAGTCATCAATGCCATTAGTGATGAGCAAAGGTGAAATACTTTTACTTGTGGCCCTCCTGACTTAAAGCTGCCCTCCCCTTGACTTAGAACACTCTGGTGATTGACCTGACTGAACTCTTTCCCTACACCGAAACTTATTGGACTATACATAACCATTTACAGCTTTGACAATGGTGATGCGCTCACATTATTAATATTGGAGATGTGATCTCTCAAATGACATGTGAATTTATAAGCAAAATCTGTTTTTACATTTTTTTAGGTCCAGAGATATTCATAATGATGAGGTTAGATGTTTTTTTCTAATAAGTGATAAATCTAAGGTAGTGATGTGTATCAGCAATTTATTCATTTGGGAAACCATTCTACACATATCACCAATAAAATGCAGGTATATTTAAATTTGAAATGTAGCATTCCAAAAATGAATATGTAGCCAAAAAAATAGTCTACCATACTAACATTTAGTTCTTAAAAATGCCTGAGATAGTGGAATGCAGTTGAAAAAGAACAAAAACATTAACTTTGCACAGTTTATCCAAAATTTTGATTTGGATTAGCAACATCCAAAAATTACACTCAGACACACTTTGTTGGGTAAATTTAACAAAAAACATCTCTCTCTCTCTCTCTCTCTATATATATATATATATATATATATATAATGGTAATTTGGAAAACTGTTTTTGAAGGAAAGCAGGCTTTGTGGTAGGGTGCTCATGTTTACTTGAAAGCTTTGTAGTTGCATATATTCAATTCTTTATCAGAACAGTTAAATTTTTAAAAAAATAGACAAAAAGGAAAAGAGAAAATGAAAGTAGCACATTCACATCACAATAAAAGTACGAGAACTGAGAAATATTAACTGTTTTGATGCAGAATTGCATCTACTAGGACAGAAATTCTTAGCTCTAATTAATAAACACTTCCCCACCAATAGTAAGCTTAGTAATATATTCAATAAGAACACCCTAAAATTGAGCTACAGCTGCTCTGATAATCTTGAATGCATAATAAAAAAAAAACACAATAATAAGATCTTGAACAAACCCCCATGCCAAAAAACAGTATTAATAAAACTCTGCACTTAAATCAGACGATAAAAGGGAAAAATTATGTAACTGTAGAAACCCAGAAGACTGCCCATTAGAAAATAAATGTTGTATTAATTCTGTGGTATACCAATGTACTATTTCATCCACAGAGAGCCCTAGCACTAATATGATATACATTGGGTCCACGGAGAATAATTTTAAAGATAGATGGAGGCAGCATAAGTGCTCCTTTAATAATATAAACAAACGAAATCAGACTTCACTATCAAAATATTTTTGGCACCTGAAGGAAACAAATAAGACACCAAAAGTTAAATGGAAAATTATTGACAAGGCTAGAATATGTAAAGCTTGGGATGACCCATGCCCTTTGTGCCTCCATGAAAAATTGCACATTATTAAACTTCTAAATAATAATAATCTATTAAATAATAGACACGAGTTAACGGTTTTTGTAGGCATCATCAGATTTTTGGTTTGAATTATTAGAAAAAAAATTTATATAACTTGTTTAACAAATAGCCCAATCATCAGATTCATAGTAGGAATAATTAACTACAAACATGCATACAACATAACACACTTCATAATCCATAGCCTAAATTTAGTAGTTTAAATACCTTACATATAAGATAACCCTTTATGAAGTCGTCAAAAAAACAAACGTTCTTGAAAGTTTTTTTTTTTTTATATGCACAATTCCCTTTCATAATAAAATAAAATAAAATAAATAAATAAATCTCCATAGACAAGCAAACTAGACGATGACCAATACATCTTCCGTTTCATTTTGACACCCCACCTTTCCCCGACTTGACACCTTGAAAGTATCTCTATACCGCTACTTATTATAAACACCCTACACTCACCTACCCAATTTAGACAATTCACCATAGCTGTTACCATGGGGATTTTGATTTCAATTTTAAAACAAGTAAATTTCAGATATACGTTATTCCAACAAAAATTTCGCTTGAAAATGGAACGGAGCCCATTTTACTTTCAACTCAATTTAATTTAAAGGATTATATTGAAGTTTTCGGCTCTTGTTTTGAAACATGAGACCTCTTATGTAGCGATTTGGAATCATATTTTTAAATAAATAATTATATATACAGGGTGTGATGGATAAATTGTCATCTAAATTACACAAAAATGAAAATAATTTTGACATCTCATTTTAACAGATATATTCACCAAAATTACACAAAAATACCTTGAAATACTAAAGAGTAAACTTATTCAATAAAATTAACCATTGGCTTCAGCCACAGCCTCCAGACGACTTCAGAATCTCCTGCAACTCTT